>JAYKQN010000013.1:1200000-1767500 GCA_036785175.1 Eupleurogrammus muticus | reverse complement strand
TTGCTTGCACAGTGCTCCTTGGGATGTTTAAAGCTTGGGAAATCTTTTTGTATCCAAATCCAGCTTTAAACTTCTCCACAACAGTATCTCGGACCTGCCTGGTGTGTTCCTTGTTCTTCATGATGCTCTCTGCACTTTAAACAGACCTCTGAGACTATCACAGTGCAGATGCATTTATACAGAGACTTGATTACACACAGGTGGATTCCATTTATCATCGTTTTTCATTTAGGTCAACATTGAGTCATTCAGAGATCCTCACTGAACTTCTGGACAGAGTTTATTGCACTGAAAGTAAAGGGGCTGAATGATTTTGCACGCCCAATTTTTCGTTTTTTATTTGCTAAAAAAATTTAAAATGTCCAATATAGTGTGTTCCACTTCATGATTGTGTCCCACTTGTTGATTCTTCACAAGAAATTACAGTTTGAAGCCTGAAATGTGGCAAAGGGTCACAAAGTTCAAGGGGGCCACATAGTTTCGCAAGCCACTGTATATACATACGCCCTCACTGGTCGCAGGTGTAATTTGCAACCAGTGATAATAGAACCAGAATGGTGGTTGTCAATTCCAGACTGTGCCTCCTTAGATGTAAATCCCAGCATAGATATGTCTTAGGTTCCTATTTCCCCTCTAACAATGTGAAGGACTGCTTCTGTGACTCTGAATCATAGACATCTATGGTCTGAACCACAATCCAAGTTGGTGGCTGCTCTTCTTGTTTCCCAGCAGCTAATGCCACATCTACGTATAGGATATCTATGGCTTTGTCAACGCCATGCCTGCAGCAGCCTGATCTCTGTCACTCTGTCTTTCAGTGGGCCGGCAGACAACAGCCCCCGCCTCCATGAGCACTGTGGCTGGAACCGCCACTGGCATCGTGGAGCAAGGTAGACATGTCCCTGCTGAATCTGACATCTGACTGAGCTCAAACATCACACCTTCCCTCATCTGGTTTTAATCTGTCCTCCTAAATCCCCCCTTCTGTTAATGCTTCTCAAATGTTTGCCAAGGTAAGCACCTTCGTCTCTGGTTTGGGAGGCGAGCATACACACGTGGACAAAATTGTTGGTACCCCTCAGTTAAAGAAGGAAAAACCCACAATTCTCACTGAACTCACTTGAAACTTACAAAAATAACAATAAATACAAATTTATTGAAAATCAAATAATCAAAATCAGCCATTACTTTTTAATTGTTGATTAACATAAATATTTAAAAAAAAAAAACTAATGAAATAGGGCAAAATGATGGCACACATAACTTAATATTTTGTTGCACAACCTTTTGAGGCAATCACTGCAATTAAACGATTTCTGTATTTGTCAATAAGCGTTCTGCAGCTGTCAACAGGTATCTTGGCCTGGACTCCTCATGAGCCAACTCCTCCGGTTGTCTCAGGTTTGATGGGTGTCTTCTCCAAATGGCATGTTTCAGCTCCTTCCACAGATGTTCAATGGGATTCAGATCTGGGCTCATGGAAGGCCACTTTAGAATAGTCCAACACTTTTCTCTCAACCATTCTTGGATGTTTTTGGCTGTGTGTTTTGGATCATTGTCCTGTTGGAAGACCCATGACCTGCGACTGAGACCAAGCTTTCTGACACTAGGCAGCAAATTTCTTTCCAGAATGCCTTGATAGTCTTCAGATTTCATTTTACCTTGCACACATTCAAGACACCCTGTGCCAGATGCAGCAAAGCAGCCCCAAAACATTACTGAGCCTCCTCCATGTTTCACCGTAGGGACAGTGTTCTTTTCTTCGTATGCTTGGTTTTTGAGTCTATGAACATAGAGTTAATGTGCCTTACCAAAAAGCTCCAGTTTGGTCTCATCTGTCCAAAGGACATTCTCCCAGAAGCTTTGTGGTTTGTCAACATGAATTTTTGCAAATTCCAGTCTCGCGTTTTTATGATTTTTTTCAGCAGTGGTGTCCTCCTTGGTCGTCTCCCATGAAGTCCACTTTGGCTCAAACAGCGACGAATGGTGCGATCTGACACTGATGTATCTTGGCCTTGGAGTTCACCTTTAATTTCTTTGGAGGTTGTTCTGGGCTCTTTGGATACAATTCAAACGATCCATCTCTTCAATTTGTCATCAATTTTCCTCTTGCGGCCACGTCCAGGGAGGTTGGCTACTGTCCCATGGGTCTTGAACTTCTGAATAATATGAGCCACTGTTGTCAGGACCTTCAAGCTGTATAGAGATGGTCTTATAGCCTTTAGCTTTAAGATGTTTGTCTATAATTTTTTTTTGATGTCCATGGACAATTCTCTCCTTCGCTTTTCTGTTGTCCATGTTCACCCACCTAACCTGAGACAACTGGAGCAGTTTGCTCATGAGGAGTGGGCCAAAATACCTGTTGACAGCTGCAGAACACTCATTGACAAATACAGAAATTGTTTAATTGCAGTGATTGCCTCAAAAGGTTATGCAACAAAATATTAAGTTATGGGTGCCATCATTTTTGTCCACCCCTATTTCATTAGTTTGTTTTTTAAAATAATTATGTTAATCAACAATTTAAAAGTAATGGCTGATTTTGATTATTTAATTTTCAATAAATTTGTATTTATTGTTATTTTTGTAAGTTTCAAGTGAGTTCAGTGAGAATTGTGGGTTTTTCCTTCTTTAACTGAGGGGTACCAACAATTTTGTCCACGTGTGTATGCTCGCTTCCCAAACCAGAGACGAAGGTGCTTACCTTGGCAAACATTTGAGAAGCATTAACAGAGGGGGGGGATTTAGGAGGACAGATTAAAACCAGATGAGGGAGGGTGGGATGTTTGTAAGTAAGTTACAAAACTTACTTTTGTAAGTTTCATGTGAGTTCAGTGAGAATTGTGGGTTTTTCCTTCTTTAACTGAGGGGTACCAACAATTTTGTCCACAGGTGTATTACTGTTCAGATATCTCTGCTCCTCACGGTTACAGCCAAACACTCACAGGCCCTGCAAGGAATTAAGGGGAGAAACCGCATGCAGTGTAGCACTCAGAGCTTCAAGGAAAGATTAGTCTGTATGGTTGTTCCTCTTATAATTTTCAAAGAATCAGACAACCCGTTTTATAGCTTCTGGAAGCTTATTTTTGCCCATGGTTCACCCTACATAACAGTGCTGTTTACAGTCCAGCCCATCAATGAACTATGTTGTGATTCAAGTAAATCCAGCGACTCTGCTCAGATTAACAAACCCATTATCACACACCTGCATCTGTATTCCCTCATGCTTTCACTCCTAATCCTGTTCTGGCTGTGCATGTGCACACATCTGTGTGTGTGTGTGTGTGTGTGTGTGTGTGTGTGTGTGTGTGTGTGTGTGTGTGTGTGTGTGTGTGTGTGTGTGTTATACAGTTAGACTACTTTCTCTCGCTCCATGCCTGATGCCCTCAGCTTATATAACGCTTTGAGTGAGGGATCAGAGTTACCAGGCAGATTGATGGATATCTTTTTAATATGTATATGTGTGTGTGCCAGTCTGTGTGTGTTTCAGTCTTTGTGTGTTTGTTTGATTGTTGGGTTTTTAATGTCTTTTTATGGGATGGAGGGAGTTTTTTTTTTTTTTTTTCTCTGCTGTGTTTTCCCCTCTGAAGAGTGGGAAGTAGACTGAAACCGGCAGAGATCAGCGTTGTCTTGTCTGCATGGGCTTTCTTTTTTCTTTTTTTTTTTAAGTTTGCAAACTGGGGACTTTTTAGCCAATGTATGCATCAGCGTGCATGTTCAAATTTAGAGGGTTGGTCACCTGAAGGTGTACGATGTGTACTCTTCCCACTGAGGGTGTGTCCTTCTGCCTCTCTGCAGCAGCCAAGAGTCTCCTCAACAAGAAAGCTGACATCAAGGTGAGCAAGCGACTGTCCGGCTGCTCTTCACTGCTTTTTCAAAAAGATCTGACAACTTAAATTTATACATGTAAATGTATCGGGCGACACGGTGGAGCAGTGGGTAGCACTGTTGCCTCACAGCAAGAAGGTCGCAGGTTCAAGACCGCCTTGGGGCCTGGGTCTGGGACCTTTCTGTGTGGAGTTTGCATGTTCTCCCCGTGTCTGCGTGGGTTTTCACCGGGTACTCCGGCTTCCTCCCACAATACAAAACATGCTCAGGTTAATTGGCAAATCTAAATTGCCCATAGGTGTGAGCGTGTGTGTGAATGGTGTGTGAATGGTGTGTGTGCCCCACGATTGGCTGGCGACCATCTGGGGTGTATCCCCCTGCCTCTCGCCATAAATGCGCTGGGATAGGCTCCAGCAGACCCCTTACAGCTTATTGAGCAGTGTATGTGCGTGTGCATGTCATCTCCTTCCTGTTACTGTTTCAGTACAGAGGAGCACTGATTCTTTATTCACTGAGTTCCAGAGGTGGACCAAGTCCTCAGGTACTTTATTGAGTATAAATATGCTCAGACAGGTAATCCTTAGATTAATCACCAATATAATGCAGGAACAGATTTACAGGCTGGGTAACACAGTCAGAGAATCAGAGACAGTGGTGGGACTTAAATAGTGACTACTCTACTCATTCAGGAGTATTATACTGTATGGAAAAACAATACATATATATAATGTTATAAAGTTCATGCTCTAACATCTACAAGAGACACCAAACTAAATAAACTATTATATTACCATGTGTAAATTAACAGTATATAAAATGTTTGTTTACATAATGTATTTAACTATCCTCAACCAAAAGGATTCAGTCCTATTAACACATAATATTGTTAGTAAAATATTATAAGGGCTTATAAAGTCCTATTTAATATTAGCTAACTCATATTACAAGGAATATGAAGGTATTCCAAAAATGTATTGTTGGTGATTACTTTTTGGTTAATTTGGTTATTAATTAATTTATTTAATTTCTTGATTGACAGCGCAGCTAATTTAAAGCAAAAGACGTGCGTCCATAGGAGGATTTTAAAAAGATGATTTTTGATTGTTCTTATTTCCCTCTTGTTTGGCACATCTACTTTTTGCTTCACTGCAGAAGTTTCTTTCCTTGAACGTTTCAGAATGATTCTGATGTTATCGCTGCTTCTCTGTCAGCTGCTGTTCACTTTGTGTGTGTGTGTGTGCATGTATGCATGTGTGTGTGTATATGCGTGTGCATGTTTATCTGTGTTATCATGATCACTGTGTGATCACAGTGAATGAGTCAGCTTGACATTGGACGAGCAGTTTTATATAACATATATTATTATTATATTTAATTTGACTTGATGCAGAATTTTTAGAACCTGGAATCCAATAGATATTTCTTCCTCAATTTTGAGTAATTTATTATTTATTTTGATCTTCATATTGACTGAAAAGGTTGAAGGCCAAATGAATCCTAAGCTTATACTCTAATAAATAACTTAAATCTTAAAAATTTTAGGCAACAATTTCACTACTGTCAAAACATAGATGTACCCCCACCATAATAACATTACAACACATTAAATACATTTTTAGGCCCGTTCGGGCAAAAATCATTTAGAGTTAATGATGTGAGAGTTATTAATAATAATAATAATAATAATAATAATAATAATATGAATTATATATAAAATCATGCCCCACGATTGGCTGGCGACCATCTGGGGTGTATCCCTGCCTCTCGCCTTAACGCGCTGGGATAGGCTCCAGCAGACCCCTGCGACCCCGAAAGGGAATAAGCGGGATAGACAATGGATGGATGGATGGATGGATATATAAAATCACTTTCTTTCTTCCCTCTTTGTTTCCTCTGTCACACTCTTTTTTTAATCTGTTTCTCCCCCCCTTCCGTCTCTCTCTTCCTCTCTCGCCCTCCCTTCTTATTATCCTCAGGTTACCTGATGTTAATCTCCTGGATGATTAATCTCGCTTTACATCCCAGCTTCTCTTTTGCTGCATCCTGACGTCACCTAATACAAAAAACCTGAGACTGTTTCATTACCTCTGTCCTCTCTCTTTCTCTGTCCTCTCTGTCTCTTTCTACATCTTCTGTCTCTTTTTTATATTGGTATAAAAGTCATATTTATATTACATATTATATATCTATATATCTATAAATCAAGAAGTTTCTGTGTATCTGTGCCTTGCATATACTGTACCTCTCTCTCAACTGCTTGTTGGATCAACCCTAACTTTTTGATATAGCTTGCACATGGCAGGATGGTGTGAATGTTTTGATGGATATTCAAGACTATCACTAGTAGTGGTGTAGGGGTAGAGCAGCAAAACCGTGCCCCCCCCGTTACCTGCTGTCTGCCTACTGTACAATAGAAGTATCTGTACCTTTGAATTCTATTGTTGTGTGTGTTATGTTTCCACTCTTAATAAATAATAAACATATAACAGGGACAGCTACACTTTATATGAAAAGTGAAAAGTAAGACATTTATCATGTCTGGTTTTACTTGGCCTATTAACAAAATTTAAAAACTAATACGTAGATTGACATTCGACCTTTGAACATAAATCATAGCCTTTTTCTTACGGTAACTTTATTAGCATATCTCTCACGTCTTACCCAAAGTACAATTTGTCTATTAAGATTATTTGTGCACTATCCATGAAGAAAGTCTGTATTCCTATAAAAAAGTAGATTGATTCGATGTACGTGATTTATCCATTTTCATTTCTCATGTGCAGTAAATAGTGAAAATATAATAAATAAATAAATAAATAAATAAATAAATAAGTAGTTAGACAGCTGGTGTGTAGAGTCTGTTTCTCCTCTAAGAAGAAAAGTCAGCAGCATGTGAACTTTTCTCAGGAAGGTTGCTGTTTTGTTGTTGGCTATGGCCTGTGTTAGTAAGGAATAAATTAGCAACTAAATCAGTTAAGTATTTCCATGTGCAAACTATATCAAAAGTTGAGGTTGATCTGACATCAGAGAGACATGCAAGCGACAGACTGACAAACGCTCCTTGCTTCATAGAGAGATGTAACAGTCCAACAGTCCCTTATTTGGCTAAACGTTAAAAAATATTCTTGAGCTTTCACCTTTCTATAGAAATACATACTTCCTATGGGCACTACTATTGTATAATACATATACTAAATACAGTGGTGTCTGATCTGATCATACGTAATGTTTTTCTCTCCTACTCGAATGAATTTGTCTTCTTCCATCAGTCAGATTCAGTTTGCAGTCACAATAAACTTACTGAAAAAAAAAAAAAAAACAATAAGCAGAAAACACAGTTAATTGGTTTAATCCATTAAAACCCCATGGATGCATGGATGTAGTATAGAACTGGATACTGGCCTGAAAAATGGCCACTGTTTATTCAGTGCCTGGTGCATACACTGAAAAAGTTCCTGAATCTTGGGTTTATTTCCATGTTGTGTAACCAATAGACACTGTGCAGTAGAGTCACCTCCCATGTGCTCTGGGGCCTCCCATCGTGCACCAGGAAAATAAGAATGTGCATTTTTTGGGCATATTTGTACTTGCCCTTTAAAGCAGAGAAGAAAATACAGGAAAAAATAGACTGATAACATATTTATACAGTGAAGAAAACAAGTATTGGCTATTTTGCTATTTCTCCCACTTAGAAATCATGGAGGGGTCTGAAACTGTCATCGTAGGTGCATGTCCACTGTGAGAGAGATAAACTAAAAAGAAAAATCCAGAAATCACAATGCATGATTTTTTAATGATTTATTTGTGTGATATAGCGGCAAATAAGTATGTGTCATCTAGAATTCTGACCCTGAAGGACCTGTTAGTCCGCCCATTAGAAGTCCACCTGCACTCCATGTATCATCCTTAATCAGATGCACCTGTTTGAAGTCGTTAGCTGCATAAAGACACCTGTCCACCCCATACAATCAGCAAGACTTTAACTTGTAACATGGCGAAGACCAAAGAGCTGTCCAATGACACAAGAGAGAAAATTGTACACCTCCACAAGGCTGGAAAGGGCTACGGAGCAATTGCCAAGCAGCTTGGTGAAAAAAGGTCCACTGTTGGAGCAATCATTCGAAAATGGAAGAAGCTAAACATGACGGTCAATCTCAATCGGAGTGGAGCCCCATGCAAGATATCACCTCGTGGGGTCTCAATGATTATAAGAAAGGTGAGGAATCAGCCCGGAACTACACGACAGGAGTTGGTCAATGACCTGAAAAGAACTGGGACCAACATTTCCAAGGTTACTGTAGGTAATACACTAAGACGTCATGATTTGAAATCATGCATGGCACGAAAGGTTCCCCTGCTTAAATCAGCACATGTCAAGGCCTGTCTTAAGTTTGCATATGACCATTTGGATGATACAGAGGAGTCATGGGAGAAAGTTTTGTGTTCAGATGAGACCAAAATAGAACTTTTTGGTCATAATTCCACTAAGCTTGTTTGGAGGAAGAAGAATGAATAGTACAATCCAAAGAACACCATCCCTACTGTGAAGCATGGGGGTGGCAGCATCATGCTTTGGGGGTGTTTTTCTGCACATGGGACAGGACGAGTGCACTGCATTAAAGAGAGGATGACTGGGGCCGTGTATTGTGAGATTTTGGGGAACAACCTCCTTCCCTCAGTCAGAGCATTGAAGATAGGTCATGGCTGGGTCTTCCAACACGACAACGACCCAAAGCACACAGCCAGGAAAACCAAGGACTGGCTCCGTAAGAAGCATATCAAGGTTCTAGCATGGCCCAGCCAGTCTCCAGACCTGAACCCAATCGAAAATCTTTGGAGGGAGCTCAAACTCCGTGTTTCTCAGCGACAGCCCAGAAACCTGACTGATCTAGAGAAGATATGTGTGGAGGAGTGGGCCAGGGTCCCTCCTGCAGTATGTGCAAACCTGGTGAAAAACTACAGGAAATGTTTGACCTCTGTAATAGCAAACAAAGGCTACTGTACCAAATATTAACATTCATTTTCTCAGGTGTTCAAATACTTATTTGTCGCTATATCACACAAAGAAATCATTAAAAAATCATGGATTGTGATTTCTCGAGAGGAGCCTGTTTACATGTGTGTGTGTTTCTGAACCACCTCTTTAGCATTTAGTGTCATCGGCTCAAACGAGGCAGCCAAAAATGTTTTTTACTGGGGACACATTAACCCATTTCTTCTGATCGCTCCGTTGATTTGTCATTTTCACGATTCTTGTTGAATTTTTAAACCGCGAGACCAACAAACTATCATATGATTCTTCGACAATAGTTTCAATCAATCATTTTTTTGCCTATCTCAAACATGAATGTACTATACACCTCTTACATCTTGGTGTTCAATATTTTTAAAGCCACAGACTTTTTATATATCCAGCATGACATCACAGCTGTGTGACGCACTGCAGTCCTGCTGTGGATGTTTTCCCTTAATGTATTCATTTTTTTATTAATGTATTTTCTTCAAAAGGTTTTTAAAAGCTCAAATAATTCAAAGAGGAGTTATTTTTCGCTATTTGTAAATTATTATCGCCCCGGAAAATGGGAGGTGCCAGGTGAGCATTACCCATTGAAATAAACCGTGGCCATTTTTTAGTCTGGTTTCCAGGTCTTAGAATATGTCGATGGTCTCAAAAGCACATGTGTGTTTTGTTTAGATTGATGTTATTGTCAACAAATAACATACTTTGTTGGTCACATGGTTTTATAAACTCAACAACACGCTATTCGCTATATGAATTAATATAATCAAATATTTTTATTGGTATGTCAGCATGTTTTAATGACGCCTAGGAGTGTTACCTTTTAAATGAAGTTTATTTAATGCTTAGATATTAAGGTTTTCATAGACAATTACAGTATTAGGCAATAAGGGCAATCATCCTAGAATAGCATAGTTTTCTACAGGCATTTTTTGCAGACGTTTTAGGTTTAGATGGCTTAAGAGATGTCAGTTAGAATAGCTCATGTACTTTGGCTAAATGGATTTTTCTGTGTATCTGTCAGATGCTGCAGAGGTGCACAGCTGTCATTGGTTTAATTTGCCATCTGCCAAATAGCGGCAGAGCCAGAGGAGGCAGATGAAAATGAAAAATGCTCAGAGCAGAAACACTAATCTCAGCCTGGATTGATTTGGATTTCACTGCCAATAGAAACAAACTGACATGTTGAATTCTCTAAAAGCTTCTATACTAATTCTTCCTGCTGAATCTGAACCACGGCGAAAGCTTCTGGATTCAGAAAGTGTCTATCTTCTAATCGCTCTGCCCTCTGTCTTCACCTGGAGGAGCGCGTGGGGCTTACAGTAACCACCGCAGGGCACCTCTCACCGTTGCTGCCCAACACTAATTCATTTTTTTCCTGCACAGCCACAGACAAACAGCATGAAAAACAGCATAGTCACCAGCCCCAAAGGCAACGTCCCTTCTTCTGCGCTGGTACGCAGCTCTGTGTCTGTCTGTCACACTCCTATTGTATGTGTGTGTGCACGTGTGAATTAACTTCAAGTTTGTATAGTTTAGAGCCTCTCTGTGTAGAATCTGTCTGGTTTATTAATATATTCTTAATTACACAGAGAAATACTATGTAAAAAAAATACAAATAAATGAAGGAAAACAGACTTTTTTAAGTAAGTGTTTCGAAATTAATATAGTAAACTAATTTGTTACAAAATTTATTGATCAGAATTAATTCAACCTCATCAAAAATTATTTAAACAAAGGTTTCAAGCTTTAAACAACTATTTTGATAATAGATTAATTGATTTGAGTCATTTCTAGGAAGAAAATGTCCAAATTCTCTGCTTCCAGCTTCTCTTCTCCAATTATTTTCTGGTTTCTTTATTCTTTTTTAATAGTAAACTGATGATCTCTGGGTTTTGTTGGTCTGGGCAAAAAAGACATTTTAGGTGGAATCTCGAGCTTTGGAAACACCATTTTACACCATTTTATGAACCAGACAATAATTTTTTGGTATTAATTGTTTCAATAATCAACAGAATAATGGACTTCTATCGGAATAGATGGTAGTTGCAGCTCAACACAGGTGTTGATCGTGGCTTTATTTATATAAAATAATAATAATTAAAATTATACAAATATTATAAGTGAAAACATTCTTTCTTTGAATGACAGGACGTGAGACTCATAATATATTGTTTATATACTCCTTTACTATACTACTATACTATACTACTTCTTATACCCATTAAACATATTAAACAGAACATAACAGTAAAGCAACAATAGTAGGTAGTTTTCTAAATATTTTTTTTTTGCAAACAGATACTAAATGAGGTTTCATATTTCTGGGATTGAAACTGCAAGTTCTGTTTTTACTCTATTTCATTATTTAAAAAAAATATGATATTGTATTATATTATGTATAATAATAATCATCTAAAAAACAAATCCACACACAGCGGCTTTGAAGACAGATGAGCAGACAGAGAGACTGCTTTTTATTAGAATATGCAATTTTTGCAAATATCATGATTCATGAGTTGATCAATCAATGGCAAAATTAATATTTTTTTTTATCTGCCAGTTACTCATTAAATCTTCAAAATCACTGACTTTTCTCTTCAAAATAAATATATTTTTCATTTCTACCTCATTACTCACATCCTGTTCTCTATGATCTCTTCTTATGTCATAAACATGTCTTCTATCTCCATTCATTTCTCTTTCTTTCCTTTGTTCTATATCTCCATTCTTCCTCCAGGAGCCTCAGACTACTGTTATCCATAATCCAATAGATGGGATCAAGGTACATCCCCCTCTCCTCACTCCATCTCTTTGTATATCGTCCTTTTCTTCTCATTCACCCTGTTTTTCCATTATGGGTTAAGCAGGATGTTTTATATGTTAAATACACACATGGACAAAATTGTTGGTACCCCTCAGTTAAAGAAGGAAAAACCCACAATTCTCACTGAACTCACATGAAACTTACAAAAGTAACAATAAAATACAAATTTATTATTATCTTTGTCCAGCCCTATTTCATTGCCGTATTTCATTTCGTTTGTTTTTCAAAATAATTATGTTAATCAACAAATCAAAAGTAATGGCTGATTTTGATTATTTAATTTTCAATAAATTTGTATTTATTGTTACTTTTGTAAGTTTCATGCGAGTTCAGTGAGAATTGTTTTTCCTTCTTTAACTGAGGGGTACCAACAATTTTGTCCACGTGTGTACTTGTCTTTCTGAGCATCTGCTTTTTGAGTTCATGCATGAGTGAGTCCTGGAGGTGTTTTCAGCCTTCTACTGCCCCTCAGTGTCCAGATAGATGGAGAACCTCATGTTTCAGTCGTCCATGTCTCACAGTCTGTTTTAGTTTCAGCAGCAGTTGCTGGGATCTGTAGTTTGGCTAAGTCCTAGCATTGACATAAAGAGCCAAGTTGTAAATTATAGATTGTGCGTGTGTGTGTTTGTGGGGAGACACGTGTGAATTTGTGTCTGAGTGATAGTTTGTTTAACATTTTTCCATTTGTTTGCAGGGATCATCTGAGAGCAGCAACACCACTATTGAGGATGAAGACGTGAAAGGTGGAATTCACACACACACATGCGCGCACGCACACACACACACACACACACACACACAAGAATGACATCACGAGGCAGACTCAATTTGTGGAGTTCCGATTTCATTGGGTGGGCAATGTGTGGGAAACACTGCATACACACATATGAAATAATATGCCTATACACACACATACTAAAAAACATATTTACTTATTATTATAATAGAATATAATAATACGAAAATTGCGAGTAATAATAGATTTTCTTTGTAAAGCACTTTTAATTCAAGAATTTTAAAGAACTAATTAAATAATGGTAATATTGTTCAGCGAGAGAATTTTTTTTTTTTTGGGGGGGGGGTTACAAAAACACAATTTATTTGTATTTTACAATTTGCAAATATGCTACAGGTGCCCAGATCGCCCACATTCTTATAAAAATGAAAGCCACACATCTTTTGCCTCCTGCCCGTCTTTGTTTTCGATTCTATTCTTTCTCCTTATGTAGATTGCCAATTTTGCTTTACCGGATGAGAAGTTTGGAGCCGCTACTTTTCTCTTTCCTTCTGCCTGTAGCCAGCTCCCATGATAAAAACCTTCTCATCCAGCTCCACATCAATGTTTTGAATGTACAGACTGGCAAGAACTCTGCAGGCCACATGGTGAGGACATCGACAGCCTCACCCACTGCATCACGGACTACATAAACTTCTGTGTGGAGAACACTGTGCCGACCAAGAAGGTATGGTGTTTCTTCAACAACAAACCATGGGTGTCCCCAGAGTTGAAGGCCCTGCTAAATGAAAAGAAGAGGGCCTTCTGGTCGGGGGACAAAGTGGAACTGAGGAGAGTGCAGAAGGAACTAAAATATAAAATCAGGAGTGGCAAGGAGAGTTTAAGGAGGAAGATGGAGGAGCAGCTCCAATCAAACAATGTCAGAGAGGTCTGGAGAAGCATAAACAAGATCTCTGGTCACCTCAAGGAAAATGGAGGAGTAGCAGTGTCCACCGACCGGGGGTGGGCCAATGAATTTAATCTGTTTTTTAATAGATTCGATTCTGGACCAACAACCTCCCCCACCCCCCAGCTTCCATCAACCCCCCTCCATGTGCTGTCCTCCCCCTCTCCCCCCTCTTCTGGCGCTGTGCTGTTGCCAGGTGCACTCTCCTCGTTCCATCCCACCACACCCCCTTTACACCTACCCACATCAAAGCCAGCCCCTCCCCCCACCCCATTACACCTACCAACAACAAAGCCAGCCCTTCCCCCCACCCCGGACCAGCCACAGATCTGCCTCACAGCTGATCAGGTGAGAAGTCAGCTAAAGAAGACAAAGGTCAGGAAGGCAGCAGGTCCAGACGGAATCAGCTCCAGATTGCTCAGGGACTGTGCAGACCAGCTTTGTCAGGTGGTCCTGCACATCTTTAACCTGAGTCTGAACCTGGAGAGGGTTCCTGAACTGTGGAAGACTTCCTGCGTAGTTCCAGTGCCTAAGATCGCACGGCCCAGGGAGCCCAACCACTACAGACCTGTAGCCCTGACTTCTCACCTGATGAAGGCCTTGGAGAGGCTCATTCTGCACCACCTTCGCCCACTGGTGAGCTCAGCACTTGACCCTCTGCAGTTCGCCTACCGGCCCGGCATCAGTGTGGATGACGCTGTCATCTATCTGCTGCACCGATCTCTCTCCCACCTGGAACAAGCGGCGAGCATGGTGAGGATCATGTTTTTTGACTTCTCCAGTGCTTTTAACACCATCCAGCCTGCACTGCTGAAAGGGAAGCTGGAGGGAGCCAGAGTGGATGAGCAGCTGACGGCCTGGACCATCGACTACCTCAGCAACAGACCACAGTATGTCAGGCTTCATGACTGTGTGTCTGAGGTGGTAGTCAGCAGCACGGGGGCGCCACAGGGTACAGTGCTCTCACCCTTTCTGTTTAGTCTGTACACCTCAGACTTCACCTACAACTCGGACAACTGCCACCTACAGAAGTTCTCAGATGATACGGCCATCATCGGGTGTGTATCAGATGGGAACGACCAGGAGTACAGGGGGGTCATCAATGACTTTGTCAGCTGGTGTGAGATCAACGCTCTCCAAATCAACGCCAGCAAGACAAAGGAGATGGTTGTGGACTTCAGGAGGAAGTCCCTCCTCACCACACCGGTGAGCATCCAGGGAAAAGACATTGAGACAGTGGTCTCTTACAAATACCTGGGTGTTCACCTGAACAATAAACTGGACTGGACCACAAACACTGATGTCCTGTACAAGAAGGGCCAGAGTCACCTGCTGAGAAGACTAAGGTCCTTTGGTGTGTGCAGGACTCTGTTGAAGACCTTCTACGACTCCGTCGTAGCATCTGCCCTGTTCTACGCAGTAGTCTGCTGGGGGGGCGGATGCTCAGACGGGGACAGAAGGAAAATTGACAAACTGGTACGGAAGTCTAGCTCTGTACTGGGATGTCCTCTGGAGTCGGTGGTGGTGGTGGGAGAGAGGAGGATGTTGGCAAAGCTGACATCCATCATGGACAACCCCCATCACCCTCTGCATGGGGTAGTGGGTGCGCTTAGCAGCTCCTTCAGCCAGAGACTCAAACACCCTCGCTGCAAGAAGGAGCGCTTTCGCAGATCATTCATCCCGACAGCAATAAGACTTTATAACATAAATTAAACATAAACCTCACTGTAGTCACTGTCACTTTTTCACTGGTCACTTTTTCTCTTCACACACACCCTGCTCCTTAAGTGTGCATTGGCTATGTATGTGTACATGTGGGTGTGTGCGTGGATATGTATGTCCATATATATATATGCAAATATGTGTGTATGTGTATGTATGTAGGTATGTACGTCTATGTATGTATGTATATATGCCTTGCTTATGCATACTTTTTTTTTCTTACAATTTATTAGCATTTTCTCTCCATTCTGTCGATAATGCATACTGTGTATGCGGATTAACAAATTCTGCGAATTTGTACATTGTGTTGTGTGTTTTTTTATTTTTTTATAGTTTTTTTATCTTCTTCAACTTTATTTTTCTTTTTCTTTATCTGTAACGCTGCAGTAACACACAAATTTCCCCTTTGTGGGATCAATAAAGTTTTATCTTATCTTATCTTATCTTATCTCTTATCTTAAAAGACTAAAAACCATGTTCAAAAGAGTGAGGAACTAAGCAGTCTCTTACACTCTATAACACAGTGATAAATAGTCTCTCTAAAATCACACAACGGACAGAAGATTAGAACAGAAAGGTTAAGATCAGAGATAAAAGTGTTTGAGGCAACAGAACCATGTAAAATCCTGCACTGGAAAACGTCCATCCGCTTTTTGAGTGGAGGTTTGTATAGTACCTTTCTCTGGCCAGCCACTGGGACCCGAGAGTGGAGGTACTGTTGCTCAGTCCAACCTTGTGGGTCTTCACACAGTTTGTGTAGGGTATCCTTTTGATCTGCTTCATGGAAGGACAGCTTCTCTATGTTCATTTTTTGTAGTAGGCGGATGGTCACCTCTTCTAACCCCAGGCTAAGGACGACATCAGGGAAAGGGTCCTTAAGGTTTTAAAATCTTTTTGCAGTATCCTCCCAGGAGCGGCTTCGGCCCAGAGTTCCAGGATCCTCTGTACTACACAGACAGTCCACAGTCCCAGCAAGGAGCCCAGGGCATGGGCATCATTCAGTTCCATTTCTTCTGCATCCACCAGCTGCTTCAGCATCAGAGTTCTGGACTGGACCGGCATCGCCATCAGGCTGGGTGATGATCTGCTGCTGACCTCTAGTCTGCTCCACAGATCAATGGTTCTCTCAACAACCAGTGCAAACAGTCAGCCATGGGACATTTGTATTTGTTAGAAAAGAGCCCATGATTCAAAAACACCTTAATACAATGAAGGCAACCCATTTAAATATTTCAAATCAGGTAAGAAAAGAACAACCATCTAACCTCCAAGTAATTAGCACGTCTCGGGATGCAGCTGGCCACATCCTTCCACACCACACCAGATCTACCGGACTTACAAGATACTTTTGGATCCTGAAATTGGTGATCTGGCTGGCCAAGTGGATAAGGTGCTGTCCCCCTCCTCTCTACCTAAGTACAGTACTCCCTGTGGCACCCAGTGTCGGCCCCCCCAAAAGAATTTCACCATTTTTTTGGGATATCAGCGAGTCGGCCTGAGGCTCACTGACAGTGAGGGCTTCACTTTTTTAAAAGAGATTTAAAATCCCCACTGACCATGGCGTCAGCCAGACTGACAAGAAGCTGTAAACACTCACCCCCAGAAAAAAATAAATAGTAATAATACTAGTCCCGCGAAAGATAATGAATGTGAAAACTAGTGAAAGCTTGAACGAATAAACTGTGAACACAAAGGCTAACACCTTAATGTAAAAAAAAAGTCCAAAACTCACACTAAAACCTCCACATGCTCACAGTGCTCACTACAAACACACACATGCGCAGAGAGAGAGGGAGGGAGAAAGAGAGGCTGTAAGCCTACTTTGCTGTAGAAGGACACAGTAAATCTCTGAGACAAGAATAGTGTGATGATAGTGATGTGGTGCAGATATGATGGATGGAAGAGAAGAGAGACAGATTCAGCAGCAGCAGAAAGAGACATTTCTCTTTAGAGACAGAGGGAAGAGTAGGTGAGAACATGGATCGAGAAGCAATATAACTTCTTGCATGGAGGAGTTTTTATTTGAAGGCAATTCCACTCTGACGATGTTCACATTCATAATGAGCAACAAACTCTCAAGTGAGTGAGAAGTCAGCTTTTAGTAGATGTGAGAGAGTCTTGCTGATTCCAGCAGAAACCACGACCCACTCTCCTCCTCACCATGCTTGTTTCTTCTCTGCAGCTCGGAAGCAGGAAATCATCAAGCTCACCGAGCAGTTGATTGAAGCCCTCAACAACGGAGACTTTGAGGCCTACGCGTGAGTCTGAGTCCACAGCCTCATTCTACTTCATTCTACTTCTTCCATGAGAACAGTTTAACAGGAACCATCAATAAAAAAGTAGATTTTACCATCATCTGCGGGAAATTATTACTCTGTTTTATTCTTATATTAAAAGAATAAAGAGTAATTACTGTCATTCTTTTATCCCCACCTCTCTCTCTCTTTCTTTTTCTCTCTTTCTATTTCTCTCTCTCTCTCTCTCTCTTTCTCCCTCAGTAGTTTATATTAAAATTCAGCAGCTTAAAAGTTATGCAGGATAAATCCTGTGGGTAAAATTATGAGACTGTGAATCAAAAGCAAAACTGCAACAATTAGTTGTTTAATTCATTATTTGCCAACTTTCACATTAAACCACCAACTATTTTGATAATCATTCGAAGTTTTTGAGCCATTTTTAAGAAGAAAATGCTCACATTCTCTGGTTACCACTTCTCTTCTTAAAATTTGTCTGGCTTCTTTATTCTTATATAATATTAAACTGATGATCTTTGGGTTGTGGACTGTTGGTCTGGGGACATTTTAGGTTAAATCTTCAGCTTTGGTTGATCTGTCAGCTTTGGGAAACAATAATAATTTTATACAAATTTACAAACCAAACATTCAACTGATTATTATCACAAAAATTATAATTAATTGATTGATCAGAATAGTAGTTAGTTGCTGATGTAGTACAAAGTTTCAGATATTTGATAACACTTAACAAAATAATATCTTTAAGTCAACTTCTTTAGCTACTAAATCAAAATTTGATCTAAGTAAAAACTGAGATGGCATGTCGTTGCTGTAGTTTTTCAGTTAGTCAGTTATTACATAATAAAGCAATACTTTAAGATAATGGGAATTAACAATACTATACAAACAGCAGCACAGATTTTTTAGAAGACATCTTTAAACAACAACATTGAAATTTTGGAGTTTATTGCATTCAGCTCAGATTTTAAATGTGATGTGACATCTAATGTCTGTGATACGAAGGTTAAGTTCAAATGTTTGAATCCATATATCACCATAGCATAAAAGGCTGATGCATTAAGTCGTTTCCCTTTCAAGACGTGATGTGCACAGCAGGTTTGTGACTGGTGTTGCGTTGCAGGAAGATCTGTGACCCTGGGCTGACGTCCTTCGAGCCTGAGGGGCTGGGGAACCTGGTGGAGGGAATGGACTTCCACAGGTTCTACTTTGACAATCGTGAGAAGCGATAATCTGTTATCAACATTTTTTATTGAATGGCTGTGAGTTTAAATATGAACTAATAAACAAATCTCTGTCCTATTAGTTCTCTCCAAGAACAGCAAACCCATCCACACCACTATCCTCAACCCTCACGTTCACATGATCAGCGATGACGCCGCCTGCATCGCCTATATCCGCCTGACACAGTTTGTGGACGGGCAGGACCACCCCCGCTCCAGCCAATCAGAGGAGACCAGGGTGTGGCACCGCAGGGACAGTCGGTGGCAAAATGTCCACTTCCACTGCTCAGGAGCTCCAGCTGCACCAATGCAGGGATAAGGTGGGCAGTAACCAACAACGGCTGTGATGTCACAGATTTTTCCTTAGCACCAATATCATGACTTACGGCCCGTGTTTGTAGCTGAAGCTGATATGAAACTGGACATTTAGGCACGTTGGGTGCAATTTGGCAATAATATATAGACTGTATATAATCATAATTCAATTTGACGAAGGCTGAACGTTTGAATATTATAAAAAAAATGGAATATGGCAGAAAAATTGGCCCAAGTCTGGTATAAGATGAATAAACTAAATTATTTTGTCTTTTTTCTGCAGGTAAATGAGACTGAGGAGGAGGAGGCAGTACAGGAATAGATGAATCATTAAGAGAGATAAACAGGGAGGGACAGAAAGGGACAGGTGTGTTCAGGAGGACGGGTTGATGGAGCCTGAAGGTCCTCTCCTCCTCCTCCTTCGTTCTCCTGTCTCTGTTTCAACAGAAATTAACTGGAACGCTGCGTCTCCAAACCTTCACTTCACTGATAAAAAAGGAAACTGGATTAGCTCTTTACCTCCAGGTCGTTTGGGTCCAGGAGCTCAACGTACCTACACAGCACCTTCTGCTGTCCTCCTCTTGTCCTCCTCATCCTGTCCTCTTCTGATTCTCCTCCTCCTGTCCCCTTTCTCCTCTTGTCCTCCTCCTGTCCTTGCAAAGCATCCATCGTGGCTTCTGTTTAACAGGGCTTGCTCTAATCTTCCCCCTGGCTGCAGTCTGTTCTCCTTCTTCCTCCACCTGTACAGTATATTTGATAGTCATTTTAACCTCCCTTTTCTTCTGGTATCTTTTTCAGCTTCTTTTTTATGATGAGCATGACTCTTTCCTGTATCAGCGGCTGTTTTTGCACGACAAATGGCTGCCTGTGTGAACCGAGTGGACAGTAAAGCCACGAGTGTCACAGACCTGTGGGTGTTTGTACAGTAATTATTGCTTCTCTTCTGTTATTCAATGAAGCTCTTTTGTTGTTTTTTGTTTCTGTGGCATGTTATTGACCCTGAACCAACGCATCTGTATTCTCTCCGGACAGATACAGCATGCTGAGATCTTACTGTTGTTCTTAACTGATTCTCTATGTACTGAACATTGCAAGTAACTACTGAAACTATGACAGGTGGAAATTATAGTATCATGCTGTTATGTAAATTTCCAGTTTCATCGTGGTGATTTAACTACAATTATGCGGTAGATTGTATTTAATTGCATGATATTCAAAGTTTAGACTTAGGTAAATGGGTGTTTTTCTGTATTTTGTTTATTTTTCTGTTTTTGGAGTGAACTGCTGGTGAAGCATAATCTATTGCCTCTTTTCTGGGCTGTGCAAGTGGTTTGTTTTGATATGGTGGTGGAACACATGAAGACGATGCTAACAGATGCCTTTTTAAAGAATTTATGGATCCTGATTGCATATACAATGTCTAAAATAATCCTCAATCACTTTGATTTATTGATTTTTAGGGATTTATTATTATTATTATTATTTCAAAGTGCAACTTCTTTACTTCATGTGTTTTACAGGACACAGAGAATCAATTTTTTGAATGGTTTTAATCAGTTACTGGTTTAGTTATTTCCACTGTACTTTTCTAAGTCCCTAAGCTGAGGAAAATGTTCCTGCTGTCAGATTTGTGCATTTTTCATAAAATCAAAAATCTTAATTGTGTATTTATCCTGATAAGTACAGAATTTATATATATATATATATATATATATATATATATATATATATGTATACGTTTCTGAAAACCCAGACGTTCCTGGAAATTTGATTTGATGATCAATGATGGTTTGTGTGTCGTAAGGGTCAGAGCCTCCAGAATCTGATAAGTGGATAAGAGGACAGAAATAAAGACTATAAAGTTGGAACTAATAGTTATACCAGGTCGGTTACTTTATCACTTACAGGTATTTCACAACTTCTCTGGTTTAGTTCTCAAATTTTTTAACACAAAATGCTTCACTATGCCTCAGAAACCTTTGTCACATTAAACAATGACCATGCAGTGAATTTAATAGAGCATCAAATGGTTACTATATGTTTTTATCATTAAAGCTTAAAATCTGCTTCCCAATAGTCCCAGATTCAATTCTAAAATCTGTAGTTGTCCTTTCCTTCAAGATGAATTAAACAGGAAGAAAAAAGTCAAATTTAAAAGAAAAATAAAGAATAACACTAAATTATTTATTAAAGTGCTTATATATTCTATTTTACTTTCATATAAATAACAACATCCAGTGTGACTTTTAACTGTAAACCAACAGTAGGAATTTGAATTACTTAGCTTGTTTGAGATACTTAATTCCCTCCACTAACCAGGTTAATAAAGTAAAAACATTCAGTTTCTCAGTAAACTGATATACTAGATTCTTGGAAACAGTTACAGAAACAGTTTAAAGAAAAGGTGTGAAACAGTAGTGGTGGAGTAATTAGCAACTAAATCATAATTGTTCTCCAGGAGCCAGGAACTAGCAGCTTGTTAATATTATTTTTGAGCAATTGACAAGTACTTCATTTACTGACTTCATTTACTGTGATTTTGTGGCTTTTTTTTTTTTTAATTTCCTTCATTATAGACTTTTTTCAAGAAAACTGACTGTACAGATCCCATAACCTTTATTCACCACTATAAACAAACGTGCATAGGTAGCATAAGCTTTTTGCATAAGCATATAGCAAAAGGAACAAAAAATAATACAGAATCACAATTAAACAGTGTTAAGTTCCTAATCTATGAATAGTAATAATAGACACAGAAATACTGAAATAATGTATAGAATCAGGCAGTTACTGATTCAGCAGTAATATTAAGAGGTGACTGAGTATTTTCTGCTTTAAAATATTGAATATTAGAGGTTTACACGGTAAAAAAGTCTAAATACAAGTCCACAGTTTTTGTTTGTTTCTTTTTACAAAAGGAGCCTGTGTTTCAGTTCCATTAACAAAAAATGAGTGATTCTCATGTTATTTTACTGTTTAAATCACTAAAACATGAAGGACTTTAAACGCGACTGAGTCATCTTAACACATATCCAGGTTCAGTTACTCAAGATATGGCTGCAAGGTGAAAGATGTATGTTTAACTGCAGATTTAAAAGAGATGATGCTGCTGCTGCTGATGATGATGATGATGATGATGATGCTTCCTCTGGTGTGCATTCCAAGTCTTATCAATATAAAAATGTGAACAGATGTAATCAGTATGTGAACCAATAAAATGATGATGCAGAAAGCATCTTCCTCTGTTTTATCTTGGCTGGTATATACAGAAAATCTGTTGTGCGTGATGATCAACCCGTTAATGATCCATCACTTATTAAGGGACTCATATGGTATAATGGTAGATTCACCTGTTGGTGAGAGAAAATGAGGAGATATTAAGCTATTCAAAGATTATTGTATATTTAGTTAGGGACATCACAACGTGCACATAAAACCAGCAGCAATGAAGGATAAAGTACCTTTAAAGTAGATATTGATCCTGTCGGGCTGACCTTAGAATCAACCAGAGGGCAGAGATCAACCAGTGAGAAAAACTGCTGATTCAGCTCAGAATCAGATGGTGGTGGCTCCGGATCAATAATGAAATCAATAGGTTTTGCTCTCAGTGCCTCAGCAGCTAGATCACTGAGAAAAGAATCAATTGAAGAGGTTATATCATAACTTTAACGTGTCTGGGAGGAAAGTTCATAATCCGAGTCGGGACAAAAGGTAGACTTTCCTTCTCATGAACCTGTTGTGTTGTATTTGATAAAACAACACACACAGCAGCAGGAAATCTTCAAATGTCTTTATTTCCTCCTGACAGATTCTCAGTAGCTTCATTCAGCCTCAGACAATTGACATAGTAGTGTGAAACTAGTCTTTGACCAAACTGCCAATGAGTTACTGTCATTCCACTGGTATAAACATAAACAATTCACTGCCAAATAAGTTTGAACTTATAAGAGATTTACCTTTTTGTTATGAGCCATAACAAAAACACAGAAAAATGCATCTTAAATTATATAAAATAGAAATTTACAGTAAAATACATAAAACAAATAACACATATCATAGAACATGAAATGTATAAAACATTAACTAGACATGTGCAAATATTCTTAGAATAAACAAAAAATGTAATGTTAAAATAACAATAAAAATATAAAAATGTGTATTAATGGGTGTTAGATGTTAAAGTTTCACATATGTGAAAATATCTTTACATTAAAAGAACATGAAGAGTCTGTAGGTCTGAGGCCTGTGGGTCTGAGGCCTGTGTGTGTATGTGATCAGTTGAAACACACAAGTTTCTTCTTTTATGCATGATGTTGAGCAACATTATCAATAAATACAAACAAATTTTTACTTTAGAAACAAACTAGTTCTTCAGCAGTTTGTGAAGTTTGTAACTTATCAGGAGAAAAAGCTGCTGTGAGTCTGTTATTGCAATAATGGCACTATGAATATATATCTAGATGTCTGTTTTTTCTGTGTTTTTTGTGACCTTTACTTCCTATGTTTTCCTGCATTTGTTAATTGTTTCATGTTCTTCACCTGTGACTTGTTGCCCTCACCTCTCTGTGATCTGTAAAGAGTTCTCTGTGCATTTAACTCCACTTTTCTGTTCCACTGCTCTGAGTGCTGTTCTCCTCCCACCCTGTACAGGTCCTTCTCAAAACATTAGCATATTGTGATAAAGTTAATTCTTTTCTATAATGTAATGTTAAAAATTAAACTTTCATATATTTTAGATTCATTACACACCAACTGAAATGTTTCAGGTCTTTTATTGTTTAAATACTGATGATTTTGGCATAAAGCCCAAAACCCAAAATTCCTATCTCAAAAAACGAGCTATGAACCTACTCAGCTGAATCAATGAGTTAACTCTAAACACCTGCAAAAGATTCCTGAGGCTTTTAAAACCTCCCAGCCTAGCTCAAAACCGCAATGGGTAAGACTGCCAAGCTGTAACAAAAATTAATAAGGTTTGTTGGTTTTCCCGCTCCTGAAAAAATAAGTGAAATGTCCAGAGAAGTAAAGACAAGAACGTACAGTTTCTATTTTCAAGTTTTTTCAATGCATTCATATTTATTGCAATTTAATCCAAAACGTGACCCCCCCCCCGCCCCACGTGATAGTATCTATGTTACAATGTCCATTGTTTTATTTACATCTTGCTTGCTGACCCTTTCACACACTTTCTCAGTTTCAAGACACTTTAAACCAAATGCACATAATTTATACAAGTCCATCACTTCAGCATTTCTGCTGTTAGATCACTACAGCAAAACAGGTACTTAATGCAGATAATATAAAATATCTATTAAATAGCTCCAATTTTAATCTACAATTAACTAAATCAGCAATGTGCAGTATGTACCTCCACTTTAAAATAATTTTTGTAATTTAAAATGATATGTTGATGAATAGTTCTCATCAGAAAACTTTAAATACAATACATAGGGAATGGTAATGTTATAAAATAGCCTGATCCAATCATTTGCCAAGATCAAAAAGTACCCTTAACGTTTTAACCAAATTATGAAAAGGTATAACTCTCTCACCCGTACACTAAAGTTAACCTCTCAGAGGCATGAACGAATATGGCGCTCCAGCAAACTGGAAGAGGCTTTACACGCATGGAAAGAGAGTCTCAGTATGTACAGGAAGGCCCTACGCAATGCCAGAGCTGCCTATTACTCCTCACTTAAAAAAAACAAAAAAAACAATCCAAGGTTCCTCTTCAGCACGTTAGCTTCACTGACTAAATGTAACTACACTATTGATCCACGTATTCCTACAACCCTCAGCAGTGATGACTTCATGGACTTCTTTAACGACAAAATTCTGACAATTAGAGACAGAATTTATCACCTTGTTCCATCCACTGGCTCCATTCTGCCCTCAGATGCTGTTATTGTAGAGACAGACGAAATAGCTAATATTCACCTCGACACATTTACTTTCGTCATCTAAAACTTCAACCTGTCTTCTGGACCCTATTCCATCCGGATTGCTAAAAGACATTTTCCCTTTGATTAGCCCTTCCTTACTAGAAATACTTAATATGTCTTTATTATCTGGCTATGTACCACAGTCCTTTAAAGTGGCTGTAATTAAACCTCTCCTTAAAAAACCTGCCCTCGACTCAAGTATTTAGCCAACTATAGACCCATTTCTAATCTTCCCTTTCTCTCTAAGATTCTGGAAAAAGCAGTTGCTAAACAGCTGTGTGACTTTTTACACAACAATAACTTATAAAAGGATTTCCAGTCAGGTTTTAGAATGCATCACAGCACAGGGACGGCTTTAGTTAAGTAATTTAGTTTCAAATGATATTCTCAATCGTCTGATAAAGGATTCATTTCCATCCTTGTTCTGTTAGATCTTAGCGCTGCATTTGACACAGTCGACCATCAAATCTTGTTACAGAGACTAGAGCATCTTATTGGTCTAAAAGGGACTGCACTAAATTGGTTTAAGTCCTATCTTTCAGATCGTTCCCAATTTGTCCATATCAATAATGTTTCTTCTATCCATACCAAAGTTAATCATGGGGTTCCACAATGTTCTGTGCTTGGACCAATACTTTTCACTATCTATATGCTCCCATTGGGTAAAATCATTAGTAAACACTCTATTAATTTCCACTGTTATGCTGACGGTACACAACTCTATCTATCAATTAAGCCAAATGAAACCAATCAGCTTGCTAAACTTCAAGCCTGTCTTAAGGATATAAAATCCTGGATGACCTGCAATTTCCTTCTACTGAATTCAGACAAAACAGAAATTATTGTATTCGGGTCCGAAATCCTGAGGAACTCAGTATCCAGTGATATAGCTATCCTGGATGACATCTCCCTGGCCTCTAGCTCCACGGTGAAAAACCTGGGAGTCATCTTCGACCAAGACTTGTCATTCTCTGCCCACATTAAACATATTTCTAGGACTGCCTTCATTCACCTACGCAACATAGCAAAGGTCAGACACTTCCTGTCTCTGAAAGATGCGGAAAAACTTATCCATGCATTTATTACTTCCAGACTTGACTACTGCAACTCTTTACTGTCGGGTTGCACCATAAAGTCTCTAAGGACTCTCCAGCTGATCCAGAATGCAGCTGCTCGTTTATTAACTGGCACTAGAAGAAGAGAGCATATCTCACCTGTATTAGCCGCTCTACACTGGCTTCCTGTAAAATCTCGTATAGAATTCAAAATCCTGCTCCTCACCTATAAAGCACTCAACGATCAGGCACCATCCTACCTTAGGGATCTCTTAGTCCCATATCGCCCATCAAGAACATTACGCTCCCAATATGCAGGCTTATTGGAGGTTCCCAGAATTTCTAAAATTAAAACAGGAGGCAGAGCCTTCAACTTCCAGGCTCCTCTCCTGTGGAACCGTCTTCCAGTCTCAGTCCGGGGGGCAGACACCCTTTCTATATTTAAGAATAGATTAAAAACGTTCCTGTTCGAAGAAGCGTATAGTTAGGGCCGGCCCTGGCTGGCCTAGTTATAGTTATGCTGCGATAGGTTAGTCTGCCGGGTCCTCATGAGATGCCCTGGGCTTCTTTTTCTTCTTCTATCTATGATACTGTTGTACCACTACTGTACTTTTAAATCTGCTGTGGTTCCGGAGTCCTGCCCTGTGTTTTCTCTTTCACAGAGCATGCTGCAGTGCAGCCACTGAGGGATCTACGGATGTTGGAGGGTCTGAGGCTGCCTTGGTGAAACCTGAAAGCTATGATGGATCCTGCTCCTCATCCTCCACTTCTACCAACATTCATTACATTTCTGTTTGTTTGTAATATTCAAATTTCTCTGTAATGTTCCCCACCTGCACACATCATCTACTGCACGCCTGTCCGTCCTGGAAGAGGGATTCCTCCTCTGTTACTCTTCCTGAGGGTTCTTCCGTTTTTCTCCCTGTTAAAGGGGTTTTTTAGGGAGTTTTACCTTGTACGATGTGAGGGTCTAAGGACAGGGGATGTTGTGTTGCTTTTGTACACAATGTAAAGCCCTTTGGGGCAAATCTGATTTGTGATTCTGGGCTATACAAATAAATTGAATTGAATTGAATTGAATTGAACATTCACAGCTCTTGTAAATATCAACATAGATAACGAAATAAGTCTCCTCACCTTGTTTTTAGTTTAAGGAGAAACCTGTTTTGTAAGCGTCCCTTCCTTTAGTGTACCGGGTGCAACACCACCTGAGCATGTTTGGTTCCCGCATCTCTATTTCTTCATACCTTATCTCATTAACAAATGTAAAACTCAATTATTTTGGGTCGCAAACTCAATACTACTTCTGTTTGTGTTTTTAATAATTAACAAAATACAACCTAATAATAATAATAATAACTAACTATAATCATAGGTTATAATAAACCTGTAGAATCAGTACTTTCACTTTTGCTACTTTAAGGACATTTGGTTAATAAGAACTTTACTGAAGTAACATATTTAGTTTAGTTTGTTAGTAATTATTTTCAGTATATTTTAGTATATTGTTTATACAATAAATAAATCAAATGAACAGTGAGCAGTTTCACACTTTGCTGACGCAACTGCTTTTTTCGCTGACGTCACCAGATGACGAAGATCAACAACAGAAGTGATTAGACAACGCCGCAGCAGACACACACACACACACACACACACACACACACACACACACACACACACACACACACACAGGCAGTTCCCGTCAGTAACCTGACGTGCAGCTGCGGAGTAAAGCAGGAACTAGAGCTAAGGTAAAAACTGTTAAAATTTGGTTAATTACCTCTAGACTTGTGTGACAGTGTGTGTATGTGTGTGTGCGTGTGTGTGTGTGTGTGTGAGAGAGAGAGAGAGAGAGAGAGAGAGAGAGAGAGAGAGAGAGAGAGAGAGAGTGCGTATGAACTATATGAACATACTACGTTTATATTTACACACATTTTGGACCTCTTTTATTTGACTATCCAGTAGGCAGGTGTAATGAGATACTTTACTGTAAAGTAAAATTAGAAATACTGTAAAAATACTGTAAAAATATTCAATAGCAAGTAATTAAACATGTTTAAGTCCTGAAATAAACATGTTTCTTTATAAAAGTATGGAAGTATTAGTATTAGTATCAAAAGTAGTATACAACTTTATACTTTTTATACTACTCTTAATAACTCTAAATAGTTGTTATACTATAATATTATTATAGTATATTATACCAGCCAGTTGAGCCAGTTTATAAACTTTATGTAGATTAATAATAAAACTACTTCATCCTAATATTTGATAGCTTTCACACAGTGAAACTTAGGAAATAGGAGAAAATAATAAATACAGATATTGAATTAAAATGTATTGAAACTTTTATTTCAATGTAACTGAAGCTGTCAGATAAATGTAGTGGAATATGTTTTACCTGACTGGTCACAGGATTTACTGATTTATGATGTATTTGTAAGTGATAGATATTATAAGTCAATATAGTTGCAGAATGCAGTAAAGGTATATATGTATTATAAGTTGATATACAGACAGAATTTGAGGTTAAATGATGTTGTACTGCTTGTGTTCAGTGATGTGCATTAAAATACTTTTTCAAATCTTAGGGTTGAATCAAGAAGTTTCAGGAATGAGACAAACCAACTCATTGCATGTTTATTTTTTAATGATATTGAAAGACAGTTTTTGTGTTTTCCAGGATCAGAGGTGAATTTGTGGCCAGGAGCAGCAGCTGTGGCTCCTTGCTTGTACTCTGCTGCTCCTCCTTCTGATCCGTTGCCATCATGCATCGTTTACGAATGACGGTGGCCAAGCTTCAGCCTTGGGCAGCCACACAGACAGGCAGCAGAGTCCTGGATGGGACCTTAAAGACATTTCAGCCTGGGAGACACTGGAACTCATCTGTGGCTGCGGAGCCATTTCTAAACGGCACCAGCTACAACTATGTGGAGGAGATGTACTACACGTGGCTAGAAAATCCCAGGAAAGTTCACAAGGTACAAAATACTGTGTCTGAACTTCAGTAATCAGCTTCATGCTTTTACAGAGTGAGAGAGTTCTGTGTCATTTTCCTCTCAGAGGGCCTGAAACAGAAAGCGAAGATTCCTGTTCACACTGAAGCAGGACAAAGGTCAAACAAACACAATCCATTGATACTGTTTGAACAGGAGAAGCTGCAGGAGAACATACAGAATAATGTACAGTTTAGAGGGAATAACACATAGAGGTAATACCTAACAGTACAGAGGGAATAAAGAATAGTTCAGATGTAATAACAGGTGGCTCAGAGGAAATAATGTGTGAGAATAAAATACAACACAGAGAGAATAACATGCAACACATGTTATTAATAACGTACAGCACAGAAGAAAAAATGTACATCTCAGAGGGAATGACGTACAGCTCGGAGGAAATAACGCACGGCTCAAAGGTAATAACGTACAGCTCAGAGGGAATAAGCACAGGGAAAATCATTTATACTACAGAGGAACTAACATAAAACACAGAGGGAATACCCACAGCACAAAGGGATAACATAGGGCTGAGCGATAAATCAAGTTTTAATATTGTTTTATGCATGATATAGGATTATGTCATATCATTTACATAGATATGTCACATAATATGCCTTAAAGCAATCCGCTTGGTCCTTCAAATTTATTTATTTATTTTTAAATTCTTGACGCATCTCCTGTTGGGTACTTGAAAGCACAAAGGTAAACTACTGATAACTATCATGCTCAGTAACTACAATTTGGGTGGTTTACGAGATGTCAAACCCATCAATCACCTCGCAACAGAGAACTTCTCCCACCAATCACCTCGCAACAGAGGTAACTTACAAAACAAAGAATGATGCACGGCACAAAGGAAATAACGTGCAACACAGAGGGAAAAAACAAACAGCACAGAGGAAATAATGCAGAGCGAATAATGTAGAGCACAGTGAGACATCTTATAGAACAACGTACCAAACAGTGGGAAGAATGTACAGCTAAGAGGGAAGAACGAACAGCACAGAGGAAATACCGCAGAGCGAATAATGTACAGCACAGTGAGACATGTGTACAGAACAACGTACAGAACAGTGTGACTAATGTAAGTTACAGAAGGAAAAACAATCATGCTCTCTGTATCTTCCCAGTTCAATAGAGTCTGATCAGTGATCAACTGTCTGAGTGAGGACTCAGACAGCGTTTAGCTCATAATTCTCATGAGTTCTTTGGTGCTGTACTTTGAATTTAGTGCAAAGTTTCACTGATTCTTTGCCATAGTTTAACATTTGGGAAATATTATATTACCATTCTTGGTCACAGTTGATCACATTTAAATTTTTGTATGATATTTGATGGAAATCAGGAATCGGTGCTGTAAATTGCTGCAAACATTAAAATTTCTTGGAGGTTAAATCCCAATAGTGTGCAGGTGATCTAACTTTTCATGTTTTAGCACATCCATGTGCTAGTTTGACTAGTTTTTTGGTTTATTACTTAATACCAAGGAATCTAATCTATTTATGATCGATTTATGTAAAGATGTTAACACATTAGATTAAACATGGTAAATATTAAAGCACATTTACAGAATGTGAAGTTGAACTGTTGGTCTTATTGAGCTTTTGGGGTTAAACATTTTTCGGAAAAATTATATTTAATGGCTGGCTGATTATGTTTATATGTATTAAGACAAGATCTATCTATGTATTCTTGAATTTCACTAGGTTTCCTGTGTCTGACTACATTTGTCCTAACTGGAGGATGGGATGGTTTATGCTCCTTTTTCTTATTCAGCTTTTTCTCATAGGCAAAGAGTGTCTTCCCTCCAGAGCAGCAGGAGGTGGTGCTGCTCCTAAATCTAACCACCCGTAGTAAACAAAAAGATGAAGGGAAGCAGGCGCAGGTGTAGCAGATATTAAATGGACAGACAGCAATAGTCAGTTGATGTGAAAACCTATGTCGCTATGGTGAGTCAGAAAGACCCAGAGTTAGGCATGTTGTGACTTGGTGTGACTTGCTATGACCTACTGTGACTTGTTGACCTGTTGTGATCTGTTAGACTAGATGGACAGACAGCAATAGTCAGTTGATGTGAAATGTCACTATGGTGAGTCAGAAAGACCCAGAGTTAGGAGGTGACTTGCTATAACGTGCTGTGGCTTGTTGTGACCTATTGTGTCTTGCTATGACCTACTGTGACTTGTTGTGACCTGTTGTGACTTGCTATGATCTAGTGTGACTTGTTGTGACCTGGTATGACTTGCTATGATCTAGTGTGACTTGTTGTGATTTGCTATGACCTGCTATAAGCTGTTGTGACTTGTTGTGACCTGTTGTGACTTACTATGACCTACTGTGACTTGCTATGACCTACTGTGACTTGTTGTGACTTGATATGACCTACTGTGACCTGTTGCGACCTGCTATGATCTGCTGTGACTTGTTGTGACCTTCTGTGACTTGTTGTGACCTGTTGTGACTTACTATGACCTAAGGTGACTTGATGTGACCTGTTGTGATCTGTTGTTACCCCTTGTGACCTACTGTGACTCGTTGTGACCTGTTGTGACACGCTGTGACTCGTTGTGGCCTGTTGTGACTTGCTATGATCTAGTGTGACTTGTTGTGATTTGCTATGACCTGCTATGATCTGCTGTGACTCGTTGTTACCTGTTGTGACTTACTATGACCTACTGTGACTTGCTATGATCTGCTGTGACTTGTTGTGACCTGTTGTGTCTTGCTATGACCTACTGTGACTTTTTGTGACCTGTTGTGACTTGTTGTGACCTTCTGTGACTTGTTGTGAACTATTGTGTCTTGCTATGACATACTGTGAGTTGCTATGATCTGCTGTGACTTGTTGTGACCTGTTGTGTCTTGCTATGACCTACTGTGACTTGTTGTGACCTTCTGTGACTTGTTGTGACCTGTTGTGACTTACTATGACCTACTGTGACTCGTTGTGACCTGTTGTGATCTGTTGTGATCTGTTGTGACTTGCTATGATCTGCTGTGACTCGTTGTGACCTGTTGTGGCTTGTTATGACCTACTGTGACTTGTCGTGACCTGTTGTGACTTGCTAAGATCTGCTGTGACTTGTTGTGACCTGTTGTGACTTACTATGACCTACTGTGACTTGCTATGACCTACTGTGATCTGCTGTGACTTGTTGTGACCTGTTGTGTCTTGCTATGACCTACTGTAACTTCTTCTGACCTGTTGTGACTTGTTGTGACCTTCTGTGACTTGTTGTGACCTGTTGTGACTTACTATGACCTACTGTGACTCGTTGTGACCTGTTGTGATCTGTTGGTACCCGTTGTGACCTACTGTGATTTGTTGTGACCTGTTGTGACTTGCTATGACCTATTGTGACTCATTGTGACAAGTTGTGATCTGTTGTTAACTGTTGTGACTTGCTATGACCTACTGTGACTTGTGACCTGTTGTGATCTGTTGTGACCTTTTGTGTCTTGCTATGACCTACTGTGACTTATTGTGACGTGTTGTGACTTGCTATGACCTGCTGTGACTCGTTGTGACCTGTTGTGACTTGCTATGATCTAGTGTGACTTGTTGTGATTTGCTATGACCTGCTATGAGCTGTTGTGTCTTGTTGTGACCTGTTGTGACTTACTATGACCTACTGTGATCTGCTGTGACTTGTTGTGACCTGTTGTGGCTTGTTATGACCTACTGTGACTTCTTGTGACCTGTTCAATTCAATTCAATTCAATTCAATTTATTTGTATAGCCCAGAATCACAAATCAGATTTGCCCCAAAGGGCTTTACATTGTGTACAAAAGCAACACAACATCCCCTGTCCTTAGACCCTCACATCGTACAAGGTAAAACTCCCTAAAAAACCCCTTTAACAGGGAGAAAAACGGAAGAACCCTCAGGAAGAGTAACAGAGGAGGAATCCCTCCTCCAGGACGGACAGGCGTGCAGTAGATGATGTGTGCAGGTGGGGAACATTACAGAGAAATTTGAATATTACAAACAAACAGAAATGTAATGAATGTTGGTAGAAGTGGAGGATGAGGAGCAGGATCCATCATAGCTTTCAGGTTTCACCAAGGCAGCCTCAGACCCTCCAACATCCGTAGATCCCTCAGTGGCTGCACTGCAGCATGCTCTGTGAAAGAGAAAACACAGGGCAGGACTCCGGAACCACAGCAGATTTAAAAGTACAGTAGTGGTACAACAGTATCATAGATAGAAGAAGAAAAAGAAGCCCAGGGCATCTCATGAGGACCCGGCAGACTAACCTATCGCAGCATAACTATAACTAGGCCAGCCAGGGCCGGCCCTAACTATACGCTTCTTCGAACAGGAACGTTTTTAATCTATTCTTAAATATAGAAAGGGTGTCTGCCCCCCGGACTGAGACTGGAAGACGGTTCCACAGGAGAGGAGCCTGGAAGTTGAAGGCTCTGCCTCCTGTTTTAATTTTAGAAATTCTGGGAACCTCCAATAAGCCTGCATATTGGGAGCGTAATGTTCTTGATGGGCGATATGGGACTAAGAGATCCCTAAGGTAGGATGGTGCCTGATCGTTGAGTGCTTTATAGGTGAGGAGCAGGATTTTGAATTCTATACGAGATTTTACAGGAAGCCAGTGTAGAGCGGCTAATACAGGTGAGATATGCTCTCTTCTTCTAGTGCCAGTTAATAAACGAGCAGCTGCATTCTGGATCAGCTGGAGAGTCCTTAGAGACTTTATGGTGCAACCCGACAGTAAAGAGTTGCAGTAGTCAAGTCTGGAAGTAATAAATGCATGGATAAGTTTTTCCGCATCTTTCAGAGACAGGAAGTGTCTGACCTTTGCTATGTTGCGTAGGTGGATAAAAGCAGTCCTAGAGATATGTTTAATGTGGGCAGAGAATGACAGGTCCTGGTCCAAGATGACTCCCAGGTTTTTCACCGTGGAGCTAGAGGCCAGGGAGATGTCATCCAGGACACCTATATCACTGGATATTGAGTTCCTCAGGATTTCGGACCCGAGTACAATAATTTCAGTTTTTTCTGAATTCAGTAGAAGGAAATTGCAGGTCATCCAGGATTTTATATCCTTAAGACAGGCCTGAAGTTTAGCTAGCTGATTGGTTTCATTTGGCTTAATTGATAGATAGAGTTGTGTGTCGTCAGCATAACAGTGGAAATTAATACAGTGTTTTCTAATGATTTTACCCAATGGGAGCATATAGATGGTGAAAAGTATTGGTCCAAGCACAGAACCTTGTGGAACCCCATGATTAACTTTGGTATGGGTAGAAGAAACGTTATTGATATGGACAAATTGGGAACGATCTGAAAGATAGGACTTAAACCAATTTAGTGCAGTCCCTTTTGGTTGTGACTTGCTATGACCTGCTGTGACTCGTTGTGACCTATTGTGTCTTGCTATGACATACTGTGACTTGTTGTGACGTGTTGTGACTTGCTATGACCTGCTGTGACTCGTTGTGACCTGTTGTGACTTGCTTTGATCTAGTGTGACTTGTTGTGATTTGCTAGGACCTGCTATGAGCTGTTGTGTCTTGTTGTGACCTGTTGTGACTTACTATGACCTACTGTGACTTGCTATGACCTACTGTGACTTGCTATGACCTAGTGTGATCTGCTGTGACTTGTTGTGACCTGTTGTGGCTTGTTATGACCTACTGTGACTTGTCGTGACCTGTTGTGACTTGCTATGATCTGCTGTGACTCGTTGTTACCTGTTGTGACTTGCTATGATCTAGTGTGACTTGTTGTGACCTGTTGTGACTTGCTATGATCTAGTGTGACTTGTTGTGATTTGCTATGACCTGCTATGAGCTGTTGTGTCTTGTTGTGATCTGTTGTGACTTGCTATGATCTAGTGTGACTTGTTGTGATTTGCTATGACCTGCTATGAGCTGTTGTGTCTTGTTGTGACCTGTTGTGACTTACTATGACCTACTGTGACATGCTATGACCTACTGTGACTTGCTATGACCTACTGTGATCTGCTGTGACTTGTTGTGACCTGTTGTGTCTTGCTATGACCTACTGTGACTTCTTGTGACCTGTTGTGACTTGTTGTGACCTTCTGTGACTTGTTGTGACCTGTTGTGACTTACTATGACCTACTGTGACTCGTTGTGACCTGTTGTGATCTGTTGTTACCCGTTGTGACCTACTGTGATTTGTTGTGACCTATTGTGATGTTATGACATTATGATGTTAAACTCCAACTAAAACTGCATTTGTTTGAACAAGTTTTTTGTTTTTTCTTCCCTTAGTCCTGGGATATATTTTTCTGTAATGCAAATGCCGGTGCTCCACCTGGTTTGGCCTATCAGAGCCCTCCTCCTCTAAACGGGACCTCTCAGGCTCTGACTAGTGTCCAGAGGCTGGCAGCAGCTCAGCCCAACGTGGAGAAGCTGGTTGAGGATCATCTGGCTGTTCAGTCACTGATTCGAGCCTATCAGGTAAACTTGTATCAGGATGCACCTGAGCTGCTCAGTTGTAGCTGTTATATGTAGTTTCACAGGTAATGAAGAGAAAATGCAGGGCACATCTGAATTGGATCAGACACCCAGTGACCCATCAGTTGCATGATGAACAGGTCAAATAATAGAAAACATATTCTGAAAACAATCTTTACTATCAAAAAAAGATGGTATGATTTATCTCATAAATTAAATTATAAAACAATAAAATAATTTAATCTGAGGCCAAATGATGTAACTGTTTATTTATAAAAGCCAATAAAGTAAAAAAAAATCTTTTTGTAAATATTGAGTTCAGGTGGGGATGAGATGGACGATATAAATAAAATTCACTTGAATTTCTTTGAAATACATTTTTCTGAAATACTTTTTACTCTTGTGATTATATCATGTGTAATACAATATTTGTGTTGATTAGTATCACATTAAACATTTTTGGACATTGCTGAGTCATGCTGAGACATCACTAAATCTCTAGAGTAGTCAGGCCCTGTCAGAAACAGTTCATCATCAGATTGAATGAGTTGCCCTGTCTGTAGGTTCGAGGGCATCACATTGCGAAGCTGGATCCTCTGGGCATTAGCTGTGTGGACTTTGACGACGCTCCGTGTGAGGTCGGCTTCCAGAATGTTGGTGAGAAACATGAATTTGTTTATTGATGATGTCCTCAATCTCCCCGTCGAACTTTAAACTTGTTTCCCTCTGCTTCATTTCTGTCCTTCTATTTCATCGCTGTAATAGATGATGTGTGCACAGGATGTAAATAATACATTCAAATAGAAAAAGCTGAATAGGACACTAAAGATGAGTTTTGAGTTTAGAAATATATTAATTTATATATTAACTAAGTGTAAGATGAGGTGACAGGATCCATTACAGCATCCAGGTGAACCAGGACAGCAGCAGCCCCTCCAACAATTAAACATGTTCTTAAATGTAGTAAGGGTGTTTGTCCACAAAACAGGAAGACAATTCCGCAGTAGGGGAGCCTAGTAGTTGAAAGCTGAGCCTCCCATTTAAATTTCAGAAATTTTGAGAACCTCTCATAAGATGTCAAAGGAGTTACTTATAAGCAACTGGACCTCTTCTTGTAGCTTGAAGATGTTTCACCTCCTATCCAGGAGGCTTCTTTAGTTCTGGCCTGATGCTGGAAACCAGGAGCTTATATCTCTGGATCACTGGGTGAAACTGTAAACAACACTCTCATAACAATGGTTGCATAAGTCACACTTAAAGGTGTGAAGTGGAGAGAGTCGTTGTGGTTACAAGACAAATCCTCAACATGGTTTGTGCTGTAAAATCAGAGCAGGACTCATTCTATGGATCATGTAACCACAACGACTCTCACTCCACTTCACACCTTGAATGGTGACTTATGAGACCATGGTTATGAGAGTGGTGTTTACAGTTTCACCCAGTGATCCAGAGATATAAGCTGCTGGTTTCCAGCATACGGCCAGAACTGAAGATAGGAGGTAAAACGTCTTCAAGCTACAAGAAGAAGTCCAGTTGCTTACAAGTCTCTCCTTTGACACTACAATGACCTGGATGAATGGGAATCTACATAGACATCTCTCATAAGATGTAGATATGTTGCAGTTGCAGTGTGATTGAGAGTGCAGTGTTCGCAATTGGTAGTATGGAACTATAAGACCCTTAAAGTAGGATAAAGCCTGACCATTAAAAGCTTTGTAGGTGAAGAGGATTTTTAATTCTATTCTTGAATTCACAGGAAGCCATCACCTAGTGCCTGTTAATATATGTGCATCAGCATTCTGGATCAGCTGGAGAATCCCCATAGACTTTTTGGAGCAGCCTGGCAATAAAACTTTACAGTAATCCAGGCTGGTGATAACAAATGCATGGAAGAGCTTTTCTGCATCTTTTAGAGACAGGGATATGTTGCATAGGTGGAAGAAGCCAGTACTAGAAATATCATTAATGTGGGCAGAGAATGACATATCTTGATCAAAGATGACTCCCAGGTATCTTACAGTGGTGCTAGAGGCCAAGGAGATGCCTTCAGACAAAGCTATATCACTGGATATTACATTTCTGAGGTGTTCAGCCCTAAGCACATACAGTGAAGGAAACAAGTATTTGAACACCCTGCTATTTTGCTATTTCTCCCACTTAGAAATCATGGAGGGGTCTGAAATTGTCATCGTAGGTGCATGTCCACTGTGAGAGAGATAAACTACAAAGAAAATTCCAGAAATTACAATGCATGATTTTTTTAATGATTTATTTGTGTGATATAGCGGCAAATAAGTATTTGAACACCTGAGAAAATGAATGTTAATATTTGGTACAGTAGCCTTTGTTTGCTATTACAGAGGTCAAACGTTTCCTGTAGTTTTTCACCAGGTTTGTACATACTGCAGGAGGGATCCTGGGCCACTCCTCCACACAGATCTTCTCTAGATCAGTCAGGTTTCTGGGCTGTCGCTGGGAAACACAGAGTTTGAGCTCCCTCCAAAGATTTTCGATTGGGTTCAGGTCTGGAGACTGGCTGGGCCATGCTAGAACCTTGATATGCTTCTTACGGAGCCAGGGGTGTGGCTCAGTACCCGGAGCCACACCCCTGTGTGCTTTGGGTCATCGTCGTTTTGGAAGACCCAGCCATGACCCATCTTCAATGCTCTGACTGAGGGAAGAAGGTTGTTCTCCAAAATCTCACAATACACGGCCCCAGTCATCCTCTCTTTAATGCAGTGCACTCGTCCTGTGCAGAAAAACACCCCCAAAGCATGATGCTACCACCCCCATGCTTCACAGTAGGGATGGTGTTCTTCGGATTGTACTCTTCATTCTTCTTCCTCCAGACACGCTTAGTGGAATTATGACCAAAAAGTTCTTTTTTGGTCTCATCTGACCACAAAACTTTCTCCCATGACTCCTCTGTATCATCCAAATGGTCATATGCAAACTTAAGACGGGCCTTGACATGTGCTGATTTAAGCAGGGGAACCTTTCGTGCCATGCATGATTTCAAATCATGACGTCTTAGTTTATTACCTTAAGTAACCTTGGAAACGTTGGTCCCAGTTCTTTTCAGGTCATTGACCAACTCCTGTCGTGTAGTTCCGGGCTGATTCCTCACCTTTCTTATAATCATTGAGACCCCACGAGGTGATATCTTGCATGTGGCTCCACTCTGATTGAGATTGACCGTCATGTTTAGCTTCTTCCATTTTCTAATGATTGCTCCAACAGTGGACCTTTTTTCACCAAGCTGCTTGGCAATTGCTCCGTAGACCTTTCCAGCCTTGTGGAGGTGTACAATTTTCTCTCTTGTGTCATTGGACAGCTCTCTGGTCTTCGCCATGTTACAAGTTAAAGTCTTGCTGATTGTATGGGGTGGACAGGTGTCTTTATGTAGCTAATGACTTCAAACAGGTGCATCTGATTAAGGATGATACATGGAGTGCAGGTGGACTTCTAATGGGCGGACTAACAGGTCCTTCAGGGTCAGAATTCTAGATGACACACAGGTGTTCAAATACTTATTTGCTGCTATATCACACAAATAAATCATTAAAAAATCATACATTGTGATTTCTGGATTTTTCTTTTTAGTTTATCTCTCTCACAGTGGACATGCACCTACGATGACAATTTCAGACCCCTCCATGATTTCTAAGTGGGAGAAATAGCAAAGTAGCCGTTTTGTTTTCTTCACTGTAGGCTCAGTTTTTTCTGAGTCTAATAACCAAAAGTTGCAGGTCATCCATGATTTATGTCATTAAAAGATTACATAACAAATAAAACAAACATGAGTATTATTTTAAATTTCTGCTAAATCTGATACACTGACCCATTATGGCTCAGATTCTCTCAAGGCTTCAGCACATATTCAAATTTTCCTTTGTTTTATCCTTGTTCCTTTGTTGAGAAATACTCTTCTTAACTTTCCCTCAAGAAAATTATCACCTCAAATCCACAGACTCACACTGAGCACTTTCTCTTGCCCTATCAGAACTCAGCGAGCAGGTCTTTAGATCAACTCTCAGCTTCTCCACAGGCTGAACATCCCACAGGCAGTTTGACTGACTAATATCTGATCAGATAACAGATTAGAGCTGATCTGGCCTCTACTTCCTCCTAAACCAACAATTAAACTGCAGGTATATAGATTATTGTTTTGCACGGTTCATTAGTGATTTACCAACATGTAAAACTTCATGTTTTATAAAGTGAGTGAGCCATTAATAAATTAATGTTTGACTTTTGAAGAAGGCATAAAGTTAGATTTTATTGGTGCTCTAAAGTATTAATAAACTTTAGTTCCACATGACATGTTGTAAAATGTGCATATTCAGAAAGTTTTATTATTTATGTTCCATTTATGTTTTAGTGTATTGAATCATTTCACTGTTCATACATCAGTTTTTCTGCCATAATAAGTCACAGTTAGTCTCCCCCTCTTTGTTCTTATCTGAACATGTTGTAAGTTACAATTTCTGAAAGACGAGATAAGACAAAGACATTAGGTTGTTGTGGCTGCAGAAACACACACATACTCACACACACAAGTGAAGGGGAAGGAGGTCTGTTTTTTTAATCATTTAGATAATTATTAGTCTTTACTGCAGTTTGTGTATCAGCTATGATAAACCATGCAGCACATGTTTCATGATTGAAACACACACACACACACACACACACACACACACACACTGTAGTGAAAGAGTTGGAATGAATGTGTGTGTATGTGGGTGTGCCATTGTGCCTGATGTAAGCATCGGGCCTCAGCTGATTGTTCTGAGCTGTAATAGGATGTTTCCACAGTTACTTGTGTTTTGTGTCTGTTCTGATTTGTGTGGCTGTGAGGTCACAGAGGTCAAAAAACAGGTTTGGGGTTAGAGGTCGAAATGTCCTGAAAGAACATATGAGAAGCTCTGCTCTATTCTTCCCTAGCTGTGTTTGTGCCTTACTAGCTAGTTCTCTCTTAATGAACTCCTGCTACTTAATCTGCATCAACAAACTATTAAAAAAAATCAAAAACTATAAACCTCCTGTCCTTGTTGATTTATCCTTGTCAAAAGTCAATAGAGATTCTCGAAAAATCCTTTCACTTGTGCTTCTCATCACTTTAGCTTTTCAAACCTTGAAAATAACTACATTATTTTATAAGTTACCAGACATTTGCTCAGTGGGATCAGTCGTACATTAAATGTTATAGTGATTAGATCATCGTCATCAGGGAAACGTGGTGTGCGTAGTGTGTTTTCAAAGGGAACATGTTGTGTGTTTTTTATGTTCAGAGAGGAAAGTCTAAAGATCCCTTATGTAATGCAGAGTGCTGACACTGACATATTGTCTGAGCATGTATATGCACTAACAGAAAAGTACAGACCCAGACAGAGAAAGTGTTGTGTTCCATTGTCTTATATGAGCTCACTGCAAACAGGCATCACATGTTCTGATAAACAGCAACTGCTCTTCATTTCTCCTGTTCCTGCTCCTCACTGCTGCAGTCTGGACTTTATCCAAACATTTTATTGTTCCTGATGTGAAAAAATAGCAATTTTACAGCTGAAGGGCTTTGCTCATTTCATCAGAGATCAGAAATGTCTGAAAATTGTTTGCCAAATGTAACATTTTCAGCTTTTTTTTTAAAGCATTCCAAAACAAAAATACTTTTATGACAGTATGAGACAGAATATTAGTCCAAGGGACTATGCAGGCTGCATTTAACACAACAGGAGGATCCAATGAAAGGTGGTTTTAAATTGCATTATAGGAAATGTAAGACCTAGCATTTTTGGAACATTCTGTTCCTGAGTTCACTTTTTATAGCAATGATAAACAAATAAAAATATATTAAAAATCAAAAGATAAATAATCTGATCTCTGTGCTGCAGCATATTGGACTCATAATATATTTAAGATGTTATATACAGTGACCTACTTATTCCATAATTGAGTTTTCCCCTCATGTTGCTATGGTTTTGACAGGTATTTATGGGTTGGCTGATTCTGACTTGGACAAGGTGTTCCGTCTTCCCACCACCACGTTCATTGGTGGCAGCAAGAATGCTTTGCCCCTCAGAGAAATTATCCACCGCCTAGAGGTAAAACTTTGACAGAAACAAAGTTTCTTTACATCTACTGTTTACAGACATGTTCAGAATGTTTCAAGATTTAAATAATTCAGCAGGAAAATACATAATAATCAATTAATTTACTCACAAATTTTTAATTGACTGAAACTAAATGGATCAATCAACAAATACTTCATGACATTACAGCCACATTAACATGAAAAATAACTTGTAACACTGAGGTTTAATTTAGGCTTTTGTCTTGTCAATTGACAACATGCAGGTTAAGTTGTGTTTTTTTAGTATATGAATGACTTTTATAACTTTTAATATTTAATAACTTTTATAAAACTGAACTTTATATGTAAAAAAATATATATAAACCTGGTTTCATCCTCTGATGTGTTTCAGATGGCATACTGTCAGCACATTGGCGTGGAGTTCATGTTCATTAATAACATGGAGCAGTGTCAGTGGATCAGAGAGAAGTTTGAGACACCAGGAATTATGCAGTTCAGCCAGGAGGAGAAGAGGACACTGCTGGGCAGGATGATCCGGTCCACCAGGTCTGATCTACTCACATACCTAAACCATTCTCAGTAACACACCTCAGGTTTTGAGGATTCAATTAAACAAGGCTCAGGCCCCAGATTTTTAATTCTAAAAGATATAAATAAGTTTCACACAGTTTAAACAAGTTGTCAGGTTAAATATTACTAACATTTCCAAATCACCTTTAAAACATTTACTCACTTTATTATACTTAGTTTTTTAAGTCAAGTCAGTTTAATCTTATTTGTATAGCCCAAAATCAAAAATTTCCTAATTCACCCCGATGGGCATAACAGTTTCTATAAAAGCAACACAATAACCCCTATCCTTAGACCCTTACATCGTACAAGGAAAGACACCCTAAAAAACCCATTTAACGGGGGGAAAAATACGGAAGAACCCTCAGGAAAAGTAACTGAGGAGAATCCCTCTTCCAGGATGGAAAGTATGAAAATAGATGATGTGTGCACAGGACAGAAACTATACAAATCAAAATGCAAATATATTGACTATTGAATATGACGATAAATAGAATAGTGGTATTTACAGGCTCTGCCTCCAATTTTAATTTAAGGAATTCTAGAAACCTCAAAAAGGCATTTTTTAAGCACAGTGATCTCAATGGGTGATATTGAATTATGAGATCCTGTAGCTTGACTGTTAAATGCTTTGTAGGTGAGGAGCAGGATTTTGAATTCTATTCTTGATTTTACAGGAAGCCAGTGCAGAGAGGCTAATACAGGTTAAATATGATCCTTTATTTTAGTGCCTGTTAATGTACGATCAGCAGTATTCTGGATCAGCTGGAGAGTCCTTAGAGACTTTTTTGGTGCAGCATGACGATAAAGTAATACAGTAATCCAGCCTGGAAATAACAAATGCATGGAAGAGCTTTTTTGTATCTTTTAAAGACAGAAATGCTATGTTGCGACGGTGAATGAAGGCAGTGCTAGACATATGTTTCATGTGGGCAGACAATGACATATCTTGATAAAAGATGATTCCAACACAGTAATGCTCTAGGCCAGGGATATGCCATCATAAATTGCTATATCACTGGATAATGACTTTCTCGGGAGTTCAGGCCTGAGCACCATAACTTTAGTTTTGTTTGAATTAAGTAGCAGAAAGTTGCAGGTCATCCAGGATTTTATGTCCTTAACACTTGCTTGATGTTTTGCTCCATGGTTGGCTTTTTTCATCTCCATAACAGTGGAAATTAATCGTGTTTCCTAATAATTTTACCTAATGGAAGCATATAAAGGGTTAAAGTATTGCAGAACTCCATGTGTAACTTTTGTAACTTCTTCTAGCTTGCTGGAAAGACATATTTGGTCTAGTCTTCATGAGGTTAGCTTCAGTTTATGGGTTTGAGAGGTATACCAGGGTAAGGCTCTTTTTTATTCAATTAACTTCTTTTTAGAGGAGTGATGGTGTCAAGTGTTGTTCACAGTGAACCTGCAGTGCTCTCAATAAGTTGATCTTTTTTAAATGGACAAGCAGCAGCTGTAGTAAATTAAATACTGAGGGAATCACTTCCTTGTACTTAGATATAAAAATATCAGTTTGACATCTAGTGAATATATTTTTGTCAAGTAGCGAGTAGTTCAATATGGAGGAATTCAAAAGTTTAAAAAATGCAGGATAGGAGGAGATTCTGTTGGAAGACAAACTAACTTGATGCCATATGTCAAAACAAGGTCAAGGGTGTGGTTGAAGTAATGGGTGGGTCTCCAGTAAAGAGAGAAATGCAGAAGCATTATTGGGGGGTTATTTTATCTATTCTAAGAAATAGGCTTGAAGGGAACTCTGAGAATTCAGATACAAATTCAGAATACAGGCCCAGAGAGCAGTACACTGTAACATATAAGACTGGTTGTAGTGTTTTCCAATTAGGTGAGTAAAACTAAGCACAAGGCTTTTGAAGAATGTAAAGTTACACTCCACCACCTTGAGGAATATTAGTGTTAATATGGCTGGAGGAGTGGATTCATTCAGGCTAACATATTCCTTTTGGTGCTAATTTTATTTAAATAAATATGTGTAACTTGCCTCCTGTTGTTTGATATAGAAGAGTTAAATAAATTAAATGGTCACAGGACAGACAGTTTCTATGTAGTTTTGAGTGGGTCTAAGGGAGGTGTTTAGAAGTCTAGAACTGCGACTCCACCTCCTTGAATCAACTGGATTGCCATTTTTTCAGATGCAGCCTGCCATGTTCACAGATAAAAGAGCAGCATCATCCAAAGTGGGATGTACATGTCTCTAAATAATATATCACTTGAGCCCTGAAAGATTCTCACTGACTTCCCATTTCTTTGTAGAAACAGGAACTGGTTCATTTTCTTTCACACTTGTAGTCATCCAGTGGCTAGATTATACCCTGTTGTGCATGTAGGAGCTATATGTGGTTATTAGTATTAATTGATAATAATTAAAGATGATTAATAATAATTATTATTAAAAATGTAATTAATTGATTTATCGATCAAAATTAATTATAAAATGGGGCACCACTGGAGAATCTGGCAATACAATCTCAAAAAGAAGGCAGTCACTTAGAAACACAAGCAGTGAATGGGGGTTGTATTGCATGTATTATGTGTGTGTGTGTGTGTGTGTGTGTGTGTGTGTGTGTGTGTGTGTGTGTGTGTGTGTGTGTGTGTAAGCAGCGTGTGTGTGTGTGTGTGTGTGTGTAAGCAGCGTGTGTGTGTGTGTGTGTGTAAGCAGCGCGTGTGTGGGCACATGAGTGTTCATGCGTATGGGAGGTCGCAAGATGGCGGCTATGCCTAGACAACGTGAGACTGCCTGAAATTGGCGACTACACCAGAGTGTGGAACTACGCCCCTAGCTGTAAGGCTGGGACAGTATACTCCCGGATACTCGTGTGTGTGACAAAATGGCGGTTTGTCTACAACACGCGATCTGAGAACAGAAAAAGCATGGGCAACGTGTGCAGAATGTTATGTGTGTATATGTGTTAATGTGGGATGTAAGTGCAAGTGTTTGTGGCTAGTGAAAAGGAAGAGACCAAAGAGGAGAGAGAGCGAGGGAGAACAATTGGCCTCAGCGCTCAAATCAGCTGATGGCTGTAACCACGTATGCGGAGATCCGTACAAAACAAGAAGTGAGACATACAGGTTCAACAAACTCTAACAAGTGAAACAAGTAAAACAAAAAAGCGAAACACGAGCAAGTGGAACAAACAAGTGAAACAATAACAGATGAAACAACTAACAAGCACAACTAACATTCGCTGCCCAAAGATAACCTCTTACTATGATGTGGGCTGCAGGTGTGTGAATCCAGAGCTCGGCGTTCGGTGATCCAAAGCTGCAGCATGTTCTTTGCTGGTGGTCCGGGGCTAGTGGCAAGCTATTGTCTGGGAAGCCACATGTTTGACACCCTTGACTTTGAAGGCTTAAAATTATAACTTCTCCTGGTTTTATGTGAAGTTCTAGTGTCACTAACAAATAATATGTATACAATAAAGAACTGAAAATTATTTCAGCGTAGTTTAGCATCATCTCTCTGCAGCTTTATAAGAACAGATCATTCGTGTCTCATTAATATTAATGAGGTATAAGTATATTCATTATATAACTCTACAATACGAGTGATTTTACTGATTTAAATCTTTTTCATAGGTTAAAATGGAATACAACTGCTCGTCTGAAAAGTTCCAAATATTACCTTTTGAAAACTGGTCCAGTTGAGACGGACCTGATTATCCTGCAGATAATCACCTTTCTCTTTCATGCTCATGCATCGAAAATAAATCTAAACATGAAGCCATGTCCTGTTCTCAGGTTTGAGGAGTTTCTCCAGAGAAAATGGTCATCTGAGAAACGCTTTGGTCTGGAAGGTTGTGAATCTCTGATCCCAGCGCTTAAAACGATCATTGACAAATCGAGTCAGAGAGGCGTGGAGAGCATCATCATGGGGATGCCGCACAGGTACAACCGGCGCCTGCTCAACCTGAACCTGGACAGAACCTGCAGATTCTGCTGTTAAGCCTGATCCTTCTGTCCCGTCCTTGCAGGGGTCGACTGAACGTGCTTGCCAATGTGATCCGGAAGGACCTGGACCAGATCTTCTGTCAGTTTGACTCAAAACTGGAAGCTGCCGACGAGGTTTGACATTATGCAGGGAGAAAATCTGTCTCTGCCAAAGCAGAATAAATGTTGAGATAAATTAAAATATAATAGGATTGGTTTACTTCAAGAATTTGTCTGTGTTGTTTGGATTAATCCAAAAATTAAATGACAGATCATTGTGGGAAAAAAGGTAACATTTGCCTCAAACTGTCAACTGTTGACTGTTAACTGTTGTTCTGCCCTCAGGGTTCTGGTGATGTGAAATATCACCTGGGGATGTATCATAAGAGGATGAACCGTGTCAGTCAGCGAAACATCTCCATGTCTCTGATGGCAAACCCATCCCACCTGGAGGCGGTGGACCCAGTGGTGCAGGGAAAAACCAAAGCTGAGCAGTTTTACTGTGGAGACACAGAGGGCAAAAGGGTATGATGCTGATGTTTGTTCCACTCTGACTTAGCAACTGCAGATAATTATGAAACAAACAAGATGAATCAGCCACACATTGACCTGTCATTGCAACAGCAGCAGTATCAGCACAAAATTCTGTGCAGACATTTATGGTTTTCAGAGGATGAATCCTAAAACCCGCTGACTTGTCCTTCAGCCACCAGCAGGTGGACATTTCATTTTATTTCATTCATTCAATTATTCTTTCTTTCTTTCTTTCTTTCTTTCTTTCTTTCTTTCTTTCTTTCTTTCTTTCTTTCTTTCTTTCTTTCCAAATCCAGCAATTCAGAAAGGAGCAGGGAGAATTTTATAATTTATCTAGCTCCACACCCTTTTTGTTTTATTTTTATTTTTTGTTATACATTTTTTGTGCTGTGGATCATGAAAAAGTCTAAAGAAAGCAAACTAAGCTAACAACTCAAACAAAACAACAGGAAAACTTAGATTTAACACCCTTTGAGTTAAATCATTAAATCATTTTTATCTACTCTGCTTAGGAGAAAATGGCATTTCATTGACTATATACACGTGGACAAAATTTTTGGTACCCCTCAGTTAAAGAAGGAAAAACCCACAATTCTCACTGAACTCACATAAAACTTACAAAAATAACAATAAATACAATTTTATTGAAAATTGAATAATCAAAATCAGCCATTACTTTTGAATTGTTGATTAACATAATTATTTAAAAAAACAAATTAATGAAATAGGGCTGGACAAAAATGCTGGCACCCATAACTTAATATTTTGTTCACAACCTTTTGAGGCAATTAAACGATTTCTGTATTTGTCAATGAGCGTTCTGCAGCTGTCAACTGGTATTTTGGCCCACTCCTCATGAGCAAACTGCTCCAGTTGTCTGAGGTTAGATGGGTTAACATGGACAACAGAAAAGCGAAGAAGAGAATTGTCCCAGGACATCCAAAAAAAAATGATAGACAATCATCTTAAAGCTAAAGGCTATAAGACCATCTCTAAACAGCTTGAAGTTCCTGTGACAACAGTGGCTCATATTATTCAGAAGTTCAAGACCCATGGGACAGTAGCCAACCTCCCTGGACGTGGCCTCAAGAGGAAAATTGATGACAAATTGAAGAGATGGATCGCTTGAATTGTATCCAAAGAGCCCAGAACAACCTCCAAAGAAATTAAAGGTGAACTCCAAGGCCAAGATACATTACGGTCAGATCGCACCATTCGTCGCTGTTTGAGCCAAAGTGGACTTCATGGGAGACGACCAAGGAGGACACCACTGCTGAAAAAAATCATAAAAAAGCAAGACTGGAATTTGCAAAAATGCATGTTGACAAGCCACAAAGCTTCTGGGAGAATGTCCTTTGGACAGATGAGACCAAACTGGAGCTTTTTGGTAAGGCACATTAACTCTATGTTCATAGACTCAAAAACCAAGCATACAAGGAAGATATACAAGAAATACAAAGAACATTGTCCCTACGGTGAAACATGGAGGAGGCTCAGTAATGTTTTGGGGCTGCTTTGCTGCATCTGGCATAATGTTTTTTTTTTTTTTTTTTTTTTTTTTTTTTTAAACATTATGTTTATTGATTTTAACACAAAACAATCAACATATAACAGAACAAGACTCGGCTCACAAATTTAAATACATACAGACAAGTTAGCTCATGAATTATTGGTTGACAGAGTGAATAAATATGAATATGAAACTGAAAATGGTATACAAAACTATGGATGAAATAAACATAAGTTATGTGAATCCTCTTATTAATATAGTTTCAATATTTAATCCCATAAAGGACATGAAAGGTTCCCATATTCTGCGAAAAATATTGTCCTTCTCATGTAATTTACATGTCAGGTAATCCAGTGACATATATTCTATTACAACATTATGCCATTGTGTTCTTGAAGGAGGTTTATCTGTTATCCAATTCAACAAGATACATTTCCTAGCACAGAAAGTCAACAGTCAATATAGTTTCTCTTTGTATTTATCATTTATAAAGCAGTTTGATATCCCAAGTAACATGTAAAGAGGATCACATTGCAGTGACATGGACAAAATCTGGTTTATATCTTGCCCCACAACACTCCAGAAATGTTTAATTTTCCAACAGGACCACAAGCAGTGAGTAAGATTCCCTATTTCTATTTTACATTTGGGACACTGAGGGGAGAGGTTACTATTGAACTTATGACGCTGAGAGGGGGATATGTGAGCTCTGTGTAAAATCTTTAACTGAATTGCTTTAACCCTGTTGCAGATGCTCAAGGTCCTCACATTTTCCCATGCCTCATCCCATTCCTCATCTGTAATGTCCAGACCAAGTTCTCCTTCCCATTTCACCTTCAAATGTAAAGTACCTGTAGTAAAGTATTCCTTAAGCAGTTTATAAAAGAAACCAATGGAATGTCCCATCTGTAATGAAAAAAGCTGTCGCTCAATACATGAACTGCTTGGGTCAGAGAGAACTGTAGTATCCTTTTTAATGAAATCTCTTATTTGAAGGTAACGAAAGAAATCTTGTTTTGGAATATCAAACTTTACTCTCAACTGGCAGAAGGACATTAGAGTAGGCCCAGCAAATAAATCATACAGCCTGGAAATCCCCTTAGTATTCCAGATCTGAAAACCAGGGTCTGTTATTCCTGGCAAGAAATCTATGTTGCCACATATTGGTGTAAAGATAGAAGTAAAATTATGTCTACCCTCTAATTTCCTAACAACCTGCCAGGCCTTAACAGTATGAATTGTAATGGGATTATGACACGCATTAGTGATTGGTTTTCTTATAAATAATAAATTTGAAAGGGGTATTTTTGACATAGAACTTTCTATGTCCAGCCATATGGACATAGGGTCTTCACGTATCCAGTCAGTAATGTAACGAAGATGTGCACTAAGCTGATATTTCCTCACGTTAGGAAGGTCACGACCACCTTCTGCTAATGGGAGGCACAGAGTTGCTAGACTCAGACGGGGTTTCTTCTTTGCCCAGATGAAGGAGCTAAACCAGCTGTTTAGACATTTTAGGGTTTTATAAGACAAAAGAACTGGAATCATCTGGATGGGGTAAAGCAATCGAGGCAAAACATTCATTTTTAGGAGTGCTACACGCCCAAGCCAGGAGATAGGCAACATATTCCATCTCTCAAGGTCCATTTTAATACGTTCAAGCAAAGGGGCGAAATTAGCTTTATACATTTTATCAAAATCTGGGGTAATGTATATTCCTAGATAAACAAAACCAGATGGAGACCACTTGAAGGGAAATGGACATGGAGTCCTTGGTTGATACTTGAGACTACCCAGGGGCATTGCTTCTGATTTGTCAAAATTAATTTTATATCCTGAGAAAGCACTGAATTTACTGATAGTGTCAATGAGATTAGAAGTAGAAATTTCAGGCTTAGTCAGAAAGATCAGGACATCATCAGCATAAAGAGTTATCTTGTGCTGTTTGTTGCCAATGGGCAGTCCAAATATGTGCGGATGTTTCCTGATTGCCTCAGCCAAGGGCTCCATAACCAGAGCAAACAACAGGGGGGAAAGGGGACAACCCTGCCTGGTGCCTCTCTGTATACAAAAGTTGGGAGAACGTAGTCCGTTAGTAAGAACAGAGGAGAGAGGGTTATTATAAAGTAATCGAATCCAATTGATATATTTTTCACCTAAGCCAAATTTTTCTAAAACATAAAAAAGGAAAGGCCATTCGATGCGGTCAAACGCCTTCTCTGCGTCTAGCGAAATGACCACACCCTCTATTGACAGTTGACGAAACTTTTGAATTGTATTCAGTAGCCTACGCATGTTATTGGATGAATTACGACCTTTAATGAAGCCTGTTTGGTCTTCATTAATGAGCACAGGTAGTAGGCCTTCTAATCGGGTAGCCAATATTTTGGAGAGAATTTTTAAATCTGTGTTTAATAAAGAAATTGGCCTATAGGAAGCACACTGCTCTGGCTGTTTCCCTTTCTTCAAAATCAAGGAGATGTTAGCTTCTCTCAAAGACTCTGGTAGGATACCCCTTTCCAAAGAATCTTCTAACATGTTCAGCAGTGGTTCAGCTAAGAGATTCTGAAACTGTTTGTAGAACTCACTACTAAACCCATCAGGCCCAGGTGCCTTCCCAGAATGTAATGCACTGATGGCAGCCAGCACCTCCTCTTTGGTTATGGGTGCATTAATTTTAGACTTATGATCATCTGCCAGTTTTGGGAGGTTAAGAGTGCTGAAAAAGGTGTCCATTACATCTGAGGTATCCTGCTTTAGGTCTGAATAATAGAGATTTTCATAAAAGTTCTTGAATGTGTTATTTATAGCTACATGGTCAAATGTTTGCATCCCTGTGTTATTTACAATTGAAGGGATCATTTTAGAATCTGATTTCTTCTTGGTTAAGGAAGCCAAGTATCTCCCTGCCTTATCACCTTGTTCGTATAGTCTCTGTTTAGCAAATCTAATTTTTGTCTCTGCATGTTCTGTTAACAGGGAATCTAAGGCTGAGCGTATTGCAGAAATTTCTTTCAGTCTCCTCGATGAAGGTTTTGCAATATATTCCCTTTCAGCCACCTTAAGCTTAGATTCCAAGATTTCCCTTTGTTCGGCCTGCCTGCGTCTCTTACTGGACACATAAGATATAATGAGGCCTCTTGCAAAGGCTTTAGAGGTTTCCCAAAGAAGTGATGGGTTTTTTGTAGAAGCTGAATTTATCGTTAGAAAGGATTGAAATTCCTCAGTGAAATAGGATATAAATTTATGGTCTGTGAGAATTAAAGGGTTAAACCTCCAATATTTTGTGTGTGGAGCTGGATTCACAATCTGATACTGGATAAAAACAGCAGCATGGTCTGAAATAACTGCGCTACCAATAGAGCTACATGTAATTGACTGTAATAAACTTTTTGGCACAAAAAAATAGTCTATTCGTGTATGACATTTATGAACTTTTGAAAAGAAAGTATACTCTCTGTCCGCTGGATGCTGGGTTCTCCATATATCTATATAATCCAAATCCTCACAAAGAGCGTTGATGAATTTAGAATGGTGAGAGGATATTTGACCCACAGGGAATTTGTCAATGCAAGGGTTTAAGTGGCAATTAAAATCCCCTCCTACAAAAGTATTTCTGACATTGAGATCAGCTAGCTCAGAGAACGCTGTAGCTAAAAATTCACTGGGGTGCCCTGGTGGGTTATATACATTCATAATGGCAATCATCTCTCCATATAGTTCCCCTTTGACAATGATATACCGTCCAGTCTTATCCTTAATGCAATGCATGACTTTAAATGGTAGGTTTTTCTGAAACAAAATAGCAACTCCCCTGCTCCTTGATGTAAAAGAAGAAAAAAACAGTTGATCAAACCCCCCTTGCTGTAATTTTAAATGTTCCTTATCGTCTAAATGTGTCTCCTGCAACAAAGCAATATGAACCCCCTCCTTCCTAAGATATGTCAAAACCTTTCTCCGCTTGATAGGCGTATGAATACCATTAACATTCCAGCTGCATAGTTTGAGTAAAGGCACAGTCATGTCAATTTACAAAGTGCAAAATAAAATGTCCTGAGAGCCACATACTGCCTGTATGTTAGAACATAATTAAGGTGAAAGATAAGCCGAGTACTAAACATCACACATAAGAACAAAGAACAAGCAACTGCTAAACAACTTAGCATTAAAACTAAACACTGTCCTCCTCCAGAGAGTCGAGCGAAAGGGTTCTCTAACAGCAAAAGATAGATCTCAGTCTGCTGCGTGGTGGCGCTGATATCTAGCCTGTCGCATAATGGGTCACTGCAAAGTTCAACATACTCACGTCCTCGCTTGGATCTCACATGAATACAGTCCTCAAACTTAAGTGGCAAAATAAAAAAAAAAATAAATAAAATAAAATAAAATAAAATAAAATAAATAAATAAATAAATAAATAAGAGGCTGTACTCCACACTACTTAGGCGTTACCATCACCGCTGGTCGCATCGAGGGAATTAATGTACTCCTCCACCACACCCGGGTCTTGGAATAGCTTTGTTGATCCATGGAGGGTGACTCTTAACGATGCCGGGTAAACTTGGGTGTATGTAGCTCCGATGGCTTTCAGGCGTTTCTTCACTCCGTCAAATTGCTTACGTTTGCGGAGAACGGCGGCTGAGAAGTCTTGAAAGATCATAACGGTCGCATTTTCATGTTTCAAGGCTTGATTCTTCGTCCCCATGTTCCATGAAGCACTCATAACTCTTTGCTTATCCTGGTAGTTGTGGAATCTTACAAGGATCGATCGTGGTTTCTGAGAGGGAGAGGGCAAGGGGGCTAGGGAGCGGTGTGCCCTTTCCAGCTTGATCCGGCCTGTTTTAGTTTCGATGTGTAGTATTTTCGGCAGCCAGGATTCAAAAAAACGCGTTGGGCTATCGCCTTCCACACCCTCTGGAAGTCCAACAATGCGTATATTTTTCCTCCGACCTCTGTTCTCCAAATCAGGCATAATGTGTCTTGAATGTGTGCAAGGTAAAATGAAATCTGAAGACTATCAAGGCGACTATCATGGAGAGAAATTTGCTGCCTAGTGTCAGAAAGCTTGGTCTCAGTCGCAGGTCATGGGTCTTCCAACAGGACAATGATCCAAAACACACAGCCAAAAACACCCAAGAATGGCTGAGAGAAAAGCGTTGGACTATTCTAAAGTGGCCTTCCATGAGCCCAGATCTGAATCCCATTGAACATCTGTGGAAGGAGCTGAAACATGCCATTTGGAGAAGACACCCATCAAACGTGAGACAACTGGAGCAGTTGGCTCATGAAGAGTGGACCAAAATACCTGTTGACAGCTGCAGAACGCTCATTGTTTTTTAATAATTATATTGATCAACAATTCCTGATTTTGATTATTTAATTTTCAATACATTTGCTTTTTATTGTTACTTTTGTAAGTTTCAGGTGAGTTCAGTGAGAATTGTGGGTTTTTCCTTCTTTAACTGAGGGGTACCAACAATTTTGTCCATGTGTGTAGATGCTGCTTGCTTGCGCATAAATAAAAAATACTTATCCACAGGTATGAAATTCTTATTTAGGAATCTTCCCATTCTAACACACCAAATTATTAACAATACCTGACAAGCTTCTGCTACTTGATAATAATCAAGTGTGTATAATCAGGTGTGTTGGAGTGGGAAGATTTCTAAAATATGTAGGATGGAAGCTCTCCAGGAGCAGTGTTGGGCAGCCCTGGGCTGTGTCTGGAACCAGCAACTACCTGCCTATATAGTAGGCAAAAATGATTATTGCACTATCTAGAACGTCCAAATTGTTAGGCTATCACCAGGAAGGTGAACAGTACCAAGATGGTTTGCTACATTTATATTTTGCAGTGTGCAACAAACCACACTCCAGTATCCCAGAAGCCACTGAGAGGAAACGATTGCAGTGCTGTAATACACCCAAATTGTACCTTCTAATCTAGTGGCCAACTTCCTACATAGAAACTACTACTACTGTGGCATTTGAGTAGTAATTACTGGTAAATAGGCAGTGATACTCAGATGAAGCACTGGTCTTCCGTCATGTGACTAGAAGCTTTATCTAAGTTAAGTTACTTAGTCTACTACCATGTCATTGAAAAAAAATGGTATGAGTCGGGTGGATGGATTGAAATGAAATTCAGCACGAGCATTCCTTGAAGCCAGGGGTGAATCAGTCAATCAATTGAGCTTGAAGTGTCTGTGCGGTGTCTGTGACCTGATCAATGATTTTTCAGGTGATGTCCATCCTGCTTCATGGTGATGCTGCGTTTGCAGGTCAGGGGATTGTTTATGAGACATTTCACCTGTCTGACCTGCCATCCTACACCACGCACGGAACTATACATGTGGTGGTTAACAACCAGGTAACAAGTCACACTTACACACATGTCAGCTTATCATGTTAACACATATAATAATGTCTTCTTTTTATTTAACAGAACATTAAATTCAACTTTCGTCCACACAGATCGGGTTCACCACAGATCCTAGAATGGCTCGTTCCTCTCCATATCCCACAGATGTAGCTCGGGTGGTGAATGCTCCCATTTTTCATGTTAATGCAGATGACCCTGAGGCTGTGATGTATGTGTGCAATGTAGCAGCTGAATGGAGGAACGCCTTCCATAAAGATGTGGTCGTAGACCTGGTGAGTCTGGAGGATTTAATGGTTTAATGTTGTGTTTTTGTCCACATCATTAAACCATTGAGTTTTTGACTCAACTGAATGACACAAACAGTTGAGTCTTCTTCTGGAGGCAGTGAAGCTTTACAGTTAAAAGTTAAGGAAAGGACTCTGTCTAACTCCATAATATGCTATAATCTGTCATGTTCTGTTTCTGTTTGTGGACAGACCAGAACAACAGTAGAGGATCAGTTCTAGTCTGTCAGCTGCAAAAGGAGAACTTAATTTATAAAAAAATTAAAGCTGCTGCAGCTTCCTCTGCTGCTGGAAAATCACCATTGTCTACAGACTTTCAAAAGTCTTACAAAATTCATTAAACCCTCTAATTTACAAATTAACATTTACATCTACAATATCAGATATTTTCTTTTTCCAGTTGCAAACAGCATTGTTAGTTCTACAAAATGTTTGTAAGTTGTTGATGGATCCAATCACAACAACCATTCCTCATTGATTGGGTTTTGATTGCTGCTTATCATTAACTTTCTGAAACTTGCAGAAATATTCTCATGTGAGGCTATGAGATTGGAATTTGTGTAAATGTGTCTAAATCTGTGCAGATCAGCATCTAAAGAGATTACACACACATGCACTAATGTTTCACAGAATAATAATAAGAATGCAGTTTAAGAGAGAAGAGAAGAGAGGTGAAAACACAAATACATTTTTATTTTTTGTGATAATGATTGTAAAGTTTTTCATCCTTCAGGTAAGCTACAGGAGAAATGGCCATAATGAGATGGACGAGCCCATGTTCACTCAGCCACTGATGTACAAACAGATCAAGAAGCAGAAAAATGTCCTGCAGAAGTTTGCAGAAAAGTTCATCGCTGAGGGAATCATCACACATCAGGACTATGAGGTGAATTCAACACACAACATTGTATTATATGAACTGACATCTGTCTGTTGGATTAGTTACTTCACAAATGAGAATCTGTGTCGAACATGAAATTCAGCTGCTGTCAGTAATGATCTGTATTAATCTGATTTATCTGTGTCCTCTAAAACTGAAGAGATGAACAGGACAAAGTGGTATATATATATATATATATATATATATATATATATATACTAACTATACAAACAAGGTGCCTGACAAAGGTATTTCTTTTTTTTCTTTTCACCATGTTTCCATGTGTTTCAGGAGGAAGTGGCCCGGTACGACAGAATCTGTGAAGAAGCTTACACTCGATCCAAAGACGAGAAAATCCTGCACATAAAACACTGGCTGGATTCACCCTGGCCTGGTCAGAGCTGCTCTGTTATTCCTTTGTGTGTTTGAGGAATGATCAGAAAATATGATCATGAATAAAAAGTTTGAATAAAAATACGAAGAAGAATCAAAGCTATTGATGTCAGAATATTATAATAATTAGATGAATACTTTAATTTTAAGACTTTTTTTATGTAGTCAAAATTCTCAGATACTCTGTGAAAACTATGACTATTAATACAAATAATTAGATTCTTAGTCAGAGTTATGGTGGGCAATTGCAAGTTGATCTCCTTTCAATGGAGTGGCAGGCCAATAGAAATCTCATATAAGCAGAGCTCCAAACACCTACAACATGATACGCTGCAGATGGTGTTAATGTGTACAGTTCAACTCTTCAGTGCAATTCAGTGGCAATTAATCAATGTGTGTGTGTGTGTGTGTTTGTGTGTGTGTGTGTGTGTGTGTGTGTGTGTGTGTGTGTGAGTGTGTGTGTGTGTGCATGTGCGTGTGTGCATGTAGAATTTTTCACACTGGAGGGTCAGCCCAGGACGATGAGTTGTCCGTCTACTGGTGTCAGTGAAGAGACGCTCAGTCACATTGGAAATGTCGCTTCGTCCGTTCCAGTGGAAAACTTTACCATCCATGGAGGTGCTGACTCTGTCTGCTGCTGAATATCCTGAAGATTTTCCAAGTGTGTCTCACATTTGTGAATGGATTTGTGTTGGTGTTTCAGGGCTGAGTCGGATCCTGAAGGGCCGAGCCAACATGGTTGGTCAGCGAGTGTGTGACTGGGCCCTGGGGGAGTACATGGCCTTTGGCTCGCTGCTGAAAGAAGGGATTCACATCCGCCTCAGTGGACAAGACGTGGAGCGAGGAACCTTCAGGTACACACACAAACACACACACACAAACACACACACACATGTACACATGTACACTCAAGCACACACACACACATACAGAACTACACTGAATCCTCTGCTCCTCTGATCTGCTTCAGTCACCGACATCATGTCCTTCACGACCAGACGGTGGATAAGAGAACCTGCATCCCCATGAACCACATCTGCCCAGACCAGGCCCCCTACACTGTCTGCAACAGCTCGCTGTCCGAGTATGGAGTCCTGGGTGAGACACAAACACACACACACACACACACAAACACACACACACACACACACACACACACACACACACACACACACACACACACACACACACACACAGTGAGTCTAGTCTGACAGGTGGATTTACAGATGTTTTAAGTTTCACTTTCTGAAATGATTGACAAAAGATATTGAAATTGTTCACATTATTCAAATATTTATATTCCTGATGATCTGTGCCACCCATCTCTTAATCAACAAAGAACATTTAGGAACCTGGATGAGACAAATATGTTTCCTGGTTGTTACTGAAGTCTCTTCAGGTCTGAAACTAGCAATGACCAATACATTGTCCAATTCCAAAATATAGAGTATTTTCTTTTCATATAAAGACATTTCCACCTTCAACTGATGCCAAGAAATGCTGGAAATGAAGGTTTTATGTTTTTTACACACTTGTTTATACTGATCATTCAACCAGGATCAGCCTCAAGAACAGTTGTGATGTCACAGATCATGTCATCAAAAAGATCTCTCTCTCTCTCTCTCTCTATATATATATATATATATATATATATATTTTATATATATATATATAAAAAAAAATACACATATATATATATATATATATATATATATATATATATGTATATATATATATGTGTATTTTTTTTTTCTTACTATTTATTAGCATTTTCTCTCCATTCTGTCGATAATGCATACTGTGTATGCGGATTAACAAATTCTGCGAATTTGTACATTGTGTTGTGTGTTTTTTTATTTTTTTTATAGTTTATTTTATTTATTTTTTTTATCTTCTTCAACTTTATTTTACTTTTTCTTTATCTGTAACGCTGCAGTAACACACAAATTTCCCCGTTGTGGGATCAATAAAGTTTATCTATTCTATTCTATTCTATATATATATATATATATATATATATATATATATATATATATATATATATATATATAGATGCTTTGATGTTGTTGTACATGCAGAACGCATAGGATAGTGAGAAACGAAATTTTAATTCCTTTGTATGTTAAGTACATGTGAAGAAATTAACAACAAGAAATTACTTTGATATATATATATATATATATATATATATCATTCAATGATGACAATAATTACTCGTTAACCTTTGTGTTTACTGAGATGTTGCTGGAATGTGTTTCCTGCAGGGTTCGAGCTGGGCTTTGCCATGGCAAGTCCCAACGCTCTGGTGCTGTGGGAAGCTCAGTTTGGAGACTTTAACAACACGGCTCAGTGCATCATCGACCAGTTTATCAGCTCTGGTCAGGCCAAGTGGGTCAGACAGAATGGAATCGTGCTGCTGCTCCCACATGGCATGGAGGGAATGGTACAACTGGAAGAACCAGATTGGACACATTGTGCTCAGCCTGAATCAGCTGTGAACTGATGATTAGTATTTGTTAAAGAGCTAAGTCCACTATAGCTGCGTAGATAAATTTCAAAATAATAGTAATAACTAGACAATTCCTGCAGCAATTTGGGCTGGAGTTCGGGCTGGGCCGTTGGGCGTCGGGACTCTACTATGGCTTTTTAAAACATTTTGATGCCAGGGATGTGATCCTGGGGTCCCTCTAGTCATTACTGCCAAATTTGGTATGTGTCGGACATTTAAATCCAAAGTTATTAAAGAAAAAACAACAGCCAATCAGCTCTCAGTCTGTCATATTGCTGGAATTACCATGGTCATCAGTTTGGTAGTTATAGGACCTTAAGATCCAAAGTTATTAAGAAAAACCAGCAGCCAATCAGATTTCAGCCTGATGGAGTAAACAGCTCAGCCACCAAGCTGTGTTGTTGTGGTGATTATGTCTGTCGTGCAGCAGTAACTCGGACCTACGGTTATGCACACACCTACTGCAGCTCTTTGATGTAGACGAGCGAATAACAATTCTAACTGACATCCTCTCCCAATGTGTGTGCATAAACGGCTGTTTCACATGCCCAAACAACTGCTCATAACTCCATAACCATAATTCATAATATGCTCATAAGAAATGAGCATATTTTCGGAGAGGTGAGAGTCGGCTAATCGTGGTGATATATCTTTTCTTTCCATAGCTAGAAAAATGTGGGCACAGGAGCAGATTAGAAATTCAATGTTTTACTAAAATGCAGGATGATCCAGCGAAAATTTATAATGAAAGAGATAGGAAGAGCAGGAGCATGAAGCTGCACTTATAGCGCCAAAACCGCACAACTCTCAGCTTTCTTACTCACATTGGAGCGATCGGGAGGGTTGATAGATAGATAGATAGATAGATAGATAGATAGATAGATAGATAGATAGATAGATAGATAGATAGATAGATAGATAGATAGATAGATAGATAGATAGATAGATAGATAGATAGATAGATAGATAGATAGATAGATAGATAGATAGATAGATAGATAGATAGATAGATAGATAGAGTGGCTTGCGAAACTTTTTGGCTCCCTTAAACTTTGTGACCTTTTGCCACAATTCAGGCTTCAAACATAAAGATATAAAACTGTAATTTCTTGTGAAGAATCAACAACAAGTGGGACACAATCATGAAGTGGAACACACTTTATAGGATATTTTAAACTTTTTTAACAAATAAAAAATGAAAAATTGGGCTACAGCTGAGGTGGGAGAATCTGTCAATAGGACAACAATCTATACTGCACAAATCTGGCCTTTATGGAAGAGTGGCAAGAAGGAAGCCATTTCTTAAAGATATCCATAAAAGTGTCGTTTAAAGTTTGCCACAAGCCACCTGGGAGACACACCAAACATGTGGAAGAAGGTGCTCCGGTCAGATGAGACCAAAATCGAACTTTTTGGCAACAATGCAAGACGATGTTTGGCGTAAAAGCAGCACATCTCATCACCCTCAACACACCATCCCCACTGTCAAACATGGTGGTGGCAGCATCATGGTTTGGGCCTGCTTTTCTTCAGCAGGGACAGGGAAGATGGTTAAAATTGATGGGAAGATGGATGGAGCCAAATACAGGACCATTTTGGAAGAAAACCTGATGGAGTCCGCAAAAGACCTGAGACTGGGACGGAGATTTGTCTTCCAACAAGACACTGATTCAAAACATAAAGCAAAAGCTACAATGGCATGGTTCACCAAAAAACATATCAAGGTGTTAGAATGGCCAAGTCAAAGTACAGACCTCAATCCAATTGAGAATCTGTGGAAAGAACTGAAAACTGCTGTTCACAAACGCTCTCCATCCAACCTCACTGAGCTCGAGCTGTTTTGCAAGGAGGAATGGGAAAAAATATCAGTTTCTCGATGTGCAAAACTGATAGAGACATACCCCAAGCGACTTGCAGCTGTAATCGCAGCAAAAGGTGGCGCTACAAAGTATTACTCAATGGGGCTGAATGATTTTGCATGCCTAATTTTTCGTTTTTTATTTGTTAAAAAAGTTTAAAATATCCAATAAAGTGTGTTCCAGTTAATGATTGTGTCCCACTTGTTTTTGATTCTTCACAAGAAATTACAGTATTATATCTTTATGTTTGAAGCCTGTAATGTGGCAAAAGGTCACAAAGTTCAAGGGAGCCAAATAGTTTCGCAAGCCACTGTAGATAGATAGATAGATAGATAGATGAGAGTTCAGGCTGGGCCGTTGGGCGTCGGGACTCTACTGTGGCTTAATACAGAAGTTCAACACCACAAGTGGAATGCTGATGTCTTTCTGATCATTACTGCCAGGTTTGGTATGTATTGGACATTTAGATCCAAAGATATTAAGGGAAAACCAACAGCCAATCAGCTCTCAGTCTGTTGTTGCAGAAGCCAGGGCCGTTGTTACGGCAACCTACACACCTGCTCTAGCTCTTTGATGTAGACGAGCCATCAAAGACCCAACCGACAAATTCTTCTCCCAAAGTGTGGGGAGAAACGGCTGTTTAATGCTCTGAGAGGGCTAAAATAGACCCCGAACAACTGCTCATAACTCAAAAACTGTAACTGATTATCACAAAATACGTTTTGATGTAAAAATTATTAACGTGCGGTGAAAGCACTGGCACTGGCCACGAGTAGATAGATAGATAGATAGATAGATAGATAGATAGATAGATAGATAGATAGATAGATAGATAGATAGATAGATAGATAGATAGATAGATAGATAGATAGATAGATAGATAGATAGATAGATAAATGTAGGAAAGATTAATTGTTGGGCTGGCGAAGCTGGCCATTTTATATTCTGACCAATTCCTGCTTGCATTTGCATTCTCCCTCCTCAGGGCCCGGAGCACTCGTCAGCTCGGCCTGAACGCTTCCTGCAGATGTGCAACGATGACCCAGATGTTTTCCCTGTGAGTGTCAGGAACCATCTGCATAATTTGGATGATTATTACAGCTCAGACTCGGAGGGAAACGCTGACTGTTTACATTTCCGTAACCACAGACATGGAAAATCAATGTTTCAGATGTGTTGATGTACTTCAGTCGATGTTCTTTGTCAGTTTCTCTTTTGTCAGCATCAGGAGGATTGGGTAGATGGATTAGGTCTGGAGTTGAGAAACCTGCAGCAGATGAATGTTCAACACCACTGTTGACGTTTCACAGTCATTTGTTGCACATTGTTCATTATAATTCAAACATAATCTTTTGTAACACTAATTAACTACAGTTAAACTACAGTTTAACCAGGTTTTGTGACAATATGCATGAATCAAAAACATTGATGTGATCCATATAATTGATGATATTCAATATGAAGTCTTGTTGCGTCAATAGAGACTGAGTTGCTGTTGATGTAAGATCAGATGAAAAGTCTCATTTGTCTCTGTCAGAAACTGTTAGATGACTTTGCGATGCGTCAACTGTACGACTGTAACTGGATCGTCGTCAACTGCTCGACTCCTGCCAACTACTTCCACGTCCTCCGCAGACAGATCCTGCAGCCGTTCAGGAAGCCTGTGAGAGACACACACACACACACACACACACACAATAATATAATAAAAATGGAAATTATAGAAAAATATGTTTGTGTTCCATTTTTAAAAGACAAAACGCATAAGGAGCAGCTTCTGAAAAATGATGTAGAGAATGAATTGAGTATTATATTTTGTATTTGTATTTCTCTGTATATCGGGAATTGTGTGTCAAACATTATTTGATTAATGTAAAAAAAAAAGAAAAAAAACTTAGTAAGTAATTTCATTGGGTTAAATGATGCTGAGACTAAACAGAATTTTCTAGTATGAGATATTTGAGAATATACAAAAAAGTGTGGTACAAATATACAAAAATAATATGATTTATTTTAGGTTCCTGATGAATTGTTTTTTTTTTTTTTTATTGTATTTCAGCTACAGTATATTTGCTTGATTTCTTTTTTTGACATTTGTTGTGTAGCCTACAAGCCAAATGTGATATATTTAATTATTGTTGTAATCCTGTAAGTGTCAGGCCGGGACTCAAAAAGAGGACTCAGATGCGGAGTGGAACAGCGGGTTTTATTAATAAATAGGCAACCTCTTCCACAGGGAGCAAAAGAGGGCTATGACAAAAATACAAAGAAAATATCTATGGCTATAAATCACTATACAATAAAGGACTAGACTATGACTATGACTAGGGGGAGAAATATCTATGGCTATAAATCACTATACAATAAAGGGACTAGACTATGACTATGACTAGGGGGAAACTAAACTATCTGCAAAAATGCTGAAAATCTACAATTAGCTATCAAGACTAAGGCTATGAAAACTATAACAAAAAATCGCTCCGAAGAGGACAGCACGACAGGCAAGGCAACAAGAACTATGACTAACGAAAACTATAACAAAAATTCGCTCCGAAGAGGACAGCACGACAGGCATGAAACTACAACGAAAAATCGCTCCGAAGAGGACAGCACAACAGGCAAGGCAAGGCAAGGCAAGGCAAGGCAAGGCAAGGCAACAAGGACTGTGACTAGATGCTTCGAAAGGCTTGGGTGAACGCACGGGACGAAACACTTCAGCACAAGACAAGGGGAGACACAGACAATATATACACAAGGTAATTGGAACCAGGTGGAAACAATCAGGGCAGGGCAGACAATCAGACCGGTGACACATGAGGAAGGGCAAGTGACCTGAAACGAGAGGAGAGTTAGACTTTCAAAATAAAACAGGAAGTGACAAGACCAGACAAACCTCACCGCGGTGTGACAGTACCCCCCCCTCTAGGGCCGACTCCTGACGGCCCAGGCTGGTCAGGGTGGTCCCTGTGGAAGTCTGTGATGAGCGTAGGGTCTAGGATATAACGCGCCGGGACCCACTGCCTCTCCTCCGGACCATATCCTACCCAGTCCACCAGATATTGTTTTCCTTGGCCCCGTTTGCGAACTGCCAGTAACCGCTTGACCTTGTAGACCGGACCGCCGTCTATCACTTCTGGGGGCGGTGGAGGGGCGGCGGTTGGGACCCTCGGGCTCTCCTTGGCGGGAAGCGACACTCTCTTGCCTGGCCGGTAAGTTGGGGCGGGTCGCCTCTTGCGGTCTGCAGTTTTCTTGACCCGGTCCCCTTGGCGAATTAGAACCTCCCTGGCAGCTGCCCAGATGCGGTGGCAGCGGCGAACCATGGCATGGGCGGAGGGAACAGACACCTCCTGCTCATTGTCTGGGAACACAGGAGGTTGGTAACCAAATACGCATTCAAACGGTGATATACCTGTGGCTGAGGTGGGCAGTAGGTTGTGGGCATACTCGACCCAGACCAGGTGTTGGCTCCATGTCGAGGGATTCTGAGAGACCAGACACCGGAGGCCGGTCTCCAGTTGTTGGTTGAGGCGTTCGGTCTGGCCGTTGGCCTCCGGGTGATAACCTGAGGTCAGGCTGGTTTTCGCTCCGACGAGTCGGCAGAACTCCCTCCAGAACCTGGAGACGAACTGGGGGCCCCGGTCTGACACAATGTCCTTGGGAAATCCGTGAACCTTGAAAATATTGTTCATCATGATCTCCGCCGTTTCTTTGGCGGAGGGCAGTTTAGGCAAAGCAATGAATCTAGCCATCTTGGAGAATCTATCCACCACGGTGAGGACCGTGGTGTTACCTTGGGAGACCGGAAGCCCCGTGACGAAGTCCACCGAGATGTCGGACCATGGTCTGGAGGGACTGGGGAGTGGCTGCAGCAGGCCCATGCGTGACCCGGAGGACATCTTGTTCAGGGCGCAGACCGAACATGCCTCTACGTACTCCCGGACCTCCGGCTCCATGGAGGGCCACCAGAACCTCCGGGAGATAGCGAACATCGTCCTTCTAACTCCCGGATGGCAGGAAAGCAGTGAGGTGTGGGCCCAATGGATCACCTGTGGACGCATATAAGCCGGGACAAACAAACGGTTCTCTGGGCACCCACTAGGTGACGGAGCCTCACCATTAGCCTGCTTAACCTCATTTTCTATTTGCCAGGTCAGAGCTCCAACCACACATGTACGTGGGAGGATCGTTTCTGGAGCCTTGGCAACAGGCTCAGGGTCATTGGGGTCTGTGACGGAGTTAGCAGAAATCTGTCTATTGCCTGTGACCTCTTTTCCTTGCCGTGGGAGTTTCATACAGACCCTCGCACAGTCCGCTCCCCACCTCAGGATCTCCCCTGATCTCCAATCTATGTGGGGATTGTGGCGGTGTAACCATGGCTGTCCTAAAATGAGAGTCTGAGAGGGTGACTTGACTACATACAGACGAATGCTCTCCTGGTGGTTGTTGATGATCAATCTGAGAGGTGCTGTGATGTGTGTGACGGTGAAAAGGTCCTGTCCATTAAGAGCTTTAGCGCGGATGGGCTTAGCTAAAAGTTCTATTTCGAGGCCCAGTTGTTCCGCAAAGCGCCCGTCTATCAGGCTCTCGTCCGCCCCCGAGTCTATGAGTGCGTTAAGCTCAATGGTGGTGTGGTGTTTTACCTGGACGGTAGTGAGAGTACGTGGTGGGGTGCTTGCACCCTTGACGTTTCTCACCACCAGGTTCTTCTTGGCAGGGCAGGTGGCGACGAGATGGCCGGGTTCCCCGCAGTAGAAACAGCGACCCTCCTGTAGCCGTCTCCGTCGTTCCTTCGGCGATAGTCGGGCTCTCCCCAGCTGCATGGGTTCTCCGTCTTCTTCTGGATGATGAAAGTGACGTGGCTCTGGTGATGATCGACGGGTTACCGGCCAATCTGGTGTCTGTGGGTGTATGGACCCTTCCATCGGCGGGGTTCTCGTAGTGCGTCGCTGCCTGAGCTGGCGGGCTCGGTTATCCGTCCGGATAGCGAGGGCGATGAGCGAGTCGAGGTCCGTGGGTAAATCCAAAGGAACCAGGAGGTCCTGGATCGGAGCTGCCAATCCCTTTAAAAAGACGTCGTATAGGGCTGTCATATTCCAACCAATCCCCGCCGATAAGGTGCGAAACTGGATGGCATAGTCACAAACTGAGTTATTGCCCTGTTTCAGCCCGCTCAGCTCCTGAGCCTTCTCCCGGTTAGTCGTGACAGGGTCAAATATCTTCTCTAGAGTCTGTTCGAATTCCGAAAAAGAACTGCAAACCGGGGAGTCTCGGGCCCACTCTGCCGAAGCCCAAGCCTTGGCTCTCCCGGCCAGGTGGGAAATCATAAAGGCAATCTTAGATCGGTCAGTGGGAAAAGCCTGGGGGTTTAGCTCATAATGCAATGAACAGTCAATGAGGAAGGTCTTGCATAAGCCCGGTTCGCCAGAGAATCGGGCTGGTGGAGCTAACTTACATGCTGCCCCCACTACCGTCATCGATGGAACGGGATTCACAGGGTTGGTGGGCGCTACTACCGGAGGCTCAGGAGCTGCCTTCGTCTGCACTAGGTGATCGTGCAGACCCTGGAGTTGCGAGGATAGAAGCGCCATCTGGGAGGCCAGGGCGGTCTGGAATTCCTCCTGACGGGAGAGCCGGGCCTCCTGGGCTCGCAGGGCTGCCGTGAGCTGTTCTCTCTCCGCTGAGTCCATACTGGCCGAAGTGTACTGTCAGGCCGGGACTCAAAAAGAGGACTCAGATGCGGAGTGGAACAGCGGGTTTTATTAATAAATAGGCAACCTCTTCCACAGGGAGCAAAAGAGGGCTATGACAAAAATACAAAGAAAATATCTATGGCTATAAATCACTATACAATAAAGGACTAGACTATGACTATGACTAGGGGGAGAAATATCTATGGCTATAAATCACTATACAATAAAGGGACTAGACTATGACTATGACTAGGGGGAAACTAAACTATCTGCAAAAACGCTGAAAATCTACAATTAGCTATCAAGACTAAGGCTATGAAAACTATAACAAAAAATCGCTCCGAAGAGGACAGCACGACAGGCAAGGCAACAAGAACTATGACTAACGAAAACTATAACAAAAATTCGCTCCGAAGAGGACAGCACGACAGGCATGAAACTACAACGAAAAATCGCTCCGAAGAGGACAGCACAACAGGCAAGGCAAGGCAAGGCAAGGCAAGGCAAGGCAAGGCAAGGCAAGGCAAGGCAAGGCAAGGCAAGGCAAGGCAAGGCAAGGCAAGGCAAGGCAAGGCAAGGCAAGGCAAGGCAAGGCAAGGCAAGGCAAGGCAAGGCAAGGCAAGGCAAGGCAAGGCAAGGCAACAAGGACTGTGACTAGATGCTTCGAAAGGCTTGGGTGAACGCACGGGACGAAACACTTCGGCACAAGACAAGGGGAGACACAGACAATATATACACAAGGTAATTGGAACCAGGTGGAAACAATCAGGGCAGGGCAGACAATCAGACCGGTGACACATGAGGAAGGGCAAGTGACCTGAAACGAGAGGAGAGTTAGACTTTCAAAATAAAACAGGAAGTGACAAGACCAGACAAACCTCACCGCGGTGTGACAGTAAGGATTATGACACAAAAATATTTAGTCATTCATTTATTAAAAATAATGACAGGTTTAAGTTCCTGAACTTGTTTTTCTGCCCCTGATCTCCAGCTAATCATTTTTACTCCAAAGTCTCTGTTGCGTCACCCAGAGGCCAAGTCCAGCTTTGATGAGATGCTGCCAGGTGAGAGAACAGAAACACAGCAAATTAGCTAAAAGCTAAATTAAGCTAAAAAGTAAAGCTGTTGTCCTCCCACAGGTTCACACTTCAAGCGATTGATCCCAGACAAGGGTCCAGCAGCAAACAGCCCAGAAAAGGTTAAGAGAATCATCTTCTGCTGCGGGAAAATCTACTACGAGCTGAGCCGTGAACGCAAGAACAGAAACATGGACAAAACCATTGCTGTGGTCCGCATCGAACAGGTGATTAATGATCATATTTAATAAGCTGGTCACATGAATAAAATCCAGATTGGAGCAAATGTCACACTGACCACATATGGTCTAGATGTGACCTCGACCACTTATCTTAAATTCAACCTACAGGACCTACTGTCACTGTTAAGGTTAAAGGAGAAATCTGTAACTTAAAGTGTATTTCTGCAATTTAAAGGGATATTTTGTTGTTTTCTTTTGGACAAACACATTTGAAGGTTGCCTAAACAGATTAGAGGAACCTGTTTCTCCGCTGAACTTTAGATTTTCTGTCACTGTAGTTGTCTCCGTTCCCCTTTGACCTGGTGAAGGCAGAGACCGAGCGTTTCCCCAACGCAGATCTGGTTTGGTGTCAGGAAGAACACAAGAACCAGGGTTACTATGACTACGTCAAACCTCGCATCCGCACAACCATAAACCGCACTCGACCTGTCTGGTAAGATGTAGGAGAAAAGCATTTTTACACTGCAAAAAACTAAATGCATCAGGTGAAAACAGTTTGTTTTTTGGTATAACTGGTCCAAATGCTGAAGCACAATCTTGCAAACTAGACTCGTGGTAATCAAAATAGTTAAAACCTTTAAAGATCCTGCAAAATGAAACATTGTAACTAAAGCTACATGTAGTATTATCAAATAGTTCAAATCGTAGAACATTCTTGCAAAATGAAACATTGTAACTAAAGCTACATGTAGTATTATCAAATAGTTCAAATCGTAGAACATTCTTCGGATTGTTATATGCACAGAAATATTTGCAGATAGACGCACACACTGTTGAAACATTTAATTTTTATTTTGCACCAAACAAGTCCTTGCAACATATGCACAGGAGATATATATGCATGGGAGGGAACACATTATACTAGAAAAATTACTGAAAAAATGTGCAGAAAAATTATATAGAAAAAAGAGGCAGGATAAATAATTAGGCAGCCTCTCTTCCTCTTCCTCTCTCTGCCACATATTTTCTTGTGAAAAAAGGTGGTGGTTTGGTTTTTCATAGCATTGATTTCCTAAATAAAAAGTGGTAACCATTAGGCAGAGAACTGTGTATGTTTATTTAAAGTGACATTTTGAATTTTAAAATGTCTGCAAAACAGAAAATGTATTAAGAATTAGAAGAGGTTTTGCTTTCTGTGTGTCAGTTTAAATGATTGTGCTATACTAATGTCATTTTAATGTGTTAGCAATTGTAAAAAACTACAAATATCTGGCAGATTTTGGTCAATTTAAATTTAGTTTATAGAAACCTAGATTAAATTGGTTGACCTGTTTTTTATCAGAATGTTGCTTTATGTTTGCATATTTTTCTCTTTTTTAAATACTAAAGAATATTTTTGTCTTTTTACTTCATATTTTATCTTTTTTAATCATTTTAATCATATATCATATGTGACTTTTTATATCATAATTGAGACTTTTTTTCCAGATCAAAAAAAACAAACTTGAAATAAGAAAAAAATATCTGCCAATGAAAAAGAAGTAATCGTGCTAAATATAAGATATTTTCACCAGTGATGCTCACTGTGTGCATGCAGGTATGCTGGCCGTGAACCTGCAGCCGCTCCAGCCACCGGGAACAAACAGACTCACCGGACGGAGCTGCAGCGTTTCCTGGACACAGTTTTTGATCTGGAGGCGTTTTCAGGGAAACTGTAACAAGCTTCCTCCACGCGCGCAACGAGATGACCTCTCTGTTTGCATTGATGTGTTTCTCCTCAATACTCGCATATCAGCACTGTTAACAGGTGAAATAATTAACAGCCTGCACAGATTAACAGACTTACAATGTTACCATAGGAAACCCTTTGGTCAACATGTTCGGTAGATTGGAACAAATATGTAAGAATATCTGCATTGGATATATGAAATTGTGCAAAAATGTGTTTGTAATACAAATAACCCTAACCTAATGTTTAATTTGTTTTTTATTTTTGATAAGTAAATTCAACATAATATTTAATGATAGTAAGTTGCTCTGCACATTCAGATTACTACAAAATCTGTAATCACTCAAAAATTCCAGCACCAACAGTCATTACCACACTCGTTGACTTTCTGATGGATGAAGTGAAAGATCCTCAAGAAGGTTGTTTTAGTTGAGATGATCATATGAAGATTGATAATTTTTATCATATACATTAAATAAGGTTTAATTATCATGAACAACAGAAATATTCAGAAAGACAGAAACTGCCTCTAAGGTTTCTGTGATTTCAAAGTTTTTTCTAAGAAATTTTAATTTGAAGATCAAAAAATCAAATGTATTAATTAAAATGATTTGAGTCTAGATATTGGAGCTTTCAGAGAAATCCAGTTGTACTGGTACATTAATTCAACTGTGAGAAGCCCACATGGGTCTAATTTCAATCCTACTAAGGTGTATACATGCATTTTAAACATCCCATAGTTAGAATAACACAATTTAATGTTGATTATTATAAAGAGTCAGAAATTCTTCAAACACAAAAGTCCGGCTATATGAAAAGAATGCTACATTACTACAAAAAAGAATCAAAAAGAAAGGAACTATTTTGTGGGATTATTTCATTTCCACAAAGCCCCCAAAGTTCCAGAGACATTTTTTTTCATAACTTGTGTGCACAGTTTAATGAGTTTAATATTAAGTTATTTTTCAGGATTCCAGCAGCTCAGTATTTGAACTATTAAGATGATGGTTAGATGATTAAAATATAAATAAATAAATAACATGTAGTGCTAACAGAGCTAAGGTAGCAGTTTCCCTTTGCTTCCATTCTTTATGCTTTGCTAAGATAACCATGGCTTTAACTCTGTAAGAAAGCAAACGTTTAAAAAAATGTCAAGCTATTCCTTTAAAATGGAGTTGTATTGTTTATGTCTAGTAATTTCTTTTAAACAGAGTGATACCACATGATATTGGCTTAAATTATTGATAATTTGTAAAGTATCTGGAACAAGTTAAAACATCTGACTGGCATGTTTTTATGCCTCAAGCTCCAGATATTATTAGTGATAGTGAAAGTAGTTTAAAATTGAAAACATTCAGTTTCAGCAGTCATTCAGAGCAACAACTGATTCACATACTCTCCGTCCTGCCACCATAAATCTCTTTATGCCAAATGTAATAGATAACTTAAATTTACAGTTTTATCTGAATAAACACTCAGGCAACAGGCATGACTTGTGTAAAGACATGAGATTCTTCACAATTAAAAGATGTATTTATTTTCATAAAGTGTATGTTTCATTGTTTACAGCAAATAAAGATTCTAGTTCCTGTTGGAGAGGTTTGTTTATCCACTAACATGTCTGACAATAATATCAAGTAGTTTTACTTAGATCATGTAAACCGACAGGAAAAAGACAAAGCAAAAGCAAAAAATCAAAAGGACAACAACAAGAAAACACATAAAACAGATTTTATTTTGAAAGTCCTGTGTGGTTTACAGAGAGGAGTTGATTAAAAACATTCATCAAGGTCAAGGTTCAGTAAAGATTTTTTTTGGTCCTGTTTACTTTTCAAGTTATAAATTATTAGACACTGAACATCACTCTAAGCTCAGACAAGAAATTTGGGAAGTATCACTTTAAGAGTAGTCTTTGTTAAACAGGAAAATGTGTCTAGATGTTCTCAAAGTACCAATCAAAACCTAAAAAACCTCTGATTTCATTTCAGATTTTCTTTCACTTGTGGAACTTGTGTCCTTGCTTAAGCAGTTTAAAAGATTAGTTTACGTGTTTGTATAACATTCATGCATCTAAACATGTTTTTTTGCTGAAATTTTTCCTGCTGTTCACATTGACCTTAGAAAATCCTTCCAAATCCACATCTTCTATGCAATATGAACTGTTGGCTTGAAAAATTGTGAACCCGTCCTTTAATCTAGAACGACGAGTCTTTCGCCCCTATTCCCAGGTTGGACGACCGATTTGCATGTCAGGACCGCTACGGGCCTCCACCAGAGTTCCCTCTGGCTTCTCCCTGCCCGGGTATAGTTCACCGTCTTTCAGGTCCTATGTTATGCGGCTCTCCTGCTTCATACTATACCAGCTTATTCTTTACTAGCATTATGCGTGAGAGGCAGGGATCCACCTAGACAGTTTATCATGAAGTACACACACAATTCACTCACACACTCATAGCTACAGGTAATTTAGAGTCTCCAATTAACCTTAGCATGTTTTAGACTGTGGGAGAAAGCTGGAGAACCTGGAGAGAACCCACACAGAAACAGAGAGAATATAAACATGAAACTCCACACAGAAAGGATGGACTTGAACCTGCATCCTTCTTCATCCTTCTACTTTATTTTGGGGTGAGACAACAGCACAGTGAGTAGCGTTGTCACCTCACAGTAAGAAGGTCACAGGTTCAAGTCGTTGAGCTGGTCCTTTTTGCGTGGAGCTTGCATGTTCTCTCTGTGTCTGTGTGGGTACTCTCCAGCTTCTCCCCATAGACCAAAAACATGCTGAGGTTAATTGGCTGTAGGTATGGATGTGTGTGCTCCATGATAGACTGGAATCCTGTCTTGGTGTATCCCACCACTCACCTGTAATGTGCTGGGATTGGCTCTAGCTGACCCCTGCGGCCCTAGCAAGGAACAAGTGGGTACAGAAAATAACTGACTTTCTTTGATTTAAACATTCTTGTGAGTTTTTAGTGCTGCATGACATTTGTGACCTCACAGCAGACTATGGGAAAAGGCGACGGACCTCTTATCTATGGACCCACCGATGAACTCAAACAGATTCAGGTTGAGCTGAGCAGCACAGAAATCCCCCAAGAGTTCAAACATCTTTCCTAAGAAGACAATTCAAACATTCAGAGTTCTGATCTACTTTACTTTTCCATAAACAAAATACATACAGACATGGGGTCATGTGTCCACTCCTTGTTTTAAATTCTGGTTCAACTCAGTAGTCAATTTAGAAACACGTTCTTTTTGTACTAGATGTGCTTATCACTTTGTTATCACTTGTCAGATGTGCTTACTGACTGACTGCTGCTTTCAAACACTTTGCTTTATTTTGACAATATTATTTAATCTTCATAATCCAACTTTTCCCTTAATGGCCCTGATATTTTGTCACCAAGGTAATAACAAGATTTAAACATGATCTTTGATTAGACACGAATGTTTTACCTACATCTGGTCAGGCGATGAGGTTTTGGGTTAAATTCACATGTACAACTTTTAAAGTCAAAGGTAAAGAATGAAAGTGAAAGTCCAAGATGTCCATCCAGGTGGCTTAGTGTGTCAGCAGGCTAGAGTTGTGGCTTTGATCCTTGGTGAGTTTCATAGACTAAAAACTATGAGATAAATCTTGCTCCCATTTGGAAACATGGTCTGCTGACTGTGACTGTGGCTTTTATCCATAGTTACTACTTTTAACAGGAGAATGAATTGAATTTCCTTCTCAGGGAAGCTGTTGGAGACAAACACCTGAAACTCACCGACTGTCGTCTTCTCTGTGACCAGCAGCTGGTGGATCTCCTCCAGGCCTCGTTTAAGGTTTTCGTCTCCAAAGGTGAAGAAGGCCATGCTCCTCTTGGCTTTTGCTGCTGCCATCAGCTGGTTCACAGCTAAGCACAAAAGGTAAAGTCATCACTATCCTTTATTCTTCAGTGATGAATCAGCTGATATTTGTGTGGAGAGTTTACCTTTGAGCTGTGGGTCCCCGTTAAAGGCTCCACAGCCCCACCTCCCTGTGGCGATGTCTGGCTCGTCTGGGCCATGACTCTTAAAGCCACTGTATGCCTTCAGTAGGGCAATCAAATAAGAGACAAAATTTGGATGGATCAATTGATCAATGGATCAATTATCGAAAAACATATTCATTAACTTCCTGTCCATCTACTAATCTTAGCAATTACCACAAACACCTGTGCTTCACCTTGTTTAGTTCGCGGGTAACTTTGATCATGTCGTATTGGTCCTGTGGGTGTTTGAAGTGCAGCGCGTCAATGGCGAGGATCTGCCTGTGCAGCCGAGCCCATTCATCCCTAAAAGAACAAATCATACCTCTGAGAGAAATAACTCATGCATTTGAATGTAAAATACATAATAAAGCACCTGCAAATACCTTGTGAGGTTTTCTTGACGAGGCCCCGCCCACTCAAAGCTGTCACTAAAGCCTGAGTAACAGCTGAACTGCTGAGAGCCTGAGACACACAGGTGTTATACAATCAGGCGGGTGTCAGTTTTGATCTTTATTGATAATAAATCACATGTCTTTACTACTTGCTTCTGCTAAAAATATATATATAGTAGTGGCCAAAAAAACATATGATTACACGTTTAAAGGTTCTGAAAAAATCAGTTTACCAAACTCTAAGATATCTTTAAAAGCCTTAGTTTGCACAATTATATTTAGATTATTAGGATATAAACTTCACACAAATAAGCCAAATCCTGGGACACCATCAACTAATCCATTAATCTGATCCTCTCCTCTCTACCTGTAATAATCAGACACTCGTTGTCCCAAAGTTTCTCGGTGAAGAGGCGGGATACAATCAGCTCCGGGTTCATGAGGAATAGGATCTCTTCCTGCACCAGACCAGAACCCAGCACCCCTCCACCGATCCAGCTGGAGGCAAAATCCACCTGAACAGAGTCAGATATTCTGGGTCAGAGATTCTGGGTCAGAGATTAAGGGTCCGGTCAGGACTGAATTAGGTCTCACCTGCAGCCTCCCTGTTCCATCCGTTGTGATGTCACCATGTGATGACACAAAAAGTTTAGGCATCGTCTCCTTACAGCTACAAAATCATACATTCAGAAAAGATTTATTATTATCATTAAACTGGCTCCTCATGTGTGACCCAGGTCCCAAATACAGCCACTCAGAGAGCAGCCATAGGAGGGCTCAGTTAATCAGGTGAGTTGAGCTGCTGCAGGCCAGAGAAGTGAAAACTGTTGATCTGATTTGTAAGTCATGCTTCTTGTTTATTTAGTGTTAAAGTTGTTTGTAACTTGGCAACCAACTGTTAAACTGCTGTGAGGTCACAGCAGTGTGTGAATGTAGCTTTAACAACTTTTATAGTTTACTATAACTTAAACGACTGTAGTTTGGCTCAACTTTAAACAGCTCATCTGTCAAACTCATTTATCAGTTGCTGCAATTTAAAACTTATGAGTACAATAAGCAACAATAATGAGGTTAACTTTTCTTTACATCTGTTTAGTTATTTCTAACAATTTAGAAGAATGTGACACAAAAGTGGACAAAGAAAAACATAAAGTAAATCAAAAAGCTCTTATTTTTAATTGAACTGATTACTTTATTGAAGTCTATGAGCTAAAATCGGGCTTCATTTAATTGGTTACAGTGATGGTTTTGATCTTTGCTGACATCACCCTGAGTTGAGGATGTATGTGGGGTTCGTACTAGAGCAGTGAGAAACATTAACAGTGCATGAAAACATTATGGGATGATAAGGAAAGTTCTAGGTATTAGTCTGGCCCTCAGGTGTTATCAAGGATAAAGAGATCTTTAAATATTGATTCAGAAACAGTGAAAACATAAACTAATGGTCTTGTTTCCTGACATGTTAATCATTCAGCATGTGTGTGAACACCTGTTGAATGATTAACCAATGATTAAATGGTTATCACATCACCTCCTCCAGTCGGGCCTCTCAGAGTCTCTGAGGCAGCGCCGCTCAAACGTAACCAGGCCTCTGGGTCGAGTGTCTGCAGGGACATGAACAGCAGTCACAGATTGACACTGATGCTGATGAGCAGCAGGGAGACGAGCTGAAGCAGCAACTTACGCTTGGCTGTCACCTCTTTAAAATAATGCATGATGGCCCTGAGCTTTTCTTTCTTCTGTTCTGACCAATCCCGGAAAAGGCTGCGGGCAGAGTGAGAGTAGGTGACCTCACAATAGAAAACGTGCTGCAGAGTATCTGAAGGCTGAGTTGAGTTGGCAGACCTGCTGAAGTTGATGGAGGGGAAGCTGTAATACTCTGAGGAGGGTGTGGAGGTGTTGCGGTGAGGGAATGCGCAGAAGAAGGCGTTGGCGAGTAGGCATGAAATCTGGACTTGGGACAGTGTGATGGATCTGGACCGACCCCTTTGCAGCAGGGGGATGGCCTGAAAACACAGAGCAAATCAAACCAATCCACTGTTTTACAGACAAAAAATGAATAATAAATAATATAAACAACATAATAGTCCCAACTGAAACATGTGGAATCCTCCCCACATAGTTGTGATTTGACATGATTAATTTGCACATTGATTACATAGAGCTGCTCCTCTGAATATTTTGTTGTGTCATTATCTTTTACCAGTTCTCATAATTCTCATATTTAGTTTTTTATATGTTTTATATTTGTTTCTTCGGTTCTTTAAGAATTGCTTCAAAAAATGTGCTGTATGCACAAACAAACATTTTCCACATATACTTTAATCTAATCATGTTTTATTAGATTGTTCCTAAAGGAAATAATGGTTTTTTGTCATCATCAGCATGTGTAAAGTACTGTTTCAAGTTTCAAGTTCATTTACCTTTTTCACATACTCAGGCAGCTTCAGGGCCAATGCTGCCATCTTTGGGAACAGTGTGCGGAAGTAGTTTTCTTTTTCTGGAACAATCTGGGGTGGGTTAATAATATTAATTTATTCTTAGAGGGTTTCAAAAACCTTCTGATTCACTTATTTGAAGCAACACAATGATACAGACCTTCACAAAGGTGGCGAGGCCATCAAAGGACCACTTGTTTTTATACTGTGGGTTGTATTTGATAATCCCTTCCTAGTGTTCAGAAGAGAAATGTTGAACATTTCAATGAGAGAAGAGACACAATTGATTTTAAAACAGGATAACACAGCTGCCAGTGTACCGCCACATCTTTCATGTCTGCTGAAGTTTTCTTGGCCAAAATTTCCAGACGCTTTGAGATCACTGTCCACCGCTGTACCTGGGTCGGTTGCTGTCACAGGAAAAGATTTTTAGTCTCTTTAAACCTGCAATAACATTCATGTGGAATTTCTGTCCATGAATATCATTTGAATATTCTTTTGTTTCTACTTCTACCAAGGAAAACATGTGCTTTAGCTGCTAAAAGCTGAAGCTCACTATGCTTGTCTGTGGGTTTGTTTTTTGCAGCTACTGAAAAGGTGAGGTTGGGGGTAATGTTTAAGTTTATGGTTTGTAATACAATTTCAAGACATTTTTCCTGTGAAAGCTTCATACAAACCCTCATTATTCTAGAATTGACAGTTATGGAACTGTAAGAGGAACATGGCATCTTCACAAAGTTGCTGTGCCACAAATCTCTCCCGTTCTGAGAGATGAGTCCCTCTCCACGGCTAAAAGCAGGAACCTGGGGAGAAACAGTTACATTCACCATCTGTTTTTTCCCACTAAATGTAGGTGCAGAGTTACTTAATTAATTTTGAATATAAAAATTAAAAAACCCTGAAGTTGTGAATAGTTCTACTAAAGGTAAACATGGACTCTAAAATATTTGCTATATTATTCTCTCTTACATAATTAAATAGTTAATATGAATCATGGAATTCTGAATGTTAGAGCAGCATGTTCCTGTTTTAGAAAAGCTTCATTCTTACATCGATGAGAACTGTGTCTGAGCTGCTGAAACTCAAAGGTCCTAGTCTGCTGTGACACTGTGGAAGACGCTTCAGCTCTGTCAGCAGACAACAAGATGCAGCCGCACTCAGCCTCTGTACTGGCACCAGCTCCCCATATTCGACATGATGACTTCTGACCTCCCGGTCACCGAGGGCCTGCTGGAGGAATGGCTGGCCTCATTTCTGTTGTTTGGCTCTTTTTCATCCTTACTTTTCTCATTTTTTTCATCTGAGTCATTATTAAGAGCCAAATTCATCTGGAAGCTGCTGTTGCATTGGTTATGAGATCCAGACATTTCTGGTGGAGTCAGAGTCTTTAACATGCTGTAAAATATAACAATTATATATGAATATATATTATATATTTAATAAATGTATTCCTTTGGCAGATCAGTTGTTTCTGTCTTTAATAATAATAGCTGTATTTTTAAAGCACTCCTCATAGATGTATCACAAAGCACTTTAGATATTGAAAACAACCACCACCCCACCCAACCTAAAACTCCAACTCCAGCACACAAAAACACACACACACAAAAATTTGATATTAAAAACATGTTGCTGAACAGAGGAGCAAGGTCAGGTAACTGTGTACCAAGGGTAGCTTATGATCCAGGTCAGGACGCCTCCACTCAGGCGCCTACCCAGCAGCGCAGCTTCAATTTGTGAAATTTTTAACAAAACAAGATTTAATTTGCACTTCATTTTGATTCTTTTTCTCTCATAATATTAAAAAAAAGATACATAAAAAATAATTAAAAAAAATTCAATTCAGCTTAAGAACTGACTCAACATGTCAGTCATTGAACAGTTAAATAGCACTTTTGGGTCATTTATGAAAATAGCTTCTCTTGTCAGTAATATTGGTGCAGAGAGAATGACATTATCTACATTCAGTGTGTGAATGATTGAGGTAGAAAGAAAGCTGAGGGAGGAAGATGATGATGTGATGAAGATGTTTGAAGTCTGAATCTACCACCTACATTATGGACTTTCAGTTGTTGCTGTTACTATGGCAACTCAAGTGCAGCTGAACAGGAGAAATGCAAATCGTAAGTAGGACACCCCCCCCTCCAAAAAAAAAAAAAAAAAAAAAAAAAAAGCAAGAGTTTGTTCCTGGTTGTTTTAACACCTGAACACCAAATTGCATTAAAATCAGCCCAGTATGTTTTGTGTAATTCTGTTTACAAATGAACAAAATGAAAAAAAAAAACAATTCTTTGACGAATGAAAATAAGTTTAAGACTTAAATGAAACAGATTCCATTTACGTGTAAAAGTTCCACACTTACCGATTTAGAGCTGATAAAAACTGAAGGACGAACGCAGCATAGACGAAGCCTGAGTCAGGCTGTTTCTGACACAAGTTTTTAAATATAAAATATGTAAAGGCTACAATAGATTTAAAACTGCAATTGACTTTAAGCTTTGACCTAATTCATATCCGAGTCATTACACACTTTTTAAATACAAATATAACAATACATCTGCTACAAATAATAAATACTCACCGTTCATCAGAGACTGCTACAAATAAACATAAATACTCACCGTTCATCAGAGACCGGCTGATGCCGGACAGGTTCAGATTTAACGTGATTATTAAGAAATACAGAGTTCATCGATCAAAATGCAGCCGAGACTCAAACATATGGACTGAATGTACTTTCACTTTGAGGAGAAAACGGAAGTGCAGCTAAAAGTCTGAATATCTACAGTCAGTAAACACAACCTGCTGCTGGGAAATGAAAGTGAAGCATAACTAAGTACACAAGTATTCTATGCAGAGCCAATTTTAGATAGATAATAAGATTATACATATGTATCACATGTTTTTCCTATACACTACAATAAAGAATAAATAAAAGTGCAAAACATTAAAAAAGAAACAAAGAAAGACAATATATATATAAAAAATATTTGTAATCTTCATCTGAAAGCTGCTAAATAAATGTATTGATTTGAAGGATAACACATCACATGTAACTACTAAAAGTACAAGTACCCTAAAATTGAAAAGAACTTACATTTCACCAAATAGTGATAATACAAATATTGTTGTAATAAAGTAGAATAGTCACATAAAATGCATTAAAATAAACAATCAACAAAGAGCGGCAGCAAGATCAATGACAGGTAAAAAAAAACGAACTAACAATAACAGTAGGAGACACAAGATGGTAGCAGAGGGAAGATATCGTCAGTTCTTCAAAACCTCCTGGATACAGAATACTACTACTGCTACTGCTACTACTACTACTACTAATAATAATAATAATAATAGTAATAATACTGTTAATAATAATAATACATTTAATTTAAATAATTTTTAATGGAAAAGACCCCCCTCTGACTGATTTATGTTTCTCTGTGACATTATCAGATTATTAATGTCCAGCATCAGGAGGAGGTAGTTTGCACCGATATTATCACCAAAAATGTTAAGGAATAAATGGTTTAATATTACTGCAGGGACATATCGTATAGCAGTTATGACTATGTTTAAATCTGAAAATAAATTACAGCTTTTAATAAATGTAGTGGAGTGAAAAGTAGAATATTTCACTCTGAAATGTAGTCAAGTCGATTGATAAAGTGGAAATGCCTCACATTGAACTTTAGTGCATGTACTGTTTACTTTTTGGATGTAGGAGTCATACAGATTTACAGTCACAGAGCAGAGCTCTCATATGTTCAGACCAGGGCACCTACAGGAGGATTCAGCAGATGAGTGTCCGACATTTTATCTACACAGCCTCGTTCTCTCTGTTGAGATTAGAGTAGTAGTAAGAATCCTCCAAGGCAACAGAAGGGCATAGGAGTAGTACCTTAACAATGCAAATCAGAGGTCGAAGGAGAGAACCATGATTGGAGGTCAGGCTAATTGAAACAAATGGATTTCAATGACTGACACAGTAGTAAAAGTACACATGGATCTCCAGAATGGAAGACACACAGATGGCCGAGCTAGAAAGCTAGATATCTGTGTCAGGAGAATTCTATAGAAAAGAAACCATGTGCCAGAGCAGCAATGGAGGAACTTTCTTAAATACGTCTTCCTTCATATATGGACCAAGAGTTGTTTCACTTCTGTTCTTCAAAGTAGATCAGGGCTTTATCTTTAAAATTATTTTACAAATTACTGTAAATTGATATGTATTATATCATCGATATTGGATTAAGTTACTAAATTCAGACACTTAATTGTCTTTGACCCATGATGTTAAATGTGTCACAATCTCTTGTACGTCAAAATTGTGTCATGTGTTCCTCACTGATACAGCTGAGAGAGCTTCTTATCCTGATTCTAAAGTAATCTCCTGCTGTTTAATGAAACATTGAAGGATTTTTCACAGAATCTTATAGACCAGCATCTCTAAATCAGATGAGATTCTTCCAGTTCATAGTTTGAATTTAGAGGCGGCTGTAGCTGAGAGGTAGAGCAGTCGTCCACCTGTCGCGGGATAGGTGGTTCAATACCTCCAGCTGCATGTCATTGTATCCTTCGCAAGATACTTATAAATGGCTAGATTCTTGATGTGCAGGTAGCACTATATATTGCCACCGCCATCATTTTGTGAATGAACACTTGTGTGAAACACTTCGAGTGGTCAAAAAGACTAGAAAAGCACTATACAAATGCAGGCCATTTACAATTTAGGTTTATTTTACAGTAAAAATGGTGATGGATATTCCCCGGTATTCTGACTATACAGAAAGGTTAATATCATTTACAAAAACTTGTGTTGACTCTTTGACTGGCTTGTTTGTTTTGGAAGATTGTTTATCGAGTTTATATATATGGTTGAATTGTATGGTTTATACAGTGGCTTGCGAAACTATGTGGCCCCCTTGAACTTTGTGACTTTTTGCCACATTTCAGGCTTCAAACATAAAGATATAAAACTGTAATTTCTTGTGAAGAATCAACAAGTGGGACACAATCATGAAGTGGAACACACTTTATAGGATATTTTAAACTTTTTTAACAAAAAAAAAACGAAAAATTGGGCGTGCAAAATCATTCAGCCCCTTAACTTTCAGTGCAATAAACTCTGTCCAGAAGTTCAGTGAGGATCTCTGAATGATTCAATGTTGACCTAAATGACTAACGATGATAAATGGAATCCACCTGTGTGTAATCAAGTCTCTCTATAAATGCACCTGCATTGTGATAGTCTCAGAGGTCTGTTTAAAGGGCAGAGAGCATCATGAAGAACAAGGAACACACCAGGCAGGTCCGAGATACTGTTGTGGAGAAGTTTAAAGCTGGATTTGGATACAAAAAGATTTCCCAAGCTTTAAACATCCCAAGGAGCACTGTGCAAGCAATAATATTGAAATGGAAGGAGTATCAGACCACTGTAAATCTACCAAGATCTGGCCGTCCCCCTAAACTTTCAGCTCATACAAGGAGAAGACTGATCAGAGATGCAGCCAAGAGGCCCATGATCACTCTGGATGAACTGCAGAGGTCTACAGCTGAGGTGGGAGAATCTGTCCATAGGACAACAATCAGTCGTATACTGCACAAATCTGGCCTTTATGGAAGAGTGGCAAGAAGGAAGCCATTTCTTAAAGATATCCATAAAAAGTGTTGTTTAAAGTTTGCCACAAGCCACCTGGGATACACACCAAACATGTGGAAGAAGGTGCTCTGGTCAGATGAGACCAAAATCTAACTTTTTGGCAACAATGCAAGACGTTATGTTTGGCGTAAAAGCAGCACAGCTCATCACCCTCAACACACCATCCCCACTGTCAAACATGGTGGTGGCAGCATCATGGTTTGGGCCTGCTTTTCTTCAGCAGGGACAGGGAAGATGGTTAAAATTGATGGGAAGATGGATGGAGCCAAATACAGGACCATTCTGGAAGGAAACCTGGAGTCCACAAAAGACCTGAGACTGGGACGGAGATTTGTCTTCCAACAAGATAATGATCCAAAACATAAAGCAAAAGCTACAATGGCATGGTTCACCAAAAAACATATCAAGGTGTTAGAATGGCCAAGTCAAAGTCCAGACCTCAATCCAATTGAGAATCTGTGGAAAGAACTGAAAACTGCTGTTCACAAACGCTTTCCATCCAACCTCACTGAGCTCGAGCTGTTTTGCAAGATGGAATGGGCAAAAATATCAGTTTCTCAATGTGCAAAACTGATAGAGACATACCCCAAGCGACTTGCAACTGTAATCGCAGCAAAAGGTTGTGCTACAAAGTATTAACTCAATGGGGCTGAATGATCTTGCACGCCCAATTTTTTTGTTTTTTATTTGTTAAAAAAGTTTAAAGATCCAATAAAGTGTGTTCCTCTTCATGATTGTGTCCCATTTGTTGTTGATTCTTCACAAGAAATTACAGTTTTATGTTTTTATGTTTGAAGCCTGAAATGTGGCAAAAGGTCACAAAGTTCAAGGGGGCCACATAGTTTCGCAAGCTACTGTATATGGTTACCATATATAAACCATATAACCAAAACTATACCTAATAAAAACTACAACTAAAACCCACTCTGAAAACTAACTAAAATTAACTGAATTTGAAAAGCAAGCTAAAAAAAAACTATTCTAACCTTGCTGTACTGAGTGTTGTACAAGAGACTTACTGTATATCAGCTCATTAAACAGTTTGACAGATGAAGGTTGATTGGAGCCATTTGAAAATGTTAGCTGCAGGTGTTCAAGACTAAAGAACTGATTACCAGTTTCAGTAATTTATTTACTCAGACAGCAGAGTTTGGCAGGTTTGAGAAACTTGAAGAAATGCTGTGATATCTTTCCTGATGAATAATATGGTCCATCAGCTTCATGTCTTTAACTATGTGACTGCCAAGTGTCAGAAAACGCATATTTGATTTACATGACCAATGACAAGCAATCAGTGAATCGGTCACTTATACAGTCATTCAGATAGTGAGTCAGTCAGTCAATCAATCAGTTAGGCAGTTGTCATGTGTCTGTTATTCTGGGTCAGCCATTTCCCAGTAATGCTAATGCCAAAGAGAGGTCATGGAATGTACACATGAATGCAAAAGCAAACAAATTAGTTTAAACAGAAACTGTGTCTCTTCTGTGTTACTGTATCTTTGCTGTGAAACTGTATCCCTCCTGTGTTACTGTATCTTTGCTGTGAAACTGTATCCCTCCTGTGTTACTGTGTCTCTGATGTTACTGTATACGGTAGGAAACTGTGTCTCTGCTGTTTTCTTCTGTCTCTGTTGTGTTGCTGTGTACTTGTTGCGTGTTTCTCTTTTTCTGCTGTGAAACTGTGTCTCTGTTTTATTGTGTTTCTTACATTTTACTGTGTCTCAATTGTCTTACTGTGTGTCTGCTGTGAAACTGTTTTTCTACTGTGAAACGTTTTCTCTGCTGTGTTATTGTTCTTCTGCTGTAAAACCACGTCTCTCTTGTGATACTGTGTGTCTGCCATGAAAATATGTCTTTGTTGTGAAACAGTGTCTCTGCTGTATTATTGTTCCTGCTGTGAAACTGTGTTACCGTATCTCTGCTGTGAAACTGTCTTTCTGCTGTGGTATTGTGTCTATGTTGTGTTATTGTGTACCTGCTGTGAAACTGTGTCCGCTGTGTTACTGTGTCCGCTTTGTTACTGTGTCTCTGCTGTGAAACTGTGTCACCGCTGTGTTAGTGCGTCTCTGCTGTGTTACTGTGTCTCTGTAAAATTCTTGTCTCTGCTGTGTTATTGTGCTTTTACTGTAAAACTGTGTTGCTGCTGTGGCTCTCATGTGTTACTGTGTCTCTGCAGTGAATCTGTATGTCTCTGCCATGAAACTGTGTCTTTGATGTATTACTGTCTCTGCTGTGTGACTGTATCTCCGCTGCAACACTGTGTCCCTGCTGTGGTACTGCATCTCTGCTGGGAAACTGTGTCTCTGCCGTTTTACTGTGTCTCTGCTGTAACACTTTGTCTCTGCTGTGTTACTGTATGAATGCTGTGAAACTGCATGTTTCTTCTGTTTTCCTGTGTCTCTATTGTGTTATTGTGTCTCTGCGTGTTACTGCGTTTCTGGTGTGAAACTGCTGTGTTACTATAAATATTGATCAAGCAACCTATGCATATGAAATAGATTATTTATAATATATAGCGACATGTTTAAACCAGGGCGACACGGTGGTGCGGTGGGTAGCACTGTTGCCTCACAGCAAGAAGGTCGCAGGTTCAAGACCGCCTTGGGCCTGGGTCTGGGGCCTTTCTGTGTGGAGTTTGCATGTTCTCCCCGTGTCTGCGTGGGTTTTCACCGGGTACTCCGGTTTCCTCCCACAATACAAAAAACATGCTCAGGTTAATTGGTAAACTCTAAATTGCCCATAGGTGTGAGTGTGAGAGTGAATGGTGTGTGAATGGTGTGTGTGCCCCACGATTGGCTGGCGACCATCTGGGGTGTATCCCTGCCTCTCGCCTTAACGCGCTGGGATAGGCTCCAGCAGACCCCTGCGACCCCGAAAGGGAATAAGCGGGATAGACAATGGATGGATGGATGGATGTTTAAACCATCTGTCCTGATTCCACATAACATTCATGTATACAAGAATTCCAGTGATTTTTTTTCTGCCCAATCCTTTTGTCAAACCACGCAACAGGGTGGCAGGAAGTTCTGGGATGGTACCTTAATATATGTAGACCCATTTCCACTGCAGAAACTTAGCGGTAATTTTACTGGGCCGGGGCTATTTGTATGTGTTTCCACCACAGGAGGAAAGGAACCTTTACAACAACCTCTACAAGTACTTTCATGTTTTTGTATTAGTAATTTACGTGTCCTTACTTTAGAGTAGGTACTCAGAATAGGCCTAAAAATCCTTTGTGGTGATTGCATAATATGTACCCTTCTTGTTGCTTGTTTTTCTTTTTTCTCGTTCCTGCAACAATGATGTCACACCTGGACTGTGTTAACTTTAAAAGGAATCTTCCCACTTGCTTGAAACACAGTGGCTGAGAGGGCTAACAGAGTGGAAGCGGAACACAGTGCTCAGTAGCATCTGTATGTTTTACACAAAACTACTTCCCAGAGACTAAAAATTGGATTTTGTTTGGCTCTACAGAAAAGTATAGTAAATCAGCAGCCTTTTCCTTTAATCATGTAAGGTAAGCACAGATATTTGTGGCTCATGACTGTATAACTAACCAACACTTTTAATCACCCAACAGTTATAAAAGTCCAAATTAGCTCAATTTCATCAATATATACCAGTAATCCTTCAGTAACTTTAGGACGACAGTAATTTAACATTATGAAAGAGGCAATTGTTCATTATAAATACTCTAGTACTTTAAGACCTCTCCAGACATATTTTTAAAAAATTGGCTGCTTGGATATATTTTTTTCTATTAACCACATTAATCTTTGCCTACATCACGAATCACAGCAAACAGGTACAGCGGGAGACTCAGTCTTAAGTCTAAGAGAGCAGCAGCTTTTCTCATAGTCCCACTGTTCCGTGCCTGTCCCCTCTTTGTCTCCTTAAAAACCTTACAGTTCCCTATGTTTTTTCTTCTTTTTCTTTTCCTCAGAGATCAGATTGGTGTAGCAATGATGTTGATTCAGCCTCAGAATCAAAGCAGGGTCAACACTCCAGAAGCAGCCAGCCCCACCCTCCTCTCAGGTTTAATGTGTAGTTATGTGGCAGAGGAGTCTGTTACTCCATTCTGTGACATTGTAAAATGACTGCAGTATGTAGGAATATTTGTGCGTGTGTGTGTGTGTGTGTGTGTGTGTGTGTGTGTACTATGCGGCAGGTTGTGGGGGAGGAAGCAGCGAGGCAGCAGCAGCAGAGTGGTGGTGGTGGTGGGTGGGGGGTGATATGGATAGTGTGGAGAAAAATGAAGAAATGGGAAATCTCAGCACCTGTTTCCAGGGCAACAGAGGTCTGAAAAACACTGGCAGGTTGGACTTTTTATTCTCCACACTGCACTGCCCCTCTGGCAAAATACTGCAGACACCTCTAATGACGGAAACACTCAGCGGGGTCCTGCTAAAATACAATACATTACCTGAGTGTGTGTGTGTGTGTGTGTGTGTGTGTGTGTGTGTGTTTTTATGTTTACATGCATATCTGAACATGATACATACATACATAGACACTTGAAGGTGTTGCAGGTGACAGGTGCTTTCCCTAGGTGTGTATTTCATATGCCCCCCCTCAATATTTAGATATTTAGACACATTTATTCAATGAAGCCATTTAAGAAGCAGAGGACTTTTTCCATTTTTTAATGTAACATGTACATAAACAGCAGAAGCTGGTTCAGTTTTGTTCAGTTGATAAATTTAATTGATAGCTCAAGAAAACATGCTCATGATAATAATGAAAAATAATTTGCAATGTATAGATAACAGTATTAAAATAATAACTACAGCAGGATAACATCAATGGAAAAAAGTTCATCTACAGAATAGATATTTGAAACCAGGACAGAATAGGTGCCTGACTGCATTATATTATATATTTCCAATCATCATTTGGTGCCAGAAGTTTGTGTTTTTTATACATAAATAAATAGCTTGAAATCCTTTTTACAACGAATTGATGCAAAAGCATGAATTGATGCACAAAATGACAAATTAATGCAAAAAATCACAATGTGATGCAGAAAAAATCACAATGTAAAAACTGTTGACGCTTAAAATTTCCTGGAGTAGGACCCACAAACACTTAACGTGTTCCCTCCAATGTTCAATCTAAACTTTTGTTTACCTGCATGAAGCCATTTGAGTGAACATCACAAAGCATGTTTTAACACTTTGTTGATATTAGGTAACAAAGATGTTATATAATGCATTTAAATAGGCCATATATTCTCCTGTAGATCAACTTTTCTAATAATAATCATATTTGTAATATTAACACCTATACGTTAATTTCATGTTTTTGAATGTGCTTCTTTTATGTTTTTGAGTAAAACGAATTCTAAATTTTAAGGGAGTCGTTTTCCTCCCACCCCCCGGTAATCTACGCCTATGTATAAACGAGTGACGTCATTCTTGATGCCCCCCAAACACATGCATTGAAACACACACACACACACACACACACACAAACACACACACACACAGAGACTCCTGATCTGCTGCTCTGGTCTACAGTCAGTCAGCCGCCTGACTGTAGGAGGAGGGACAGGAACATGCCTTTCTCTGTAGGAGACATTAGCCTGTGATCTCATGAATATATTAGAGGGTCATTGTGCAATGAGGAAGATGCAGTGAGCTGCCAGGTTCTGTATGTTTGGGACGTTATGTGTGGGCAAACAGACGAAGAGACTGCAATAGGGCTGCTGTTTATTATAATGGACTCAATTATTAATTAATAACACCATTTATAGGTGAGTTTATAGCCAGTAAAAATATAAAAGAGGGTCGCATTACAACTATATAAAAGTGTTAGGTAGAGTATTTACTTCTCTACTGCAACATGTTATGAACATTGTAACTGGCGCTCGACAATACGACTATCAGCAGCCTGGTCTTGTTGCTAACAGCCCGACTGCGACACTATCGAGCTAATGTGGCTAAGATAATGTGGCTAAGCTAACATAACTGTCTACAACGGAGCAGCTTCTTCTTCTTTTTCTTTGTTGTCGTCGTCCAGCAGTTCGGAACAGAAACCAAAGGTAAGCTGTTTGTTTGTAAAACGTTACCGGCCGGCTGCCGCTCCCGTTGAAGTGTGGTTGAATGTAACTGGATACAAAAGCGAACGCTACACAGCTAAATTGGCCGTTTGGTGGCTAACGGTGTTGGTATTTCGGTTTAATGAGTGACCGTGTTATCTGGTGACGGCATTTTCATCCACAGTTTTATCATAGGACTCTCAAACTCTGAACATCAATTCTAAACTACTGATTACTGATCTAATATCTATTTAGTTATTATAAGTTATATATATATATATATTTGTCATAATTGGTGTATTCTCTTTAACTTATCTATTTTATAATATGGATTGTATTCTTTTTATAAACACCTTTATCTTTGGTTTGAAATATTTAAAAAATTCTGTACAGGATACAGATCCTCTACACCAGACTCAGCAAATCGAAAACAATCAAAAATATTCACTATATAGTTATTAAAACCTCAATAATCTCACACCACTGATTACAAAATCACACTTCTCTTTCATTCATGGTTTGAATTCTTTGGTTTAAATTATTTCTCTATTGTATCATGATAGCTTTTCCTCAGTTTGTTTTTATTAGCCTAAGTTTTTGATAATCATGTGATGTATTGTCTTTGAGTTGTGTGTTTTCAGATGTATGGAATGATCAGATGTAAATATTCTATTTAAATGTGTACATTCTCTCATTGCAACTTATTGCATATGTGGTATAAAAACTCTCTCTCTCTCTCTCTCTCTCTCTCTCTATATATATATATATATATATATATATATATATATATATATATATATATATATATATAAGATAATAAGCAAAGATGTATTGTACTAAATGTGAATTTCTGGGATTTTAAGTTTTTTTGGGGGGCACCTTTGCGTTGTGTTCCTGTTTTCTATTGTCACCACAACAACCTCGGTCACGATCGGCTGAAAATCACCAGTTAACACGGCCACTCGTTAAACCGTAACACCGGCAGCCAGCAGCGTGTTAAATAGCCTCCACAGCTCAGTGTTTCCAGCTCATATAAACTTGACGCTGATACCGATACACTTGGACTTAGGGTGAGCATTCATCCTCATTTGTTTTATTTTTGCCGACACATCGGTGGGTTTAGCTGCAGCATATATCAGCGTATCTGCCCTTATTAAAGACGCTTAGACAGGTAGGTGAAACAAAACATTTGCTGTTCTCATGTTTTAGTGATGATTAACACAGAGAAAAGCAGAGATAGATGAGGATGGATCCTTCACCACAGCTGAAATGCTTTGTTCTGTTCTGCTGCACATTTTAAACAGCATGTTTTGTTTTGTAGCTGCAAGATACTGTGCATGATTTTTCATGCTACTATTAATGCAGGTAAAAAATAATTTCCTGGAATCTTGTTATATAATATAAAATATGAATTCATGCTTACCTCAGATTGTGATCAGTGAACAGTTTCTCTTTACATGTTGCACCTTTGTTGGGATCTGCATGAGGAATCACGTTGTAAGCTGTGCTGCAGTCATTATATATGAATTGATTGTTGATTATTTACAGTTTATTTACTGTAGGATTCTCTTTTGAACACCTGGTGGTGTGTGGTGTATGAAGGCATATTGAGCTCAGAGGTGCATCCAAGTGATTGCAGGTGAAGCAGACAGGGATGAGCACAGTTTGTAAGTTGAGTTTTTGCAGTTATGGACATGCTTTAGTTTGTTTGTTGGAGGTTGCTTTATTTTGGAGAATAATATAATATCTAAGACCAAATCTGTGATCATATTGTACACTTATTTAACTATATTTGTCCAAAAGAGGATGAAAACAATGTCTTTGTTTTTTGTTTTTTTTTATCAAAAGTGTATCATATTTTCTTTTGCATATATACTGTTCTATTGTTATACCTTTCTGAGATTTCCTGGCATAGAAGGTATGTGACAGTATTTGTGTAAAAAGACATCATAAAAAGGCTGAGCTGTTGCTGATCATTGTGCAGATGAATGGATGTATGTGAATGTAATTATAGGGCTAATAAACTGAAGTGTGCTAGCTCCAGCTCCAGCAACCAAGCTTCCCAGAAGTGGACTTGAGCTTCCTCAAGTCCCAGTGATTTCAGTCTGTAGCCATTTTTTTTAAAATACTTTGTTACAAAATTTCATCTTCTTCATGAACATAATTCTTGGCTCATTGTGTTTTCTTTACAGTCTTTTGAGAAACATAACAACCTAAACAATAATTTAATATTTTTTTTAAGTTTTCCCTTAAAATAAAAAAAATAAATAATAATATTGTTAAATCAACTACATGTATAATAAGTGAATCATAACAGTATGGCTGCCATAAAAATAGAAAAAATGCTATTGAGTAGGGGTGGGATAGTTCAGAAAATCCATGGTTCGGTGTGGTACACAGTTTTGTGGTCACAGTTTTCATTTTGATTGGTATACAATGATTGTTAGGGAAAATCAGTCATGTCTTCAGCTTAAAACTGTATTTTCTTACAGTCTGAGGTTAAAAAGTAGATGAGATTCTGGCTGAAAGTACGAAGATATTGATAGTTACATCTACATGTACAGTTTTTAATCAGAACAAAGTCCTACTTTTCTACTGAAGGACAGAGAACAAAATGCCAAAAATCGAATGTAAAGTTCCAGTAGAGCAAGTATGGGATAGTCCTTATCTCCACATTTTTTAAAAATGTCCCTTATCCTTTTGGAATGTAATGCATACTGAATAAACAAGTAAACAATTATCAAGTATTTAGTTTGAACCACAGGATTTAAAATCTACAACATACTGTTTATTTTACTTTACAATATCTCTTCTCAATGGAAATATAAAATCAACTCAGTTTTCCCAGTATTTATTAGATGCGTCTCCTTTAAATCTAGTTTAAAAAGTCAACTTCTCCTTTTTATAAATATTTAGCATTACCTCTATCCAATCCTCCATATTTGGTGCATCTATTTTGTTGATTTAGTGATTGCCTTTTTAGCTGACAATAACATTATTTGAAATAAGTATTTTTCTCCTAACCTCGTGATCTTGTGACTATTCAGTTAAATGAGAGTTGCAATTTCAGTTTTTTTTCCATATTTTCCTTCAACTCCTGCTAATAGGGTATGGTACCCGGGAATCCCCAAAAGATATGAAGATGGTTGGCTTTATTTCCCCGCAATATTGCCAGTATCATGAATCCCGCGATTTCTCTCAACCAGGTGTAATTTAACATCTTACAACATTCTTAAAACCACACTTCAGCTCCATGAGATAGAGGATGTTGTTTTTCCACATCTTTATATATTTTCATGCTTAACTTTTTGCCCAGTTCTAATTCATATGCAGAGATGAATAACCTTATAAATCCTGTCTCTAGTTTATCTGTGTTAAACTTTTTAAATTTTCCGTATAGTGCTGCATTTGCAGGTATCTATAAAAGCTTTAGTTTGTTTACAATCTTGAAACCTTTTCATAGTCTTATATATATTATTGGACCCATTTCCCATCTTCTAAAACTACTACCTTCTGTGTTTGGTGTGAAGTTTGATTCATGTGCAATCCATCTTAGAACCATACTCTGTTCAGTTAGATTATTCTTTGCTATGGTCTCAAACCATATTTTCAAAGATACCTTCAGCAATAGAATTATCTTTTCTATAAGTTGCTCCGTCAAGTTTTTGTCATTTAATATTGCTTGTATTGGGACATGTGTGTCTAAAGTGAGTCACTCAATGTCCTTCCATCTTGCACTATAGGCGGGATTGCAGAGACACCACAGGGTTTTTAGTTGTGTAGTCTGATAATAGCTTTTAAAGCATATCTCAACTCATATGAAAGAGTTTCATTTATTCTAATGCTGTAGGTTTGTTGTACAGGGATTGCATAGTCTTTACAAATATTTAATGAAAACCAAATCGTGCCAACCTTATATAAATAGTCCCACCTCACAGCGTCAGATGTATTTTCCGCGTCCAACTTGTTTTTTAATAATATTTAATGTGCTGTGCTCTGCCTCTGTTTTATAAAACCTGTCTGATCCTAATGAATTTTTTCTGGCTAAATTATTTGTAGGTGTCTGTCTACTATGGACATGAAAAGTCTATAGTTGTGATTAAGGACACTAATTGGTCTATATTTCCTTTAGGATAATTTAGATATAGGTTTTTCTCCAGGAAGTTGGGATTCCTCTCTGGTTTAGCACCCAGTGTTCCTTAGCGGGGAAATCCATGGTTCTGTGCACTTTATAAAATTGAGGTGTAGCCATTTGTTCCTGGGGCCTTATAAGTTTTCAGTTTTGAGATTGCAAAGTTTATTTTTTATTTGGAATTTCTTTCATCAACACTGTTGAGTTTGGTTGGGAATATAGGTTCTTATAGTATGTTTCAAAATATTTTTGTATCTCTTCTGTCTTATATTTTGGCTTTTCGTTGTGGAGTCCCTAATTTTATGCAAGTTATTAATTGCCATTTGTTTTTTTAATCTGTTGGCCAGCAGCTTTGTGGATTTGCTTCCTGCTTCTTAATATTGTTTTTCATGAACATTCTCTTGATTTGAATCTCCTGTTTCAATATGTCATTTATCTCTGTTTTAATTCTTTTAATATTTTGATTTGTTCTCCCCTTCACCTTATGTGTTTATTGTCCATGTTTTTTTGTCTCCAAGTCTAAATTCACACTTTTCAATCCTATGCCAATCATTACTGGTCATAAAAAAGGTCATCTATTTGGGAGTGTAATTGAAATGGTGCTAAAAAATGTATAGTATAGCCTTAGGAATTAAGATAAGATAAGAGACAGACATCTGCATCTTAAAACAGAGTAATTCCAACCCCTTTCCTTCTTATTTTACCTAGAATCTTAACCCAATTAAATATACCATTTACATCATATGAGGCTTTAAGGTTTTGCTTATATCCTGGATCTGTCTCACTGGGTGTTTGGCTCTTCTCTGCCCGTCTGACCTGGTTAGGCACTTGATCTTTTCCAGGCTGCTGGAGCCCACTTCTCACCATGTCTGTGGTTGCCTTCAGTCGTGTTGTAGATGCATGTCTCACCCTCAGAGAACACCCATAGTTCTGGTCGAAAGGGTGTTTAAAAAGCAACTTTTCTCTCTCTTAAAACCTTTTTTTCCTCAGTAAAATAAACCATAGACTTTGCGCTGTCCTCCACCCTTTTCTATCACCCTTTGATGTTTTCCCTTCTCGACTGCCCCTCCTGGTCCACCAATCTGTTTTCAAACTCTTTCTGTGGCTCCAGAAGTTGAAGTGTAGCACGACAACGTGCTGCAGGCACTACCTGGCTTCCATTATCCATGTCTCAACAATGTTTATCCCATTATTTATTCTCTGAGCTCTTTCTTAATTTCCTTCAGAGTGTCTGTGTTCCCATGACAAATATCAGGTAGCACTGAGTATTGACTCCAAGTTCGCCATGTCTTGGACGGGCTGTGCCGTTTCCTTTCAACAACTCAGGCTTGTCTCGCTAGAGCCAGTAGCTTTAGCCACTACTATCTTGTGGCCCTCTTCTGTTAGCTCTGATGCTAATACATGATATTCATCCTCTCCATTGTAATTTAACTCTTCTTGGAATTTTGTGCCTATTTTTCCTCTCATCATTATAATTGTTGTTTCCGTTTGACACTTGAAACATGCTAAATTGACAAATATAATTAACCAGGACTTCACAAATTTTAAGTCAGGAATCTTACTCTTTATGCTGCTGTCCTGAGGAAGTCCCTTTGATAGTTCCAACATGTGTTTAATTTAATTGGTAAACAAAGTTATATTTAACAAAGAAGCATATACTCACCACCAGACGCACCAGACTTAGGTCCCTATGTCTTAAAATATGTCTCTTCATACAGATATGCATATGTCCATATCACCCATCTGTGGTTTTACACTGTCACTAACCACCAGTGAGGCTGCATTTTAGTGTGTTGTTCGCGGCTGTTGTTACAGAAAGTTTTCTCCAGACTCCAGGGCAGCAGACAGGAGCTTTGCTGCTTGCTCTGTCTCAGCTTGACCAGCAGAGACTAAGCCTTTTTTTTATGTCTGAAAAACATCAAACTGCTCCTGAAGATAGCTGCTGTGTTCAGGATCCTCAAAAAGTGGTCTAAGTATTGATGCTGTCAGCATGTTTCTCTACAGTCCATCATCAAAGAATGAACACTGGGTCATCTTTGGTCTGCAGGATGGTTTGAAATGTCAGCAAATTTGTTGTTTCCAAAACTAAATATCTTCAACGAACTGAACTGGTTCGATAAGTAAGTTAAGTTTGCAGAGTTGTCACACTGCAATGTGTTTTTTGAGGTTAGTCAGTGGCTGTTTTTTCCTCTGGCCATGACTTCCTGAATGTATCATGGGTACAATAACATGTCGTTGGCCTGCAGCCAGACTGGAACAGTGTTTACAGGGGAAAACAGAGACAGCAGCAGCAGCAGTCTGGAATCAAGAAGGTGGTAAAAAAGAACTGGAAAATGAATGATATTGCTTCCACAGCACAGCACAGTGAAGGTGTGATTGAGTGTTTTTTGGTTTGTGATGTTTTGCATTAGCTAAAGTTTTTGTATGCTTTTTTTGAATGAATTTCATTTGCTGCAGCTAATGATTCTTTTATTGATATCTTCAGAAGTCTTAAATTGCCCAGAACTCATATTAAGAACTCCCCCCCCAATGACAGCCAATTTGATCAGCCAATCTCACTAATATAAAAGAGACAGAGGACATGTAAAACTATACTAGATGAATTTGTGTTAAATGATTAGTTGACTAATGGATATTTTGCAGTTAAGACGATGTGATTAATGTTATTGCTGTGAACTCAATAGATGTAATGTTTTTTTAATCTGAACCAACCTGGTTCTGAATGGCTGTGAAGAACCTGTTTGTGTTATGTAGTCATCCTCTCAGACCTTTATTTATCGGATTTACACTTCCTGGTTTGAGACTGTCTGGTTTTCCTTGGTGTGACATCATGCTGCCTTTTTATTGTTTGAGCTGACATGCACTTGTCACAATCACTGATTCTCTTTTGTGTTTAAGAGGCTGCCATCTCTCAGATCCAATGGAGACTTTAATTAGAGCTTGGTTGAAGACAGGCTGCAAGACAGCCTCTGTTTCAGCTAACATAAGGAAGGTGGAGTTGGAGGAAATCTCGATCAGTGGATCACCGAGCAAAGAACAAGTGGGAGAAGCGTTTGCGAACGTTCACCATTCGACTAAAAGCAGTAAAGCTCACAGAAGAAATGAAAATTGAATATTTCCGTCTTGGTGCTTTTGTTTCATAAAACATTGCCATTTCTCCATCTGGACCAGAACTACGGTAGCGCTGCAACTTCCAGCGGATTATAACATATCATTTCTGAGGAGCCGCGCGGCCCAGAACTGCGGCGCTGTTTGATGGAGATTTAGCTGCTGTTGGAATCAGAAAAAGAGGATGAGGACTTTAATGGGATGATTGATGACATTACCCTGCTCTATTCTTAAATACGCACACTTTTGTGCTTTTTTATACCTGTGTTAAATAAAAATAAAAAATGTTAGTACTTTGTAATCAATACCTAAATAAAAAAACAACCAAACTCAGTTTTGCTCCTGCTCAATTTTGTAAATATCTATTTCTGTATATAAAACCCATGGCCCATAGTTAGGTGAGCCTTATGTGTGTGTTAAATACAGTAATGACACACAGAACTTAGACTGAGCCTTAGAGAATGGTGCGCCTTATGTTCATGAAAATATGGTATGTGTATTTGTATTTGATAATAAATTTGGACTTTGCAATAAAATGTTCCTTAGTTATGAACCATTTTCATTATTAACTATTAGTAACTATTTTATACATGCATATAACATGACATTCTGTTCCACCCTTCTGCAGTCTGTGCCCCTATCTGGCAACCCCCCAAAAAAAATCCTAAACCCAGCCCTCTCAAAGAGAGAGCAGAATGATGGCGAAAAGATTAGGTAAGAGAAAAATTGATTCAGAATGCAGGGCATTTAACCTGCAGTGGACAAACGATAATGTTTTAGTTCAATGCAAAGAAAAGGCTGTCTGTCTCATCTGACACGAGGCGGTGGCGGTAATCAAAGAATACAATCTGTGGCGACTCTATGAATCCTGTCACGAAGACAGTATGACAGCTTGCAAAGCCAAATGCGAGCAGACAAACTCTGAAGAACCCAGAGAGGGTTTTTTGTTGTTATTTTTTTCATTAATAGTGTTATTATTTATTTTCTGACTTTTGTATTGTGAAGAATCCAGAAAGAGTTATTTGATTGTGGCTTTCTGGAAAACATTTTTACACTTCGGCCCTCACTTTTTCTGTTAAGTGGAAACTGGACCTGGCCCCTCATCAGAAAAGGGAAAAGTTTTGTAGCCCTCATAGGAAAAATCTCTTCTTCATACATTCAGAAAAATACATTAAATTTCTAGGCAATATCACCTTCTTTGTTTTATTTCAAAATGAAATTGGGGATAAACCTCTTGAGAAGAACAATCGTGATTTTAAGACATCTTTAACAAATCAAACAACTGACCCCCAACCACTTTCACACTGATGTGAGCAGTGAATCCCAGGAACGCGACTGGTCCTGATGTAAAGCAAATCAGCCAGAATAATTGGCTGTCTCAACAATTACTGCCCAGTCACCCCAGTCATTATAAAATGTTTTGAGAGATTGGTCCTTTCCCACATCACTGCCTGCCTCCTCTCTACCTTTGAACCCTATAGGGTAAACAAATCTGCAAACAGAGGATGCTATTGCTTTACTCCTCCACCCGTACCCTCAGCACCAGGTCTCACCAAGGCTGTGTGCTGAGTCCACTTATATAACATACATACACAACATATAATTTCTCTACACCCATGATTGCAGTCCAGCTCACCAGAATCACATCATCTTATAGGTTGCAGGTGATTAAGATTAACAAATTCTGCGAATTTGTACATTGTGTTGTGTGTTTTTTATTTTTTTATAGTTTTAGTTTTTTTTTTTATCTTCTTCAACTTTATCTTACTTTTTCTTTATCTGTAACGCTGCAGTAACACACAAATTTCCCCGTTGTGGGATCAATAAAGTTTATCTATTCTATTCTATTCTAAAACACCCTCGCTGCAAGAAGGAGCGCTTTGGCAGATCATTCATCCCGACAGCTATAAGACTTTATAACAACACGTAAAAATAACCCTCACTGTAATCACTCTGTCACTTTTTCACTGGTCACTTTTTTTTTCTCTTCACACACACCCTGCACCTTAAGTGTGCATTAGCTATGTATGTGTACATGTGGGTATGTGCGTGGATATGTATGTCCATATATATATATGCAAATATGTGTGTATGTGTATGTATGTAGGTATGTACGTGCATGTATGTATGTATATATGCCTTGCTTATGCATACTTTTTTTCTTACTATTTATTAGTATTTTCTCTCCATTCTATGTCGATAATGCATACTGTGTATGTGGTTCATCAACAAATTCTGCGAATATTTCTTTATAGTTTTTTTATCTTCAGCTTTATTTTCTTCTCTTTATCTGAAACGCTGCAGTAACACACAAATTTCCCCGTTGTGGGATCAATAAAGTCTTAGCTTATCTTATCTTATCTTATGACATGATTGTGATCTCCTCACCCCAAGGTGGGATGAGTCTGCTTGTTCATCAATGGGGAATGTGTAGAGAGGGTCAAGGTCAACAGCTTTAAAATCCCTGGTGTTTACATTTCAGTGGACCTATTCCACTCTGTCCTGTCCTGGTCAGAGAACACCAAGGCATTAATCAAGAAGCCACAACATTTCAAGTGCAATATATAGGCACACAGGCACTTTAGAAACACTACTGCTTTTAAACTTGTTTTTATCCTTGACTTTTAAGTTTTTGTGTATGTTGTAAAATAGATTGGGTTTATCACAAAGTCACTGGGCACTTTGGATATACAGATTTTTTAAATCTCATTGTACCAAGGTAGAATAACAACGAATTTCTATACAAGACACAGCACTCGAACAAGATCAAATATACAACATAATAATATCTGTAGTTCAATGACCAAAAAAATTAACAAAACGAACACAAGATGATCTCAAATCCAGAGTCTGGCAGAAAACAAAAACAAAATAAGAGCAAGCAGATAAGTTAATCAGAGGTTGTTATACTAATGATTCAGTCGATAAAACTTTAAACATAAAAAAAAAGATTCTAGATATCTAAACAGCTTTGGTGTTAAAAATGATGAAACTAATAGTAGAATCTGTTTCAAACATGGTAGAAATATTGTAAAAGCTCTTATAAATATAAATATATTTTAAATATAGGAAAAGTATGAAACGCTTAAGTGAACATTTGCATCACTTCTCATTGTCAATACGTTTGAAATACAAACGTGTCATCAAACATACAAACAAACAATCACACAAAACACACAGATGTGTGTCCACTCCTGAACACACACACACACACTGAAAAAATTGAGCTAAAACCCAATCTTTCCATTAACAAAGGATCAGAAAACCAGCATCAGAGTGAAAGCAGAATGTATTTGACACATCTTGAAATTATTAAAGTGTGTGCGTGCAAGTGTGTTGTGGCTGATGCATAGATCATTACAGGATGACACTACCGAGAAGTTATTTCTAAAGTTAAAGTTTTCTAAAGTCCTTTGCCAGAAAAAAATAATCGATTGATCCGCTAAACATCCCAACATGTCTCTGTTCAGCTGATCAATGCTCTGAAACTCAAAAGATCAGTCCAGACGAGTAAGAGTTGTTCTTTGTTCCCTTAAAAAAGACCTAAATTAACAATTATCGGAATCTTAGCTGAGTATTCCCTGTCAGACTGATTAATCCACTTACAGTGGCTTGCGAAACTATGTGGCCCCCTTGATCTTTGTGACCTTTTGCCACATTTCAGGCTTCGAACATAAAGATATAAAATTCTAATTTCTTGTGAAGAATCTACAACAAGTGGGACACAATCATGAAGTGGAACACACTTTATTGGATATTTTTAACTTTTTTAACAAATAAAAAACGAAAAATTGGGCGTGCAAAATCATTCAGCCCCTTAACTTTCAGTGCAATAAACTCTGTCCAGAAGTTCAGTGAGGATCTCTGAATGATTCAATGTTAACCTAAATGACTAACGATGATAAATGGAATCCACCTGTGTGTAATCAAGTCTCTGTATGAATGCACCTGCACTGTGATAGTCTCAGAGGTCTGTTTAAAGGGCAGAGAGCATCATGAAGAACAAGGAACACACCAGGCAGGTCCGAGATACTGTTGTGGAGAAGTTTAAAGCTGGATTTGGATACAAAAAGATTTCCCAAGCTTTAAACATCCCAAGGAGCACTTTGCAAGCAATAATATTGAAATGGAAGGAGTATCAGACCACTGTAAATCTACCAAGATCTGGCCGTCCCCCTAAACTTTCAGCTCATACAAGGGGAAGACTGATTAGAGATGCAGCCAAGAGGCCCACGATCACTCTGGATGAACTGCAGAGGTCTACAGCTGAGATGGGAGAATCTGTCCATAGGACAACAATCAGTCGTATACTGCACAAATCTGGCCTTTATGGAAGAGTAGCGGAAGGAAGCCATTTCTTAAAGATATCCATAAAAAGTGTCGTTTAAAGTTTGCCACAAGCCACCTGGGTGACACACCAAACATGTGGAAGAAGGTGCTCTGGTCAGATGAGACCAAAATCGAACTTTTTGGCAACATTGCAAGACGTTATGCTTGGCGTAAAAGCAGCACAGCTCATCACCCTCAACACACCATCCCCACTGTCAAACATGGTGGTGGCAGCATCACAGTTTGGGCCTGCTTTTCTTCAGCAGGGACAGGGAAGATGGTTAAAATTGATGGGAAGATGGATAGAGCCAAATACAGGACCATTCTGGAAGAAAACCTGATGGAGTCTGCAAAAGACCTGAGACTGGGACGGAGATTTGTCTTCCAACAAGACAATGATCCAAAACATAAAGCAAAAGCTACAATGGCAAGGTTCACCAAAAAACATATCAAGGTGTTAGAATGGCCATGTCAAAGTCCAGACCTCAATCCAATTGAGAATCTGTGGAAAGAACTGAAAACTGCTGTTCACAAACGCTCTCCATCCAACCTCACTGAGCTCGAGCTGTTTTGCAAGGAGAATATCAGTTTCTCGATGTGCAAAACTGATAGAGACATACCCCAAGTGACTTGCAGCTGTAATCGCAGCAAAAGGTGGCGCTACAAAGTATTAACTCAATGGGGCTGAATGATTTTGCACGCCCAATTTTTCGTTTTATATTTGTTAAAAAAGTTTAAAATATCCAACAAAGTGTGTTCCAGTTCATGATTGTGTCCCACTTGTTGTTGATTCTTCACAAGAAATTACAGTTTTATATCTTTATGTTTGAAGCCTGAAATGTGGCAAAAGGTCACAAAGTTCAAGGGGGCCACATAGTTTCGCAAGCCACTGTAGTGTGTCAACTCTGCTTTGAGTTACAGATCAAAGCACATGTTGATCAGTGGGTGACAGAAATAGAAGAAACTAAGGAACAATAATTAATTTATGTGATGGACTGGCAGCTAATCAATTATGTGTTTGTTTTTATCTTAATTATTAATAATAATAATAATTGATTTTAAATCATCACCAGTTTGATTGATTTTGATGTAGCTGCTTTAATCTACTCTACAGAGAATAGTTTGCTGTATGTTTAAATTGTTGTTGATGACCATGTGTTTTTATTTATTAACTGTAGGTTTTTTACTATTTTTTACTATATACCATGATATTGCAAGTACTACTTCTGCAACTACTACCACTACTACTGCTACTGCTGCTACTACTACTACAAAACTATCTGCTGCTATCATTAGTACAACTATATTTAGTGAAATTGGCGTAATATCAACATTCTAAATATTCTATATTTTAGTCTAAAACAGCTGTTACTGTTTGGTCATCTTTTTTCTTGTGTAGTTGAATCTCAAAGCAACTTGACTTCTTAGTTGGTTTTGAAGGCAGGTGTTTTTCCTTATAAAAATTTGATTTGATAAAATGTGCCTTAATGGATTAAACACAAGCCGTTTGAGTAATCTAGAACTATCTCTGTTCTCTGTGGTGTGGGAAGGTACAGCCTGTGCTAGTAGAGACAGAACTCGTCTTTGTGAAGAAAGTCACAAAATGATGTCTGGAGGCTGCAATGCCTCTTGATAGGAAGAAATTCAGAAATCACAGTGATGTGATCCTTCCCTTTTTCACAAGATATGGGGTGTCAGTCCCAAACTTGCAAAGTGCCAAAAAAGGAAAACCACAGAGAGGAGGGGGAAGGGGAAGGAGGTAAACTATCAGATAAAGAAAATGAGGAGGATGGAGAAAACATCTGGTTCTAGAGCAGACGTGCAGTTATGAAATGAACAGGATTATTTGTCCTCATCTCCAAGTGCTGGCGGCAGATTGTGAGTCGGTGCTGAGAGGAGCCTGTTCACATTTCTGTTCTCTAAAAATCCTTTTAAAATCAGAGCTAAATTTAGCTCGCAGCACCCCTCCCCCTCCTCTAAGAGCTATCAGAGGTACAGTAGTCAGTGATAGGCTCATACACACATGCACATTCACAGATTAAAGCGAGTGGCTGTGAGTGGGAGGGCCCTGTGTCTTTGTGCACAGTGTGGGCTTTAATAGTGATGATAAATTATTGCTGTGCAGTAAATGAGCTCTGAGTAACAAGCCTTTTTGTGTGTGTATGTGTGTGCACGCATGTGTTTTTATCAGGGCTGCCACTTGCAGACAGTTGGGTCTCTCTAATGATCATCCGATGAACCCCCTCAACTCCATGAAACCCTCCCTGCCTCCCACTCCACAAAGGTACAATTTATTGTCCTCAGGAGAAACATGTGACTCCACCTGCACTGTTTTTTGTGTTAGGACTAAACATAAAAGAGGTTTTTACACAAATAATAATTGTGGATGGAGCCTTAAAAGCCACAGTAACTTTGTGAACATAGTGAAGTGTTTAGCAGCTAAACGGCAGATATTTACTTCACTCAGGAGCTGGTAGAAGTAGAAACATCTGAACAGAGAATATTGGACTAAGGTGGACAGAAACTCTGCAAGGTTGATCATCTTGCTCCGTAATTGTTGAAAACTGTCTTAACTGTTGATGTAACAACTCAGAAATGAAAATAGTTAAAAATAGAGTTCTCGCTGCTCACAGGAGGCAAAAAAATAATCCTGTAGGATTAAGTTGTTACTTTAGATGCCGACGGTTTCTTCAGAGTAGTTCCATAACTGTTCTGATAGTCTATTCATCCAAAAAGGATTCATTGCTTAGTTATTTAGGTCATTAAATGGTGTAAAGTGTTACTGAAGATTTTACCGAAAATGCCTTTTTCAGTCAGCAACTCATAGATCATCAGTTTAATCTAACAGAAGACTAAAGAAATCAGAAATAATTGATTATCAAAATAATTGATAATCTGGTCCGTTTCTGGTTTATTTTCTTAAACAAACATAGAAATTGTTTTGAGTTTATGCAGATAAACTCCTTCATTCTTCCTGTTGTAGTTCAGGATTTAATCGATCAGATACATGTTTTTTTCCCTCTAGTTACGTCATTAGTAGTTTTAGGATTTTTACCTGTGTATAAATTTGACACTATGTCACACAGGTGGTCGACAGCTCAACCTGCAACTGCTAAAACATCCAATCACTGTTTAATTAACAAAGCATGGGGGAGAAAATGTCAGATCTGTAGTGAAGATAATTGACAGATAATTGAGTTTTACTGAAGCTAAAACATCCTGGAACTGAGAGTCTGACTCATACTGCGTTCACACTGGATGCGATGGAAGTTATTGTTTTTGTGCAATTGATGGCAATTTTGTCGGGTGTTAAAATCTGTTGTTCTCTTGCTCCAGTTTTGTTGCGTGATTGTTTTTTTAACTCTGCATCAACCCACCGTTGCGTCCCTGCCCTCCTATGAGCAAACCACATATATTGCTTCTTTTCTTATCCTTTATGGCTGAGATCATCGACGTCACTGTGCTGTACATGCTCTGGAAAACCGAGACACGTCTGAGGTCCAAACGCTGCCGTCATTTCTGAGCACATGAAGCAGGCACACAGACCTTGGCAGGTTCCAAATCCTCCTACCAGAGCTCCATCTGAACAACCGCCAACAAGACATTAGGGATGAGAGAAGAGGTAGGCGGGGGGTGACACAATGATTTGTTGACGCAAAGTTCACAAAAAGGGTCATGTGACAAAACTGGAGCAACATAGCGATAGATTTTAATTTTAATCTATCTTCATTATGGATCTGAATTTTTCACCCACACGCCAATGATTTAGCAGTTGCAGGTTTAGCTGTTGACTACCTGTATGACACAGTGTCAAATGTATACAGAACAGGTAAAAATTTTAAAACTGCTAAAGACGTAACCGGAGGGAATGGCTCTTTTAGAATAAAAAGAATTTGTATGTTCATTTAAGGAAAGAAACAAACTCATACAATAAATTAAACCAGAGCAATCTTACTGCAGGTCCAAAAAACATCCTACAAACTTTAATTCCTGTTTGGTTTAAAAAAAAAAAACTCTTCTAAAGAAAAACAACTGTGTTTAGTAATTAACAACTTCTTAAATTAAATTATGATAGGAGGGTATCACATATTCAGAAATATGGCAACGTTTGGCCCTAAGACGTGTCTCGAACTTCTAGAGCATGTCCAATGCAATGATGGTAACAATCTCAGTCATAGAGGGTAAGAGAAGAAAAAGAAAATGCCGGGCTCGCTCGCAGTTGGATGGAGATGTGACAGGGTGATGACGTGAATATTACAAAAAGGTCACTTAACAAAATTGGAGCAACAAAACAACATATTTATTTTTATTTGACATAGGACAAAACTGTGTCCATGGAAAAAACACGCCCATTAGGTCAGGGGTTAAACACATGAAGATTGTGTCTTTGCATTGACTTTACATGTAATCTTGTGAAAACCATGTTTCTAAGTCACTTACACAACCTGATGTTGCATATTTAGGTTAAGTTAAAAATAATAAATGAGAGCAGAGGAGAGATAAGGTGAAACAGCAACAAATCAGCACAACAGGATGAAACTTAATGATTATAATGTCATATTATAGGTATCCATTATTACCATATACATAGTAATGACTACAATCATTTACAGTGACAATATAATATTATGTATTTTATCATGATATAGTTCAACCTGTATATTACAATATACAACCACATTTATACCGGCTTATTCCTCATTAGGATTGCAGGGGTCTGCTGGAGCCAATCCCAGCACATTACAGTTGAGCAGCAGGCACACTGCAGGTTGCCAGTCTACTGTGGGCCACACATCTCATTCTCTCCAAATTAAAACCTATGGGCAATTTAGAGTCTCCAATCAACCTCTGCATATTTTTGGTCTGTGGGAGGAAGCTGGAGAAGATGGAGAGAACCCACACAGACACAGAAAGAACATAAAACTCCACACAAAAATGACCCAGCACAAAGACTCAAACCTGCAATCTTCTTGCTGTGAGGCAACAGCGCTACCCACTGCTCCACCATGTTAAAAACACAACAATAGTATACTTGTTGTTGTTTTGGTTTATGTTTCTTTTCTCTCCAGCAGATCTGCAGGCTTCTGGAAGTTTGTTCAGATGTGTGAAGATAAAAACATAATGAGAAACCAGAGAAATGAAACTGACTCAATGGAATGGAAAAACAAATTAAAATAGAAATTTATGTGCACAAATTAAAAATGTATATTGTGAAAATGTTACATGTAAATATATATAAATATATTGAAAATTGGCCCAAGCCTAATTATAAAAAATATAAAAATAATTATCTAAATGTATATACAGAATAAATAGTTTACTAACAAACAGGATAAATAGTAATAAAATGTTATTTATAGGGTCTAGAACATGAACTACAGAGAGAAAGTGTCAAGCAGTTACATAATAATAACAATTGCATACATTAATATAAATACTAAAAGCAGAAATAATAATATTAAAATTGTAATAATTGCAATTTAAATGTTGAGTAGTTGTGGTGAAGCCGAGCTTCAGAAACCTGCAACGCTGTGGTGTCACAGCAAAGCTGTTGTGGTTGTTTCCTGAGGAAATGGTTGAAAGGAGGAAGCAGAGGGAAACCTCAACCGTCAGATGAATCAGGTGCAGCAGCTGAATTAGCTTGTTAGTTTAATGAGGTAAATGAGGAGCAGCTAAACATTTATTGCTGCTCCAATTATACTAAGATGTAATAAATCCTTCTCTGATCTGTTGCTGCTGAACTCACGTTGATGTGTTATGTATCTGAACCTTCTAAACTGTCACAGTAATGCTGCTCTGTGTCTCTCTGCAGCAGTGACGGTGTCTTCCTAAATGACCCAGTCTCCTGGCAACCAGGCACCAATCAGCACCCAGGATCTCTCTCTGTAGTAACCACAGTGTGGGGCGTGACCAATCCCACACACAGCCAGGTAACATGTGACCCAGAACCACAAAAACTACACACACTACACAAATCACAGATTTCAAACACAATACATACACTACACAAACCACAGAAACTACACATACCACACATACCAGACTTACTACACAAACAACCCAATTAAGAGAAACAGTGAGGAGTGGAGACAGGAAAACACAGATCTACCTAGATGGTAAAAAATGGAAATGTAAGTTAAATTCCATGTTGATAATTTGGTATTTGTATTATATTATATATTTATTTTATAATATAGTGCAGTATTTCCTGCAGACGAAGTATGCTCACTAGTGGACTTTCTGACTCGTCCCTTTATGAGTCTTGTGACTGGTCACCATGAGGATGCTTCTTTGCTGTTTCCCATGTAGGTGTACTGTGCACCCATGGGTCCGGGTGAGAGCTCGGGTAGTCACATGATGCCTGGTGGCAGTCCAGGGATGGGCGGTGCCATGGGTTCCCAGTTCATGGGGCAGCAGTCATATGGAGATGCCATGTCTAAAGGATATGGGCAGCCAGTTATGTATGGACGTCCCAACACCACCTATAACCCGGCATCAGCGTATGCTGGCAGGTACACCTCAGACAAAATAAAACTAAACACCTGCATGTTTTAAAGGTACAGGAAGCTGCATTAAGTCACCTTTGTTCCTTATTAGGGCTGGGTGATATTTCAAATGGTTATAATTATTTATATTAATCAATATTGATAATTAGTAAAGATTTTCTTTGGTCAACTGGTGAACCTCATGCTAAAAGGCCTACTTTTAATACATTAAGGTAGAAGTGGGCAATATAGCTAGAACATATATCGATAAAAAAAATTCATATCAGTGGATAGGTGGATTTTTGATATTTTTATTAATCTATTTTTAACAATGACCAGGAGAAAAAAGAAGTTATTAGCATTAGTTTTAAATCTCTTGTGTGAGAATACCCTGCCTTTCTTTCATTTGTGATCGTGAACAGATTTTTAAAAAAGAAATTTGAAGGCAACACAACGTTGTGAATAACATCTTCAGTTCACCAAATTATTTAATTAATTGGGATCAATTTTAGATTTAAACTGTTTTTTAACTTAGTATCTGCATCAGAAAATAAGAGAAGCTTTATATAATATTTAGCTAAAAATAGCAGAAACTGAGGTTTTCAGTGGAACAAAAACATAGTGCCTAGTAAATATGTTAATTAAGGAGTATATTAGTTTGTTTTTGACCTTAAGCATCTGTAACTGTTTGTGAACAGTTCTATCTGTTCTATCTTCTATCTAACAGTTGCTTATGACAAACACTAAGTATTCAGCCCACTGCTCTTTTCACTCTGCAGTTACTCTGGTAACAGTGGAGGTGGCAGTCTGGGCAGCCGTCCTCCCTCAGATTTCACACAGGCTGCCGCTGCCGCCGTTGCGGCCGCTGCTGCCACGGCAACTGCCACCGCCACGGCAACTGTTGCAGCAATACAGGAGAAACAGAACCAGGAAATGAACTACAGCCAGGTAAATCACACCTGAGATCCTCTTTAAAGCTATAGTTTAGAATATTTCAGGATATAAACAATTGAGCAGGTGAAATTCATAATAAATAATTAATCATCTAAACCTTAGTCAACAAAGATCACAAAAGGACCAATTGTTTCTCTGACAGATTAAAGTGGTCCATTTAATTTACTTAAACTCATCTGACATTTAATTTTAAATATGTCAAAAACAAAAGATGGAATTTTTTTCATTTGCTAGGTGACAAATTTGACTCTAAATCTTCTCCCTCTGTGGAAAAATGTGATTAACATGAGATTTAATGAGAAACATATCAATGTAACACATCCTGTTGTCAGGAACTGTTGCAGTTTGGAGCTTTTGTTGTTGTGATGTTTCAGAGTTGTCTTGTTGTTGTTGTAACAGAAGCCACTGCACAGATTCATGACACCTGTTTCATATTAACAGCTGAAATGAAAATGTCACACTGCTGCCCCCTGCCAGACTATTTACTCTATTGATAATATTTACATAATGATATGCTTTGTTATCTGTGACTTTTCCATAGAAAGAGACAGGCTGTAAAAGACCAGGTTGCTCGTTGCTCATTTTTTACCGATTTTTTTTAATGTGATCTCGTCCTTTTCAACTTTTGGCTCTTCTCTAAACTGTGCTGTTTTTCTTTTGTTTTAAAACCTGCTGTCATGCTTCCTTTTCCCTCCCAGATGGGTGGAGCATCCTCTTACAGCACCCAGTTCCTGTCGCATTCAGGTCCCCCCCGCGGCCCTTCAGGGATGAACCCTGGCGGAATGGTCCCTTCCAGACCTGGACCACCGCCTTCCAGTGCTGGACTGTATCCCTCCCACCCTGCCCAGACCCAGAAAATGCAGCAGCAAGGAGGCTTTGGAGGAGGCCAACAGGGCCTCAAACGACCGTTTTATTCAGAGGTCAGAGAGAAGGTTCACACAGACACTCATTCACACATACACACACACTCACTCACTCACATGCACACACAGGCACTTACAAATGGTCTTTATGGTATAATACTATTGACTCTCATGCACACACACACACACACACACGCAACACAGACTTTCTGTTTCCGAACAATGAATCCTACACAGTTTAAAATTAAGTTCATATTCATGTATTTTTAAATGTCTCTGAACTTTGATCTAATTTTTAATCTTGTTAATGTTTACTTTGTGTCCTTTTTTCTTTACTTGTTTCTACCTGTAGCACCTTGTAATTCTTAAATGAAAAGTGCTTTACAAATTAAATCTATTGCTATTATTAGAAGTTAAACTTATTAAATATTGTACTAGATTGAAACTGAACTACTTATGATACATTAATGAATCAATTTGTAGACTAATGTGTTAATTTGTGTTCTTATTAAACTATTAGTTATTGATTGATGAAAGGCTTTATTACCTTTTCCCTGACCCTTGTGATCTTCCATAATTGAAGGTGCATAATATTATTATATTTATCATGCTGTACTAATTTTCACTGCTCTCACATAAAGTGTAAGGGAAGGTTTGTGAATGTGAATGCTAACAAGAATGGAGCTTTAGGAGAATACAAATTTGTGATTTTTTTTTTTTTACATTGGCCCATTAACAGCTTAAAAAAAAGCGTAAATGTGATGTAATGCTCCTGTTGAAGGCAGAAATACAGCTCCAACTTTGTGATTTCATAAACTGTAAGAAGCTACAGAGAAGATCCCAGCAAATATATATTTGAATGATATCTAAGATTTTGGTCTTTTTTGTTTATTGATTGCATACAGTCAATAAAACAGGGTTTATAAAATAGGGTTTAATATCCAAATACATTCAAAGACACTTGTAAAATAAATATAATAAATGAAAACTTGTCTCCTGGTCTCTTCAGGGTTTCCCAGTGCAGCAATATAGCTCAGGTGGAATATCTGCGTACCCCAACCAGTCTCTGCAGTACCCGTCTGGTCCCCAGCAGCGATGTGCCCCCTCTCCCTCTTACCCCTCAAGTCGGATGCCTTTAATGGGACAGTACACACATTCTGCATCACATAACCCCTCGCAGTTTCCTCCCGGAGCTGGCCAACCAAACCCTCCACAGTACTATAAGGTAAAAAATCTACAGTTTACATATGATCAATAGCTATGTATGTATGTATGTGATGATGAGTTTATAATATCTGATAACATCAATCAGCTGAGTTTTACTCAAATATTCTAAATCAGGATGGTTATTAAAGATGCAGACATGCCAGTTTGTAAATTACTTCAAACATGTTTTTGTCATTTCTAGTTGTTTTGTCTACACTAACGTATAATGTACAATATATTACTTTACTATATGTATAGTAATTCTGTCCAGGTCACAGATCAGGGAGGTTTGTCCTGTGTTTGGGTCACTAGTAGATTGGCTTATTAATAATCTGTTAACAAGCCTGTTCAGAGCAGATCGATCATTTAAACTTTAATCATTTATCAACAGATTCATAAACACCACAAGCTTCTTCTATCCTTAGCAGAACACAATTTGTAGTCTGACGTGATTATTGGCCTTTTGTGCTACTATATTTCTTTAATTTCCATAGTAAACATTTATGAAGAACATGACAAAATTTATTATAACAAGATTACTTTTCTCAAACCCACAACAACAAAAATCACAATCAGCAGCTTTGCAAGACGAGAAACACCTAAATATAGCAAAAAGAAAAGTGATCAATGGCTTACAGATTTTCCTTTTATTCTGTGTTATTTGAGTTTCTTTCTTCCTGTGTAGAGATTGTTGTTGTTCTGTCTATGGTTTTCTAACTGTTTTCACGATGATTTTATTTATTTATCTATTTATTGAACTTTCTGTTGACGGAACTACATCCGTTGCAGTGAGACATTTAGAGTGTAATTTGGTCACAAGAAAAGAGTTAAATGGCCTTCATTTCTATAGCGCTTTTTATTGTTTTTGACCACTCAATGCGCTTTGCACTACAATTGTCCATTTGCCCATTCACACACCAATGGCAGTGATGATATAGAGGACACATCTGCACATCAGGAAACTAACGAACTCACTCACACACTGATGGAACATGCCTTAACCTCCGATATCTGGCATATCGGGGTTAAGTATCTTGCCCAAGCATATCCCATTCAAACACACCGATGGTGGTGATGATATAGAGAGCCACCTGCACATCAGGAAAATAACTAACTCACTCACACACTGATGGAACATGCCTTCAAAAGGTTAGGTATCTTGCCCCAAGCATATAAGCTTAATATATAAGCAAGATAAGCAACTCTGAGGAGCCGGGAATTGAACCATCAATCTTGATCTGGTGGACGACTGCTCTACCTCTGAGCTACAACCACCCCTAGTTCTTACATAAAGTGAAGATGAATGTCTGGATTCTTTCATGTAAATGGATCATAATTTCTGTAAGGAGATGCTGCTGTTTGCTCAAGTTTAAAGCCAAAACTCTGCACCTTGCAGCAAATTTTATAATTGGGTTCTTCATCCCACCTTAATTTCATGTTATGTGGAGATGTTGACAAAATAATCAATAACAAAAATGTGACAAAATAAGCATGTTTCTGATTGCCCTGTTTGTTAGATTTGTTGAAATTAATTTTTCTGTTGAAGTCAGGTCTTCTTACCTGAATGTATTATTTCCTGTTTGCCTGCAGTCAGAGTCGCTTAATGGGCAGGGCGGCGGCCTTACGTCTGCAGGGGCTGGCGGTTACAATGCCTTCACGCAGGCGGCTATCAGCGGGGTAAGAAGGTTCAAGACCATCAAGTTTGCTGAGATACTCTGGGGATTCTAAAGTGTAAACACTCCTGGTCTTCATCTTTCAGCCAGGTCGGGGCGGCATGATGCCTGGGTATCCCAGTTCTCCAATGGGAGGGAATCCCACACCCCCAATGACACCTGGAACTGCGATACCACCCTACCTGTCCCCAGGCCAAGACACAAAACCCTCATACTTGCCCCCAGACACCAAACCTAACATCAGCACTCAGCAGCCCGCAACAGGTAAGATGCACCTGCAGAAGACACATATAACAGGAAACATACAAGCAGCAAACACACACATCAGTAAGCGCACACTGACAGAAAGGTCAGCTCCCCGACCCTCTGGGACAAAATAGCTCTGATGCCGCTGGGTGCAACGCAATGTGTTCCTCTGCCAGCTTAACTGTTACATCCACGGTTGCTGGGCAGGAGCAATAGACCAACACCCTGGCTAGGACCCACTATGTGAACTGGTTCAGGACAACAAGCTCATTAATGGCTCCACTCTGAGGTCCTGGGCTTCAGCCAGCACATTGCTACATCAAGGAGCTGATGAGCAAACGTGAATGGCTGGTCTTCCCCCTCCATATGTAACTCCTGGAAACCCAGTTGTAGTCCCCTGGGGTGGACCCCAGGTGAGTCAACACAGCCCACCTAACCTAGTATGATGCCCATGCCGTAAGGCTAAGGCTACTAGCTGAGTCTCCCCCATCAGGAGAGGCAGCAGCCAAATTGCCCATTCTGCCATCAGTATATGTATGTATTTTCCCGACACCACCTCGAAAGTCTCTAGAAATGCCAGCAGATCATCCTTGGGCAACATTTTCTGGAGCCCAACTCCTGTGAAGGGCCCCAGAGGGTGCCCCCCGCTCGCCATCTTTATTGCCAGGGTCTCCAGGGCCAGGTCCAACACCGCCTGGGCTAATGCCACTGCCACCTGTCCTTCCTGCTTCACCATCATCCTTGCTTGGATTAGGGGCCACTGTAATGTGTTTCTACCTGTACTACGGGTCGGCAAGAATGGTCGTAGAGCAGTTGTTTAACAGAGTATTATTGTCGCTTGTTTTCGCTCCCACTCACATTGCCGCCACATGTGACATCGCCTCTGTGGTTCTGGTGTGTCCTCCTCCAGGGACAGCATGCTACTAAAAACAGCACAGGTAGACAGGAGAAGCAACACAATCAGGGACAGTTGTGCCCAATCAGCCATTCCAACAAGTTCCACCTATGCACAGCTCGCCCACATTCCGATTCCATCACGATCCTGCATGGTGTATGTAGAGGATATGGTGATAGGATAAATTGCAGCTTCCAGTTGAACCAGGACAGCAACAGACCCTCTAACAACCGAGGCTTTTTCAGTAGCTGCACTGCAGCATGCTCTGTGAATAAGAAAACACAAGGCAGGATTAACTACATGACTAAATGGTACATCAATGTGTCATTAATATTACAGATTGAAGAAAGAAGGAGAAGGTCAAAAAGAGAAGCTTGGAGTATCTCATAAGATCCAGGCAGTAAACCTGTTGCAGCTTTACAATATTCTAGGCCAGCCAGGACCAGCCCTAACTATAAGCTTTTTTAAAAAGAATGTCTTTAATCTGTTCCTAAATGTAGGAAGGGTGTCTGACCTAGAGACTTTTTGGAGCAGCCTGACAATAAAGAATTGCAGTAATCCAGTCTGGAAGTAAGAAATGCATATGACAAGCTTTTTTTTTGGAGACTGGAAGTGACTGCCATTTCCAAGTTGTGTAAATGAAAGAAGGTAGTCCTAGAAATTTGTTTAATGTGGGCAATGAATGACATGTCGTGAATTCTTACAGTGTTGTCAAAGGAGTTACTTGTAAACTTGCTGAAGGCCAATGAAATGCAATCCATTGCATTGCTTACTCTGTACGCTGCAGTAACAGACAAATTTCTCCCGTTGTGGGATCAATAAAGTCTTATCTTATCATATCTATATCACTACATATTGAATTTCGGAGAAGTTCAGATCTGAGAACAATGACTTCAGTTTTGTCTGAGTTCAGTATCATAAAATTTCAGGTCATTAATGGCATGCTTGATTGAAATTTCGCTAGCTGGTTGGCTTCATATGACTTAATTGACAGATACAGTTGTGTATCATCCACGTAACAGTGGAAATATTAATGGTTCCTTCCTAAAGGCGGCATATAAATTGTGAGATAGGACTGAAACCAGCTTAATGCAGTCCCTTTGTAGCGCCTTGACCACTCAACCTACTTAACACACATTCATACACTTATGTTGGTGGCTGACATACAAAGTGCCACTACACCAGTCACACACCTTTGCACACCACATAGGGCAGCCCTTAGAATATTGCTTAAAATCAATAAAAAAAAGGTTTTTAAATACAAAATTGTCAGGCCTCTGAAATTCAAATCTCTTGCACCTGTACTTAGTACTTGTGTTTTTTGCATGAATGTCTTAATCTGACATAGCATGGATGCTACCAGCTTGTGGTAGATCTCAGGTGTTCTGGAAGACCAACATGCTTCAATCACAGCCCTGAGCTTTTCTTTATTGTTTGGTGTTGCCCCGTTCAACTTCCTCTTGGCAATGCCCGACAGATTTTCTATGGAGTTCAGGCGAGTTTGCAGGCCAATCAAGCACAGTAATCCCATGGTTGTTGACCCAGGATTTTGTACTTTTGGCAGTGTGGGAAGCTGCCAAGTCCTGCTGGAAGATGAAGTCTGCATCCCCATAAAGCTGCAGTAAGCATGAAAAGCTCCAAAATGTCCTGCTAGACAGTTGCGTTGATGCTGGAGAACCAACACCAGCAGCTGACATGGATCCCCAAGTCATCAGAGACTGGAGAAATTTAAAACTGGACTTCATGCATCTGCTACTTTGCGCCTCTCTGGTCTTCCTCCACACTCTGGAACCTTTGTTGCTAACTGAGATGCAAAACTTGCTCTCATCAGTAAAGAGGACTTTGGACCACTGGGGAGCAGTCCAGTCTTTCTTGTTTCAAGCCCAGCTGAGGTGCCTGTTTACTTGTGAGGAGTGGCTTGACAACAGGAATTCGCCATTTGAAGCACATTTCCAGCCTGAGTCCACTCCTTATGAAGTTCCCCCCACTTTTGAATGGCCCTTTTATGACCATCGTCTCCAGGCTTCATGGCTTCGGCCATCCCTCTGGCCTATATACCATTTTCTTCTACACTTCTACCTTTGACTCAACTGTCTATTGATGTGCTTTAACACAGCATTCTGATACCGCTTCTTTTGCTATCACTCTGTGTCAGATTGACAGTCCCCATGATTGTGAATTCTTTTAAACCAAATAAGATAGGCTTTTTAAAGGCACAGGACCCTTTTGCAGGTGTTTTGAATTATTTATTTAATTAGCGTGTGAAAATTTGGGCCTACAATACCGAAGTGTTTCGCAGTATTCTAATTTTATGGGTTTTTGGGTTTGAGTTTTTAATAAACTGTAAATCATAATCAGCAAAATTAGAACAAAAGAAAACTTGAGTTATTTTACTTTGCATGTAATGAGACTATAAAATGTACTTTCATGTTGGACTGCTTGAATAAAAAAACTTTTACATGATATTCAAATTTTCCCGGTTGTACCTGTAATGTCATCTTAACTAGGCAGTGACAGAATAAATGGATCCAATCTGACACAAACATGAAGCTGAGTCTGCAGAATTTCCATTCATCTATTTATTTGTAAAGGCTGCAATAATATACGTAATTAAATTTGGAGCTGAAGAACCTCTCTCTGTTTCCGCTTGAACATAACATAAGTGAGGTGCTGACCCTAATCTATAAAAACCTGCATTGGTGTATTCAGTCACATCTCGTAAACTCTTAAATCTATTAAAAAAACAAATTTTTTCTCTTTTTTCCCTTGTTGACATACAAACATGTTGTTACTGTCTTGTTCTTTTACTGCAAACGGTTTAGTAATCACAAAGCATAACCACTGATTCTAATTTTCAAAAGTTCATACAATAATTAAACTCTTCATTATATCATGACATTTTTGTATGAGTCTTATTTAATGATTTTTAGAACAGAAACAGATCATAAGAATTGCCACCGTAAAGTATTTTTTTATTTTTTAAAGTTATGAATGCACAGGCAGTTTTGAAATATAATAACAAGCATAAGTTCCTGTAACATTCCTCCCCCACAACCTCCTCTGTTTCCTCCTCCTCCAGGTAATCCCAGTGACGACCTGCGGCTCACATTCCCGGTTCGAGATGGTGTGGTGTTAGAGCCGTTCAGGCTAGAGCACAACTTGGCTGTCAGTAACCACGCCTTCCAGCTGAGAGACTCTGTGTATAAAACACTCACACTGAGGTACAAACACACACTGTGACCTCTGTTCACCCACTTGCGTAATGTGTGTGTGTGTGTGTGTGTGTGTGTGTGTGTGTGTGTGTGTGTGTGTGTGGTGTGTGTGTGCAGCAACAGAGTGCCTTGTTTGCCTTCTTGAATGATAAAGACACAGATCATAAGTAAAACAATGTAGGAATGTTTGATGACCCCACCCAGGCTCCAGCTGAATGCTGTGCTACATCTCCCCCTGCAGGCCAGACTTGGAGCTGCAGTTCAAGTGCTACCACCATGAGGACCGACAAATGAACACCAACTGGCCCGCATCTGTCCAGGTATGAGCAGACACTCTGTAACTATGGTCCAGTACATAACAATAACTTATTAGTATTGTTATCTTTGTTTTTTCCTAAGGCTTGGTAGTGGTAAATATGTAATAAAGTGCACTTAGCTCAGGGTCAGTGTCAATGTTATAACTGAACAAAAAATAAAAAGCTAGGCTTGAAAATAGAAATGTGTGTTTGCAGAGCAATTTATAGAGAACAGGTTTTAGTTATATTTAGTTTAACTTATTTCATAAATAAGCAAGTAGGTGAATAGGAAATGTATCCTATAAAATGTAACTAAAACTAATGAAAACTAAACTCAAAGAAATAAAAATGTGGCTAAAACTAGTTAAAAAAATCAACTAAAACTAATATAAACTATTCTTTTTCTCCCTTGGCTTTTCCCCTTAGGAGTCGCAACAGAGAAATCAGTTGCCTCCATCTAACCCTGTCTTTTGTGTCTTATGTCTCTTCTCTCACACCTCAACTATCTTCATGTCCTCTTTCACTACATCCAATAACCACTTCTTTTGATGAACTTCGAGGCCTTCTGCCTGGCAGCTCAAATCTCAGCATTCTTCTACCAATATATTCACTCTCTCTCCTCTGGACATGTCCAAACCTGAACCTGCCTGAACATGCTTCTTTAACTCTTTTCCACGCTCTCCATTGCTCTGGACTGTATGTATTTCTCAAAAATTACTTCTTTTCCCCATAATCTCTCTCTCTTCCACTTGGGTCCCTCTCATTCAAACACATGTCTCTACTTTCTAGGAAAAACCTTTACTTATCTAGCACTCCACCTGTTCTGCTCTTAGTGCTTAGTGCTGGCCACAATGTCCTCTGCAAACATCATAGTCCATGGAAATTCCTGTCTAACCTCGTGTGTCAGCCAGTCCATCACTAAACTAAAACAAATAAAAATGTAACTAATACTAAAAAAAACTTAATAATATATAATAATAATGATAATTAATAATATAAATTACTAAAAAATAAAAACTAATTCAAACTAAACTGAAATTGAAAACAAAAGGTAAAATGAAATAAAAACAATACATAATAAAAAAAAATATATAGGTAGTCTACTTTATTTAAAAAGCCATGGGTAGACCTTTATTTAATTTACAGCATCACAGGGGAGCTTTTTAAATTGAAGGGTCAGTGGTAACATAAGTTGGAACCACTAAGATTTTTTATCCCCTGGAAGCTGCAGGGATAAAACAAACTGCTGAAACAGCTGAAATTTCAACAAAAAAATTGTTAAACTGTGATGATGCTTTGTTGATGTCACATCTCACTAAACTCGTAAATAATTGTGCATCTCCTTCTGTATCAGGTTAGTGTTAATGCCACTCCTCTGTCTATCGAACGAGGGGACAACAAAACCTCCCACAAGCCATTGTACCTGAAGCAGGTGTGTCAGCCGGGACGTAACACGGTGCAGATCACAGTCACAGCCTGCTGCTGTGTGAGTAGTCGTCCAATCTCCTTTTCTCTTTCTGTCGCATCTAATCAACTAACCTAGACTCTTATTTATTTATTATTATAATCATACTGAAACTGCTGTTCTGCCCAGTCGCACCTGTTCGTGCTGCAGCTGGTCCACCGGCCGTCGGTCAGGTCTGTGCTGCAGGGTCTGATGAAGAAGAGGCTACTGCCGGCAGAGCACTGCATCACCAAGAGCAAGTTGACACCTTCAGCTTTTTCTTTAATGCTCTGAGCTCTGCAGCAGAAACGTCCATCATCCACTGTTCCCACCTATCTGTTGAGATGTAATTTTGCAACTGCTGCCCATCTTTCAGTTAAAATCATATTTTATTCAATTTAGTGTAATAATTGTAATAAATTGAAGAATACTGATAACATTTCACATAATAAAACCTCACAACATAATAATCCAAAAATATATATATATTCTTTAGCCCTCTGTTGCATGAAATATTACTTTGACATGGTAAAAATTGTTTTTTTTTTACCTTAAATGCCCCAAATGAAAGCTATATTAAAATATACAGTATAAGAAAAAGTTGTAAACATAGGCTTGGGATAGTTTCATGCTTTGTAAGTCAATGGAATTAGGGACTAGGTTTTATGCACTAGGAATTTTCCACATGTTCATATTGTTGGCATATGGCAACGATATGGAAATTCTAATATGCTATTTTAGCATATTTGAAAAATGTATAACATCTAAATTAAATTGAATATGAAAGTTTACTTACCCCAGATAGTGTGTTTAATTTTTTAAATTTATTTATTTTATAGTAAAAATTCTGAATAAAAGACAACCTTTAGGGTTAATATATCAGTATTCCAGTGCCTACATTAGTATTTCCATAAAATAAAAAAAACTAATAAATTAGAAATATATTGACAAATAAATTTAAAAAAAAGCACATGGCCTTTTTATACTTATACTTCACCACATTTCATACAGACAGAAGCTTTTAATTTAACAGACATTGAATTTAATTTCAGTTCAATTTAACTAGATTGTATCAATGAAAAATAAGATCAAAATGAAACTTTTCCAGATTAAAATGGGTAAAAAAACAAAAAAAACATTTAGACTGTTAAGGATATTGTTGAATTCTGTCTAAATGTTTCCAACAATTTTTAAACCAGATAAATTGTGTTATTTTTCTCTCATATAGTAAAATCACTGCTGCAACTACCAATTCATTACTGAATAATTTGACAATTATTTTTACAGTTAGGTTATTCATTGTTTCATTGATTAGTCTATAAAAAAAAGCTTTGAAATACACTCACATGTCACAAACACAAGATATTTTACAGAGGAAATTAAACACTTCATTCTAAAAAAATGTCACTGTACTTTATTCACAAGATTTTTTTCGGTTCTTTTATGTGACTAATAATTCGTCATTGTCAACATCAATATCATTATCGTGGTCATTGTCATCAAAAATTATCAAAAGTTTGGAACCACTGTTAAGCTCTGCCTACTTAAACTCCATCTAGACATTGTTTAACATATGTTTGATGTTATTCTGTCTCAGTAAAGAGAAACTTCAGCAGTGGCACCATCCCCGGGACTCCCGGGCTGAATGGAGAGGACGGAGTCGAGCAGACAGCGATCAAAGTTTCTTTAAAATGTCCGATCACGTTCAGACGAATCCAGTTGCCGGCAAGAGGTCACGACTGCCGACATATACAGGTAGAAACACGAGCCCATGCAAATACACACAGAGACGTCTTAACATGTATTCCTGCATATCTCACACCCTCTGTGCTGTCTTGGTTTTGCAGTGTTTTGATCTGGAATCCTACCTGCAGCTAAACTGTGAAAGAGGAACCTGGCGGTGTCCTGTCTGCAAGTATGAGTCAATGATTAATTTTCAGGTTTAGTAATGGAAAAAGTCATGATGCTTAGATGAGAGGAAGCTGCATCTCTGCTGAACATGATGATAAGCAATGAGGAGAGAAACTGATCTTTAGACGTATCGATTGATGATTTAAATAATTAGTTAGGAGTTATTCTTTATGATTATGGCTGGATGTTTGGGCTCAGTAATAGACTGCAGAATAAATAAATTAATAATAACAACAACTTTATTTACATAGCAACTTTAAACATTCCATTTACAAAGTGCTTCAAGAGATGCAGCAATAATAGGTAACTCAGGAATCCAAACAAATACAAGAAAAACAATTAGGATAAAGTTAAAACAGGCTGAATGTCGCAACTTTTTGCACAGTTCTTCAATAACAATATTATACAACCAATCAATAAATATACGCATTTATTTTACATATGAGATTTAACCTTTTAAAATAGATTATATTAAAAAGACCTGACAAACAGCTGATATCTTATGCAGTATAACAGTGTTTCATGGTGTATTAGTGTTGTTGCTTTTGTATGAAGATATAGTATATTATACTAATGATGAAATTATTACTTTTTATTAATTAAATATGGAGATGTGTTTAATGTTTTGCAAAGTATGATTAACTTTATATTTAACTTTATCAAGCACTTCTCTGGCACTAATTCCACCATGTGTCTTTTCCTATGACCCAGTAAAACTGCTCTGCTGGAGGGTCTGGAGGTGGATCAGTACATGCTGGGGATTTTGGTCTACATCCAGAAGTAAGTGTTTATTCAAAACCTTTGTTTCTGTGGATCTTTCTGTTTTTGACATCTTCTCTCTGTCTCTTAGCTCTGACTACGAGGAGATCACCATTGACCCTGTGTGTGGTTGGAGGCCGGTTCCCGTCAAACCTGACCTGCACATCAAAGAAGAGCCTGACGGTCCAGTGCTGAAACGTTGTCGCACTGTCAGCCCAAGTCACATTGTTCTGCCCAATGTCATGGAGATGATCGCTGCCTTGGGTCCAGCATCCTCACCATACCAGACTCTGCCAGCAGGGGGCAGGAACACCCCTGACTACAACAGGCCAGGTGGGGCAGGGAGGAGTGAGGAGGGTGGGGAGGGGCAAGGCAGGAAATGGAGGAGAAGGGGAAACCTGCATCACCACATATACAGACTGTCAGCAGCTAAGCCAAGCGTCGAATCATATATTTATTATTCTGTCTTAACAATCATTCTTATATTCAATAAACATGTCAAGATGAAATATAAAGTGCATTAAGCATGTATTTTTATAAAATATTATGATGCAGAACTTTTACTAATAATCTCAATAACATTGATAAACTAAAACAAATTTAAGTGATGACAAGTCATATAATGTGATTCATTGAGTAGTTTTACTGTTAATTTAAGTACATTTCACTGATAATCTGAATTTGTACTATTTTTTTACTTGTAGTATTTTTACTATTTTGACTTCAGTATTGGATTTTTTATATATTTTTTATATAATGTGAGTACTCTGTTTATATTTACACACACAGTACTCAATAGGATAATGTGCTCTAATCCGTGAACATATTTCTCCGTCTCTCCTCCTTATCTGTGCTGATGTTATTAACTTGTCACTGGAAGCTGTATTCTCATCATGCTTTGCTCCAGTCGTTATTCTCTCTGACCTGCTTTCATATGCTGACTGTGATATTGTCATATCTGTACTGGTTCTGCAGGGAGTCAGGGCTTCTCCAGCCAAACAGGATTCACAGACTTTCCCAACACTCCCGGCACCCCAACTCTAGGAGAGTATTCTTCCTCTGGACCTCCTCCTCTGTCCTACCAGCCCGACCAGGTTAGACTCTTTAGAATGCTTTGCCTCCTCCTCTTTCTCCCCCACTCCTCCTCCTTTCCCTCCCCTCCTCCTTCTGTTCCTTTTCTTCCTATCTCCCTCCTTCTCCTCCTACTCCTTCTGCCTCTTCTCCTCCCTCAGGCTGCAGTGAATAATATCGGCTTAGAGAATTTCCTTTTCACTCAGGATGTTTTCAAGTTGAAGAATCAGCATCAATGATATGAGAATCTATTATATAACCAATGAACCCATGAATGAACACACACACATACACACGCACACACCCTCCTACTGCCACATATACTCACTAAACCACTAAATTTAGATTTATCCGCTCATGAAAATAGACTCAAAATCCTTTAGCGTCATAACATCGTCATTAACATTAGATCTGCAGAACAGGTTTTTTAATTTAGTTACATTTTAAACTTTTGTTTTAGTCATTGTTACAATATATATATATATATATACACACACACACAACTCCCAAACTGGCCTGTATTGTATAAATATCAGGGGTGTGACAGTTCACGATATCCAGGGTTTGTTTGATTCACGGTTTTGTGTTCCTTGTTTGATTTTCTGAGAAAAATCAATCAAAATGTTTTCACCTTAAAACAAATTTTTTAGAGTCTGTCGTTAAAAGTATATGAGATTCTGGCTGCAAGAGAGGAAACATTGATAGTTCCAAAAGGTGTTTCATTTATTTGGCAAACAAAGTTTCTTTTATAAAAAAGCATAGGATTTTTCAGCACTAGACTTAGGTCCTATGTCTGAAATTATTAAGTGTTGTGGGATAGGATTTCATGTCGTGGCTTCAGTGCTTTATTATAGAGCTGCACACTATTGCACTTTTGTGACCAACTTTCTTATTGCATCATCATAGGTCACAAAATAATATTTATACGCATATATATATAACTACCAATATACATTACACATATATATATATATATATATATATATATATATATATATATATACAGTGGGGAAAATAAGTATTTGAACACCCTGCTATTTTGCTATTTCTCCCACTTAGAAATCATGGAGCGGTCTGAAAATTTCATCGTAGGTGCATGTCCACTGTGAGAGAGATAAACTAAAAAGAAAAATCCAGAAATCACAATGCATGATTTTTTAATGATTTATTTGTGTGATATAGCGGCAAATAAGTATTTGAACACCTGTGTGTCATCTAGAATTCTGACCCTGAGGGACCTGTTAGTCCGCCCATTAGAAGTCCACCTGCACTCCATGTATCATCCTTAATCAGATGCACCTGTTTGAAGTGGTTAGCTGCATAAAGACACCTCACCCCACCACCCCATACAATCAGCAAGACTTTAACTTGTAACATGGCGAAGACCAAAGAGCTGTCCAACGACACAAGAGAGAAAATTGTACACCTCCACAAGGCTGGAAAGGGCTACGGAGCAGTTGCCAAGCAGCTTGGTGAAAAAAGGTCCACTGTTGGAGCAATCATTAGAAAATGGAAGAAGCTAAACATGACGGTCAATCTTAATCGGAGTGGAGCCCCATGCAAGATATCACCTCGTGGGGTGTCAATGATTCTAAGAAAGGTGAGGAATCAGCCCGGAACTACACGACAGGAGTTGGTCAATGACCTGAAAAGAACTGGGACCAACGTTTCCAAGGTTACTGTAGGTAATACACTAAGACGTCATGATTTGAAATCATGCATGGCACGAAAGGTTCCCCTGCTTAAATCAGCACATGTCAAGGCCCGTCTTAAGTTTGCATATGACCATTTGGATGATACAGAGGAGTCATGGGAGAAAGTTTTGTGGTCAGATGAGACCAAAATAGAACTTTTTGGTCATAATTCCACTAAGCCTGTTTGGAGGAAGAAGAATGAAGAGTACAATCCGAAGAACACCATCCCTACTGTGAAGCATGGGGGTGGTAGCATCATGCTTTGGGGGTGTTTTTCTGCACATGGGACAGGACGAGTGCACTGCATCAAAGAGAGGATGACTGGGGCCGTGTATTGTGAGATTTTGGGGAACAACCTCCTTCCCTCAGGCAGAGCATTGAAGATGGGTCGTGGCTGGGTCTTCCAACACGACAACAACCCAAAGCACACAGCCAGGAAAACCAAGGACTGGCTCTGTAAGAAGCATATCAAGGTTCTAGCATGGCCCAGCCAGTCTCCAGACCTGAACCCAATCGAAAATCTTTGGAGGGAGCTCAAACTCAGTGTTTCTCAGCGACAGCCCAGAAACCTGACTGATCTAGAGAAGATCTGTGTGGAGGAGTGGGCCAGGATCCCTCCTGCAGTATGTGCAAACCTGGTGAAAAACTACAGGAAACGTTTGACCTCTGTAATAGCAAACAAAGGCTACTGTACCAAATATTAACATTCTTTTTCTCAGGTGTTCAAATACTTATTTGCCACTATATCACACAAATAAATCATTAAAAAATCATGCATTGTGATTTCTGGATTTTTCTTTTTAGTTTATCTCTCTCACAGTGGACATGCACCTACGATGACAATTTCAGACCCCTCCATGATTTCTAAGTGGGAGAAATAGCAAAATAGCAGGGTGTTCAAATACTTATTTTCCCCACTGTATATATATATATATATATATATATTTGTCATTGTATTTCCTGATTAGTGATACTCAACACTTCTTGTCTGTTCCTGCTGTAGATGCGCGATCGATTAGCATCACACACATACCTGCTGCACCTGTCGTTTACAGCTGCTGCATCTGCAGAAGCATTGTAGAGATGGAACAACAACTTGTCTGCTGTCACACACGTCTGCTGCTCAGCCTCTCAAACACCTCCTGTGATTTACTGTCAAACAGGATGAATTAACTCCGCCCCCTATGTCTCTGTCAGGCACCACACCCCGGCCGACTGGAACACTCCCACAGCCTCCTCCAGCAGCACAGTTCCAGTCACCATGGTAATCAGAGCCTGGGTGACGCCAGCAGCCCCCTGCCACTGCGGAACACTGCCAACACCCAGAATTCCCGTCTGCAGACCGAAGGCTCCTTCAGTCTCGGAGGCCCGGGGGTGTCTGGAGGAGACGGAGCCGATCATTCATTAGATGTAGGTGGAAACCTGTTGGTCACGTGTTCAGTTACATCATTCCTGAACAAACTCAGAGCGATCCAAGCAAAGATCCAAACTCAGATACCAACTCTGGAATCCTGGAATCTGTGCAGTTCACTTTATTTGTACATAAACAGAATGCCTGTCAGGTTCATTTTCTTTTTTTCTTTATTGTTTATTTGATGAGGACAATGCATATTAATGAAAATCTTGTTATGCATATGTCATATTAATATGCCAAATTAAGGCTAGAGCTAATTCTCATCCATCAAAGACAGGCATCCAAACCATAAAAACAGATGATCATGAAGATAAAAACAATAACAATTATGCCAGAGATTATTATGGGGCTAGATAAGATACAATTGTATATCAAATACATGTTTGTACTGTTAAAAAATTCTATAGAGTCAGGCATTTGAAAATATAGCGCTCACTATAGAGGCATTTAGCCCAGACCACAGACATCACCCCCATCTGATTAGAGAGCATGCACAATTTGAAGTGGTTGTGAGGAATTCCCTAGGAGAAGTTCAGTAAAGCACAATGACTGTGACGTCCTTTTGCCAGCAGGCAATGCTCATACATGATTTCAATATGAATGTGCACACATGTTCAGAGCTTATAATCAGAATTTGTGGTATCAACTGTCAACTCACCTAACTTTTCATCTCCAAGGCACTGGAGGCAATTTTGGCAACTTTTGTCACTTTAAAAATAAAATGGCTTACTTCCTGTTAGAATTAAGCTATGGGTTCAACGCTGGTCTGTGTATGCTTTGGCCCTAATATTCCTTAGAATAAGAATCCTTAGCAATTCTTTTTTTTTTTATTAGAGCCTTAGATCGCCTTTAGCCACTGGGCCCTAATAACAATGCATTGCATCTACCAAGTGTTTTTCTCCATGCAGGCCTTTATAAACAGGTCAGCTGTCACCATGGTAATAGATCAGACTAGCAGATGGAGTTTGAAGCAATGTGCCCAGGTTGCACACCACCTTAATCAATGCACCCAGGTTAATCTCCTGCTGCTGACCACATTTCTAATCAGTGAACTGGCAGTGAACCAGAAGTAGGTCACCAGATGCTCTCAGGCATCCCTGCTCCTCAGGGACGACTCAATGCACAGACTGAATTTCACTGTGCAGCAATGTGACTGTGTCAAATAAAGCACCATTAGCTTGATTATAACACACAAACTCCTGCACAGTAACAGAAATGTTCCTGAGGTTTTCCTGCTATACTCATTCATTTCATTTGAAACAAAACGCTTTACCAGTTGATAACATGAGAAAAAAAACAGAAAACAGTCTTTAAAGTGAAGTGATAAAACTTTTATTTTTAACACTATCAGCTGTCAGTTCTTTACTCGAATATGAAATTTATTTAATTAAATGTTGCTGAATATAGACCAAAAGCAGACTTAAAAAATGAAGTGGAGAAAGCTAAACTAATTTATATGTGTGTTTGTCCTTCCTGTCTGTCATCAAGCTGCTTCCTGAGTTGACAAACCCGGACGAGCTGCTTTCATACCTTGGTCCTCCTGACCTGCCCAACAATAGTAGTGATGATCTGTTGTCGCTGTTCGAGAACAACTGACCACTGCACCGGACCTGTCACACCACAAGCTCCTCTGTGCGTGTGTGTGCGCGTGTGCTTGTGCATTTCCAGCTGTACATTTATACATACATTCATAAGTACAGGTTTAGGTTTTGAGGTTTACGCTGAGCTGAGTATGAAGAATATGAATACGAAGAAAGCACAGTGACTCTGCAGACCAGCATTTTAAAGGCTGAAGGAACGATCTATCTTTATTGATCAGTGTTTATTGGCTTCATTATTTGGGGGATAACAAAAGGTTGATGTGTATTTGAGGAGTTTATGTGTTTACCAGACTTGTTCCTGTCAGATCTTATACATTCTTTACTGTGACTACTGCATATTGCAGGATTGTCTCTGACATTTAGTGTGGCTTGGTCATTCTTTGACAGAAAAAAGAAAAGCTGTGTTTTTAATCAGGTTGTTTGGGTAAAAGCTGTCTGAAGCCAGTTTAATTATCAACAGCTTTAAGAAACATCTTTCATCTAAGAACTGGTGATTGCTCTGAGTTTCTATAACAAACTCACCTCTGCAGTTCCTGGGTCTCAAAGTACAAGGATCAGTTTAGTGATTTTCTTTAACAAATCCCATGAAAAGACTGTGCAAAGCAACAGACACTGAAATCAATTCTTTTTGGCCCAAGTCCACACACCTGAAACACATCAGATGCTCAGCACCTGTTGCTTCAGTTAACAAGAAGTTTAGGTCAGGACTCAGCAGTGTGAAGGATTTAATGAAGAAAAAGTATAGAGTATAAAAATATCTTTTTTTCAGACTATTGCTGCTCTAAATAAATTTCTAAAAATGAATTTATCAAAGAAGCTAAGTTTTTTAGGTGATGTTTGAGTCCAACTACATGTTATCTTTCTCTCCAGAGCTTCTTCCTCCATCTAGGATCAGAACCAGAACAACCAGCTCCAGCTGTGTCCAATGAATTGTCCACACCTAACTATGTGCTGCTCATCACACAGCCCAAATGAAATTATCTGCAGAGCCTCATAGAAATGAGTCTGCAGCAGTTTCTGGTAATTTATATTGTACAAAGCAGGAAAGTGAAGGACCTATAACTAGCAGCAAATCCACACTGGTTTCTTTTTCTCTTCCAACCCTGCCAACTTCCAAACTGGCTGACAACAAGACATGTGTTACGTAGAACCAAAAAGCTGAGGGGAAGTGAAATGAAACTCCAGGACCGGGTCTGAAAGTCAGTGTTCCGGTGAGCATGTCTTCCAGACTTCCAGACATGCTCACCAGAACAAGGAAGAAGATGGATGCACACACTACTTGTTAGTGGAGCCACTTCATGTTGGTTTTGATCTTTCAATTGGGTTTGTTGAGTAAAGAAAGAAATAAAAATGTTTCCTATGCAGTGGAAAACTATGGAATTGGTATGGAGATAGGTATGGAGAATGTGTTTTTTGGACTTAAGCTTTTTATTGTTTTTTAAATTCAGAATTTCAAATGTTTTTCAAAGTGTGTCTAGTAGGCAGCAAATCAGTGGATACAAATTTTCATTTCATTATAAAAGGGACTAAAAAATAATATACTGTTTTTTATTCAGTATGTTAAGGGAAAAATACTGTTATTTATACTTGGATGGTCTAAAAAAAGAGGTCTGGAAAATGTGCAGCAACCCTGACAGAATCTCAACAGATTTATCCTTTAAATCATTAAATAATATTTCTGTATGATAAGGGAAGTAAAACGTGGTTTATATGTTTGTACTGATGGTGAGTAAAAATTAGCTTTCAGCCCAAATGTACAATAGACATTTTAAATGAAGTTTGGAGAGGCTGAGGTTCATTGTATCCAACGTCCTTCAGCACTGTGAACTGTATATATATGTCCCACCTTCCTCTTGACGCTTTCACTCTCTCTGTTTTTTTTTCTCAAATATACTGTAGATGAGTACAGCTGTGTGTCATTGTGGCATTTTCTGCCATCTAAAAGCTATTTGTATGTTTTTAAATGGTTTGACATGTATAACCCATCATGAACACGGGTTTATGTATGTACTGTATAGTCACCTGTTTTCATTAGAGAACGTGTGTGTATCAAATGTTAATCATGGTAATTTTAATGTTATTAGTTGATAATGGATCATTGTTGGCACTGTATACATACTGTATGTTAGAAAATCTAAAGCAAATGTTAAAAAAAAATCTGTGTGAAGAGTCAGCTGACATGATGCAGTTCAAAAGCCGAAGTTGAATTTATTTACTTTTACCACTTTTTGAAACTGACAATTTTTCTATGAATGATGTTGCCTTGACGATGCAACAATAAATAAATGTTCTTTGCCAATTGAACAACACAATGTTATATTTGGAAATTATGGACTACTATATACTGCAAATTTGCTAGAAGGAAAAAAACATTTTTTAATATGTAAACTATTCTACATATTTTGTAACACATTGTAATTGCCATTATTTTCTATTCATTTTTTAATCATAATCGTCATTGTACCTATAGTTACTTTGTCCCTTTCCTGAAAATTTGAATCAGAATTAAAATCACTTTATTTGAAAAAAAGACTGAAGTTTAGTCATGATGCTAGAAACACAAAAAAAGCTTACACTTATTATCATTAATATCTCTGCTACATTGATATATAAATAGGTGTCTGAGCTGTGGCCCACAACGTGTGTGGAAGTTTTAGTATTTTATGTTGCATCTGGTTGTGGTGCTTGAATGGAGTCCTATCAGTACTTTTGTAAATGGGTATTTTCCAGCACCGCCGCCGGTTTATATATGTTCTTTAAATGGAAAGCAGGCTTTATTTGATGGGTTTATACATAAAAACTGGAGTATAAAATATAATAAATATGATGATGTACTTTATATGAAATATTCAAGTATTGTACTGAAAATGGTCTGCAAGTACAATTCTTATGGAAATGTACTTTCAACCACTGCTGTCACTGCTCAAAAACACAAACATTTCATTTCCACCTTTCTCGTTTTATTGATGTACAATGGTTGTGACATGAAGTGAAAAAATAGATCAAACTAGACAATACTCAAAAAAACCCGAAATTAAAAAAACACAATTATAATAATCCAAAAAGCCATTATAATAACAGAAGTCAGAAAATGCGAGCAAAAAAGTACAAAAATAGATTGTTTCGGGAATAAATGAGAAAATTAGTACTTTCAAGAGAAGAGAAGAACAAACATAACTAAGAGGAAATTAATTTAATTTAGATTTCTTTTTTTATTGACAGAAAAAAACTATTCTCATTTCTTTTCACAGCTAAATCCCGCCTTACTTCGTTCCTATTGTTTCTTTCTTAAACTCTAGAGAGCGCCGCTTCTCTGGTTGGCTGTCGGCCGCTTCACCGCTTCTCTGATTGGCTGTCGGCCGCCTCGGCGTCAGTAGCGTGTTGAGCCATAAAAACACAGACCTACAGCCTCAGTGGGGGATTGTGACGTGCTGAAGTGCGCTCTTTTCCACCGCAGAAACACCACCGCTTGTTTTAGACATGGGAAACCCGAGAGTGTTCTTCGACATGACGGTGGACGGAGCCGCCGCAGGAAGGATCATCATGGAGGTCAGATTCATACCATAACAGCGATATCATATTTAACACCGATCTGTCAAACCCACTCACTTAATTACAATAAAGCTATTTAAAGTGTTTGTCGTGTGTAGGGCGCAGGCCCGCAGCTGCTGTGCAGTGCGTCATGTTCTTCATCCAGCTGTCAGGCTTTAATCTGATTTATTATTAATAACCCAAGGTCAACATCTGTTTTCATCTTTTTTAATAAAATGTCTGATTAATATACTGTATAATTTAGTAAATGGAGCTAATCGCAGTTACATCAAATACATCATCTTCATCATCGTCTTCATCACGATCCTCGTAATCATCATCATTATCATTATCATCATCATCATCATCATCGCTGCTGCGGCAAGAACAGACTGATGAGAACAACGCCCAACAGCAACAGAGTAGCAGGTTGTAGTCAGACTGTGGTGGTCTCTATTCGACTATACTCAACTGCGGTCAGGCCATATTTGGCTGTTGTCTGTAGTTGACTGTAATCAGGCTGTAGTTGTCTGTAGTCAGGCTGTAGTTGACTCTATTTCGGCTGTAGTTTGCTGTAATTGACTGTAGTCAGACTGTAATTGACTGTAGTCAGGCTGTAGTTGACTGCAGTGGGCTGTAGTTGACTGTAGTTGAGGGTAGCATTCTATAATGATAGTAGTTATCTTTAGTGGGCTGTAATCAGGTTGTGGTTCGATTGTAGTTGAGTGTAGTGGGCTGTAGGGGGCTTTAGTCGACTGCAGGTTGTAGTCAGTTGAGTCAGATTGTAGTCAATGGTAGATGGCTGTAGAATATCAAAGTATATTTTATGTCAAATCTGTATCTATCAAGTAACTACAGTTGTCACATACATGTAGGGAAGTATAAAGTAGCATCAGATAGAAATTCTCAAATGTACAAGTACCTCTAGATGTATTTAAGTAGAGTACTTGAGTAAATGTACTTGGTTACTTTCCACTTCTGGAACTGAACATTATCATCTGTCACAGATGATAAATATTTAGTATTTATTCAGAGAAGCTGAAAATATTACTGACTAACTTTTATCAAAATGGAGTGAAAGTTTGTGCAAAACACATTCACATGAAAATAGTATTTGGTTAAAGTGACATTTTGATAGTTTTGCTTGTTTTTTTAGTCCTGATTTTATTCACTGGGACTCACATTAAATTTTAGTCTTTCCGTTTTATTTTAGTCATAGTTACAATTTAATTTGATGATTTATATTTTTTGTTAATTTATAATCTTTTTGTTCCTGATGTTCTGTGTAATGCAGCCTTAAAATTCCCCAGTTTCTTCTTTACTGATTGATATGTTTGTGGTTTTCAGCTCCGGGCTGATGTGGTGCCAAGGACTGCAGGTAGGTAAGCTCGTATTGTAAGGACAAATTTCTGTTTTTGTTGTCCTTTGTTAACGAACATTTACAACATACAAGCAGAAATCCCCCACAAAAATGCTAATATTTATCTTCATTTCCCATTAAACTGCAGATTTTCTCCCATATTGTTCTTTTTTCCTGCTTTATTTTACAGAAAACTTCCGAGCTCTGTGCACAGGAGAGAAAGGTTTTGGCTACAAGGGCTCAACATTTCACCGAATCATCCCAAAATTTATGTGCCAGGTACAGACAAGGCTTCTTTTCACATTTAAACAACGAGGTCAAAGGTTTTAATATCTCAAAATGACAAACAGGAGCCAAAGGAACATAACAGATTTTTTTTGTGCTGTTTATTTCTCCTGTTCATTGAGCATTATGCTTCAGGATGAAGCTTAGTAACTGTTGACTTGTTTTAAAACTAATTATAAACAAACCAGTGGAAGCAAAATCCACAAACAAACTCAGCTCAACACAAAGACTGAACACTTATTATCTATCATTCATTTTCTTTTGATTTAATGATGTTAACTTAATACATCAAAACTTTGTCCTTTTATAAATGTTTTTAATGTGTCAGATATCCACTTGAACCATCTGCTAAAGCCTCAGTTCAGCTCACATTTGTGTTAAAGTGTGTGAACAAGAGGAATCCTACAGAGAGAAAACCTCTTTCATTGTTTTGAGATGTGATTTAAACATTGTGAATTTATCATTAAATTCAGATTAAACCTGAATTAGTATAGAGTATAGATTATTGATTGTTGCTACTCGTTGATCACGTGTATATTTGTTTTACAGGGTGGAGATTTCACCAACCACAATGGAACTGGAGGCAAATCCATCTATGGGGAAAAGTTTCCTGATGAGAACTTTCAACTGAAGCATGGGGGCATGGGGACACTGTCCATGGCAAATGCTGGGCCTAACACCAACGGGTCTCAGTTTTTCATCTGCACAGCTTCCACCGACTGGTGAGCTGCATTCCCGCCAGCTTCCTTCGGGTGTCCGTCCCACATACTAATCATCTGTTCTCCTCTGCAGGCTGAACGGGAAGCATGTGGTGTTTGGCAGTGTTGTGGAGGGCATTGATGTTGTCAAGGGGATAGAGAAGCACGGCACAAAGAGCGGCACCCCAAAGGCCAAGGTCACCATTGCTGATTGTGGGGAGCTTAAATAGTGCCACAAAGCTGCTTTAGTTCTCCTGATAGATGTTCCCTCCATCATGCACAACCCAGTTCACCTATGACATGATGTGTATCAGTAGAGGAACACCCATTGAACCCACCTCTACTTTGTTAATATTCATATTTTGTATCTTCTAATTCTTTCTGGACATTTGTTAACAAAACCCGAGTAAAGTGATGGTGTAAATAAAGCCACTTGAAAGCTTTTCTTTGTGTTTGTCTGCTTATTAAAGATCTAGGTCTCACCTGGAAAATATCAGCTGTCAACTCAGTGATATGTTTGTGTTTATGAGATCTTTTTGTATTTATTTCACAGACAGAATGAAGTCAGTACAGTAGTGATATATATCACTATATATATATGATATATATATCTATATATATATATATATCTATATATATATATCACTCTATATATATCTATATATATATATATATATATATATATATCACTATATATATATATATCACTATATATATATATATATCACATATATATATATATATATATCACTATATATATATATATCACTATATATATATCACTATATCACTATATATATATATATATATCACTATATATATCACATATATATATATATCACATATATATCACATATATATATATATCACATATATATATATATATAGTGATATATATAGTGATATATATATATAGTGATAGATATATATATATATATAGATATATATATATATTTCATTGCAGTTGCTTACCACTGGAGGTCCTTATTGCCAATAATACAATTTACCGAAACTGCTGCTTGTTTTTCAGTGAGAGCTAGTAAACACTCAGCATACAGGTTCATAATTCTAGTATTTAGGTGAACAGTGAATATGTTTTTCTTGCTGTAATTATTACTCCTGCCTTTACTGACCATTACATTTGAATAGTGTAAGTGATAAAGGACAAAATACACAAACTATTTGATCTATGGCCTAAATGAAGCTCCACCAGTCTGCCATAATCAAATAAAGTAGATATCTTACAACATTTCTGTGCTTTTGATAGGCAATGTATATTTTCCTGTTAAGCTGCAGTGGATTTAGAATTCATCACAGCACAAAGATGGTGAACTATAGAAGGTTTCATTTTCAATGCATCAGATAAAGAATTTTTTTAAATTCTTTTTCCGTCAGACCATACTGACCTGCATTTGACACCATCAACCATGAGACTTTATCACAGATACGAGAGCATTTTATTGGCCTAAAAGTAACTGAATTAGGATGTTTTAAGTCTGGCTTCCATTTGAGATCTTAATTTAACTTTCTATGAGTTCTCAGTTTCTCTACAAGTTGAGTCTAATTATTGTTCACATAAAGAGTAGGAAATTTATTTTTTATTTGGTGTACTAGTACAAAAATTCATAATTTGAGTACAATCATTAGACTCCTGAAAACAGCCCTGAGAAAATCCAGACCAGTAGTAAAGGTCTCAGCTAATCACATCTCTTTCCAGAAAGTGGGGGTGGGGTGTGTTGTTCACGTCCATGTCATAGCTTCCTAATGGCAGAAGCTCTTAGAGCACCGGTCGGCAACCCGCGGCTCTAGAGCCGCATGCGGCTCTTTAGCGCTGCCCTAGTGGCTCCCTGGAGCTTTTTCAAAAATGTTTGAAAATGGAAAAAGATGAGGGAGGGAAATATATTTTTTCTTTTAATATGGTTTCTGTAGGAGGACAAACATGACACAAACATTCTTAACGTTTTCCAATGCTGTAAAAATGTGTAGAATAAACATTACATTTCAACATTTCTGTCAACGAAGATTTGCGTCATAGCCTGCGACACACGTTTCTATCAGCAGGGCGGGATGCCAGGCAGGTGGCTGTTGTAAACAAACCGGCGGCTGTGTGATGGGCCATGGATCCCAAAGGGAAAAAGAGAAAAATAACTGAGGAGAACAGAGGATTCAACGATTCTTGGACCGAATCATTTGCATTCATTGCCAATGCGGAAGGATTGCCTGAATGTTTGCTCTGTAGCAAGAAGTTGTCAAATAACAAAAAGAGTAATGTGGGTAATGTGGAAAGACATTTCCAGGGAAGGCATGCTACATTTGCAGCCGAGTACCCAGTTGGGAGTGAGAGAAAAAGTGATAATAGATTGCATTACTTCTGGAGAAATTAGAGGAGCGCAAAAATAGATTTAAGAAGTGGATTGCATCTCCAAACTCCACTACTGCTGCAAGTTTTGTTGCAACCCGGGAGATAATAAAGCGTGGAAAACCGTTTCGGACAGTGATGTCCGAAAACAGAAGTCACATTAAACGGGTAAGAACACAATCCTGTCATAGGCACATATTTAGTAACAAAGTGGCTGTTTTTATAAAGTGATTTCTGATTTTCGTCAGTATATATTTGGAATGACACTTAGGGATATTATTGTGTTTTGTTGCTCAGGTCCCAGGATAGCTGCGTTGGTTGCGTGTCAAAAGAGAAGAGGATGCTGCTGCGTTTTACCCTTGCACTGACTTGCTTGGCATTTGCACAGAAATCAAACTTAAACTGTATTAATTTGATTTTATATACTTTACCTTTTCAAAAGGCTGCTGTTTTATTTTTATAAATGCAGGCTGCGTTTCATTGCATTCTGTTTGTTGCCCAGATAAGGGGCACGTTATGCACGTTCCATTTTGTTGTCAAAATAAAAATGACATCAAAAATCGGATTTCTTTATTGCATTTCTTTAATTTCATCAAAGCAATGAAACATAATTCATTAATATTGTAATGAAGTTAAACTTGAGGTGGCATCGTACAACAGAGTAGTCACGTGGTGCGTCATTCCCTACAGGATGCGCTGCAGGGAGAATAAACATTCAATCATGAAGGCTCATTATGTATTTGTAGCCAACTTAGTCATTTTGATAGTAGGCTAATATAGCTAATATCGATACATACAGCATGTGTTGCCTTCATTATAAGGTTTATATAAGGCTTTTAATTTTTTGCTGCTCCAGACATATTTGTTTTTTGTTTTTTTGGTCCAATACGGCTCTTTCAACATTTTGGGTTGCCGACCCCTGTCTTAGAGTATAGTGAACAATTCCAGCAGCAAAAACTATTTATTTAGCTCAGCAAGAAAAAAAAGGAAGCCAGAAGAAGCCAAAAATGAATCTAGGAGAATCCAATATTAAATGCACAACGTGAGTGAATATTGGTTTAACATTTGGTTTTCTCCTGGACCAATGAATTAAGATGCTAATTCATTTTTATGTGTTAAATTAATATTTAAATGTGGAAATTTATTTTATAGGGACATTTATTTTATTTAAATGTGTTAGTTAGTGTATGTTATGATAGGTTGCTTTTAAGTGAACAGGTTGTCTTGGCTGTCGTTATTTATTTAGGATTATGCTAACTGTGCTCAACTGGCTGCATTTTTTTTTATTATTATTGTAAGATTAAGATGAAGTAAACACCAAAGGTGCTTTGCTACAAGCAGAGACTGCATGAGCAACTATGGATGTAGATCAGGGGTGGGGCAACCCCCGGCCCCAGAGGGCCGGCGCAGGCCCCCGCCCCAACCAGGCAGCAACACACCCGACTCCACCAACGAAGGTGCAGAGTAGCAGTAATTAGTAGAATCAGGTGCGCCCACCGCCCGGCCGGAACAAGGACCCGCAGCCACACCGGCCCCCCGGGACCGGAACCGCCCACCCCCAATGTAGATGTTGAGGTTTTAGCTGGTGGAGTGTCACAGTGTTCCTAGGGACCCCTTCCGCATCCTCAGCAGGCATCTCAGGGTCCCAGGTGTTTCGCCCCTTAACCTGTACACCTCTCCTGAGTGGGGCAGCAAGGGCTGAGTTAGCCTTCACCTGCGGAAGGGGTCCAGCTGTGATTTCTTGACAGCCACAGCCACCTGGAACTGCTTTCGGCTACTGTGGCTATTTCCCTGGTAGCCTTCTGTACTTGTTTGGCATCAAGCCCGATCTTCTGCAGGAAACTGCGAATAGATGTGGCGGGGAAACCACGAGCCCCAACCTCAATTGGGTAGAGGGTGGCATGCCATCTGTCTTCTCAGCGTTGCCTCTGCCCTTTGCAGCTGGAGTAGGCTTCTCCGCACCTCTGAGCTTAGCTCGCACAGGGCTTCCTTCTCCTGATGTTCTGCTCCCCGCCACCTCTTCTTGAGTTCTCTGAGGTCTTGGCGCATTTCAGCAATGCGCCGTTGCCTTCTGCTGGGGCCTGATGGCTGTTTCTCAGGCTTTCCTTCCTTAACTCCAAATCTGTCATAGCATACTTGGTACACTGTCTCCACCAGAGTCTTGATCTTTTTTACAGCATCCCCTCTCAAGGTGTTGTCAAGGATGATGCTGAGGTCTTCATCCAGTTGTGCCCACCTGCGGTCCGTGGCTGATGGCAAGTTCAGCCGCAGCTTCTTCGGCAAGCCCTCCATGTTCGGGGCTTCTTGGCTCATCCTTATGCTCGGAGCAGGTTCAGCTAGGGGGTCCTGAGCACTGTGGTGTGCCTCCTGACTCCGGTCCTCCATCGACTGACAAACAGAGCTAGCAAACTCTGAGATTAAACTCTGGGCCATGCTAGATGTTTTGCGCTGCTGCAACTGCTCTTTGCACTTGGATTTACCTTGATGGATTTTCACGCCCCGCTCGTTCTTGAAACTTCTCCCACAGATGGAGCACCTTCTGTTTGCTTCACCTTCCTGTCTTTCCACATCCAAGTTCGTAGTCCTTATATCGTCGTCCGGGTCAGTTACCATATGATCCGTCCTTGACAGCAGATTATCCTCCCCCCCTCCTCGGTCTGCTTGGGGGTATTCTCTTCGTTTAGTACTTGTCGCGTGGTGCAGTCTGTCGGGGTGCCAGCCCTAGGACTATTGCGTGCCGTCTTTCCGTGCGGTCATCCATTCTTTCATGGAAGTCTGTTAACATATTGCCAAGTTGTCTAATAAAAGAAAATGTGTAGCTGTTGCTTGTTAGATTTCCAGAAAACATTTCAATGCTTAAAAAACAATCACAAATCATCTGCATCTAGTCCTACGGTAAGCTATTCACATATGCTAAATCAGAAAATATTTTTCGCATTTGTAACCCACTCCTCATCTAGTCTGACTTTAATTAATGGCAAAGTGAAAATACACAGGGAGCTCTCAACACATTAGGTAATACACATAAATACTACATTTCATGAATCTAGAAGTCCTGAATCTGGAGTTCTGCCCTATGTTTTTTGTGTTTTCTCATTCTCAAACCATGCTGCAGTGCAGCCACTGAATGATCTTCAGTTGTTGGAGGTCTGTTGTCCTGGTTCACCTGGAAGCTGTAATGGATCCTGTCACCTTATACTCCACATACACCACAATTAAATATATGTATCATTCTATTAAATGTCATATTCTACTTTTCCTGTTTGAATGTATTGATTCTATGATGTTCACATCATCTATTGCAGCCTGTCTGTCCTGAAGGAGGGACCCTTCTCTTTTACTCTTCCTAAGGGTTTCTTACTCTTTTTTTCCAATAAAGTTTTTTAGGAAGTTTTTCCTTGTACAACGTGAGGGTCTAAGGACAGGGGTTGTTATATTGCTGGGGTACAAATTGGCTGTAATTTGTGGTAATTTGTAATTTGTGATTTTGGGGTTGCAAATAAAATAATATCGACTTGACTTTGGTCAAAGATGTATTTATTTAAAAAATAAAAATAAATAAAAAAGGCAAAATACTAGGTGATGACCATCATGTGTTATGATTGAAAGCTCTGTAATAGATTATAAAAAGTCCTTGATTTGTTTGTTTCGAAAGTCAAAATTATGAACTTTGAACATCAATAAAAAGCTATTTCTTGCTGACTTAAATAAAATAAAACTATGGAAAATTGGTTAAAACCTTAGTACAAAATACATCACAGCAGCTTTAAGATATTTTTTTCATTTCTGATTAATTACAGAATTTATTAAAACTAAGTTATAAATTCTTAGTATTGTTCATGATAAAAACAACAAAAGTCCAAAAAACAGATTAAGGCATCAACATATTCATTTCTCCTTCAATAAACCTCAAAGAGAGTGATACAAAAATAAAGTGAAAATAATTCCTATAGAAAGGTCTCTTTACAAAAAAAAAAAAAAATCATACTAAAAGATTAAAAACAGGATTTGAGATCAACAACCATTCATAGTACAGTACATTCAGATCCAATAACTCAAAAGGTAAAGATCATCATGATTACAGACACCCTGTAATTACATGAAAAAATTATCAATCGGGGGGCCATAAAAACAAAGCCTTTCTTATTTTGGTTGAATTATGTATTAACTAAATGTACTAATAAATATATAGATTGGGAATAGGGGAAATGTATAAAATGTGGAATGCATTAAAAAGTCATTTTCTGGCAGCTTGGGGTTGGCTGGTGCATCCCCATAGAGGACAATGAGAGGCAGTCCCATAAACCTTATTTAAAATTAGAATTTAAACTTTAAACTTCAAAACTGTGGATAACATTCTGGTTTATGAAAGAACACAACTCACAATCATATTTAACAGGTCTGTCATTTTAGACATCTTACAGTAAGCTATCTGGTGCATTAGACATGTGAGTGAGTGATTTTAATCCTGTCAACTAATTCTTGGGGGGGGGGCAATCAAATAATTGTATTTCCAGGAAAAACACAATTTATTTACGTCTATGTTGACTATACAATTACACAAATGTACACTTGTTTGTACATTTTGTAGCTGAGCAAACTCGCCTACCTAATGTTCTTCTGTATTTATCACTTACGTTGAAACACAAAGTCACAAAACTTGTTTTAGATAATTGAGGTAATCATAAGACATAAGAAGAACTGATTCATATTTAAGCACTGGAATGTTTTAGAGAACCTCAGTATACCCTCCTTCAAAACTTTATTTCAGAAAATGTTTTACCTATGTTCATCCACAGCAAGAAAATAACTTCTTTAAGGTAACATAGGCTCTGAAGCTAAATTTAACCTGAGCTTCTAAAGATCAAATTAAGCCATAGCGCTGGAGCAAACATTGTCATTAAGCTTCTGAAGCTGTTATTTAATGAGCACTTTCATTAAGTAACTCTATATTTTATGCTTCATCTTTTTTAAAAAAGGGAATCGTTTGTGGTGATTCAAATGAGAAACATATTTGTGATTATTGCAAAATTCAAACAGGATCAAGAAATTATTTGTCTGTTCACTGTTGTAGGCTACGTATTGTTTTCTGAGATAAGGTCCCATTGGGAAGGCAGAAGTATTTTCTCCTATGTTTTTACTAGCATGAGAAATTAAGCCACTTTAAAACCAAGACAAGAGCTTTGTTGTACGTCACTGAACACTGATGTCGCCGGGCAGTTTGTAGCTTTTTGGAAATGAGACATTTTTGTATTTTGTTCCTTCCAATGCCTGTCTACTTTAAACAGCTGTTGTTCTGAATTATTACATCACCTACTGCTAATCCCTTTAGATGACAGTCTCTGACAGTCACTGACAATAAATATAAACTGAAACAGCAGACTAGAAATAGCAATCGCCTCATTCAGATCATTCCATTAAAAGGTAAATAATGGATGTGATTATTAAATTGAGTTAAAACAATTTACTGCATTTTTTCAACACCCAATTAAAAGTTATTTATACATTTTTATTCTCAGATAATAGATATGTACAGATTATGACAACCATAGGAAATATGCATGCAGTGGAGACACGGCCACTGAGGGGATGCTTCCTGCCTCCTATCTTTACCAGGAACTCCTGCAGTGGAAAGACAGCTATAGATGCTGCCTTCGCTGCCGCTAGTAAATGGGGACCTACAGATTTACTGGATCAAATGCACTATATGTTACATTTTGAGTCATGGTTTGAGGTATGGTAAATGGACTGCATTTGTATAGTGCTTTTCTAGTCATTTTGACCACAAAAAGGGCCTTACACTAAAGTGTTCATTCACCCTTTCACATACATTCACACACTGATGGCGGCTAAGATACAAGGTGCCCCCCAGACATCAGGAAGCTAAGTATACACACACTGAATGGCGCAGCAATCAGGAGCAAAAACCCAGAGGAGAATGGGAATTGAACCATGGATCCTTTGACCATAGAACCATTGCTCTACCTCTGAGCCACAGCCGCCCCATGTTACAATCGTGTACATATTAAATTAAGTTTAATTTGAATTCAGATGCCTTCTGTCACCCCTTTGCTGTGTCTGACACTACTAACAATTTGATTGCATTCAATATAGCATGATCCAAAGGCCAATATAGCATCTTAATGTTAATATCTATGATGACATCAGTGTGTTGCTAAGCAACAAGCTACATCACTGTGTTGGTTTAGACCTGGGTGAGTTGTTGAGGGCAGTTAATGACACTTATTGCATGTATAAGACTGAAACTACAGGGAAAGAATCTACAGGGAAAGAATCATTAATGAACAATCATCAATGCACAATCAATGACAAGACAGATTATTCATCGTTTCAGGTTTCATTTTCTTACTATGATCTCTGATGATCTCTGTCAACCAGGTACAGACAACATATCTGAGCTCTCATCACATACACTCAGAGCTTAACCAGCAGCAACAACTGGAGTAACCAGTAATAATGGGTTCCGTCTCTCAGGTGACATTCAGGATACTGTACCTGGTTGGTGGATGCTGGTAGAGACGCTATTCAAGGTTGAGATACTACCTCCTTTTTTGTGGATAAAAAAGCCTCTGAAGCCAATACATTGGTGTCTGTGTTGTTGAGGTGAGAGATATTGCTACTTTTCACCGTTTTATGTCTTTGTAAGCTGAATACCTACAGACTTATATTAGAATGGATAGTTAATCTTTTTTGTTTCTTTTTTTAACATAATTCAGATCATCTCAAAGCTGAAATCTTATTGATACTAGTGCAGAGATCGGACACAAAAAGACACATTTTCAGAAAATTTAAGAAAAAAAGCCTCACCAAGGATCAGACTTTTAGTGTAGATTTCAGACATTCTTCTATTGATCAGCAGAAAGTGTGCAGTTAAAACTGTTGAGAGCTGAGAATTTTCTGTTGTGGTTTCATGTCTGACAGAGTGACTATAACAATAGAATTCAGATAAACTGGAATAGTCAAAATTTGACTCTTGTATGTTCAGAGACATGTTCTTCAGTAAGCAAATATCTAAACTAAAGCTGTCGGATAAATGCAGTGGAGTAGAAAATACAATATTTCCCTGGTTCCGTTGTACAAAACAAAAGGTTGAGACCTACTGACTTTTAGTTCTGATCTATCCATCCTGGATAATGGATCCTTCTTCTGTTAATACATTTTCAAAATTCAAAGTCAACAGACTTGGCTAGAAAGTATCACATAACAATCCCTCAAAGAAAAGCACTGCCAAGACTGACTTTACATAGAATGACCAACATGTTTGACAATAAATTGATTTTTTTGTATCAATGCCATATTAAATATGAATGCCATATAAAAATGTGAACATTAGTTGTCTGTTCATCGAAAGAACAAAACTGTCACTCCCCCTATGAGCGATTTCCTGGATCTCACCATTTTAAATGCGGGTGTGACTTTTAGGATAAAGGTTGTTGTACAGATAATAAAGCTCTTTAAAAGGATTTAAGCTGTACTGGAAAAGTTATATCAGCAAGTACTCATTTGTTTCAGAGGCTCAAAGACTAATACTTTTCAAAGTTGTAGTGCAGGAATTTTAAGTATAATAAATATAGATCAATATCTAATAGATCCAAGCCCTTGTTGTGTTTAAACAATGCTGTTTCATAACAATCAGAAGAAGCTAAATCTCTCTGTTTCACAGCAAACTTAGATTTTTCATCATTTCAACACTCTTCTGGTAGCTTTCTGCTAAATTAGATTGTGGATAAAAAGATCTCATCATCTCATCTCTTTGAATATTATCACAACAAATAAATAATTTTATGCTAGCAAAATGAGTCATTTTGCTGTAAACAGTTTATTCACTGTTTGACAGCCAGAACGCAACTACACCTTCAAATTTTATAAAGATATCAGTCTCAGTGTCAGAAACACACAGTTTTAACTTGCTCCTGTTACCTCCCTAAGTGCAACCAGTTGAGCCGCAGCCTCTCGCTGAGTGTTGTTGAGATTTTTTCAACCCTGCAGTGATGTCTTACGACTCTCTCTCAGGATGCCGTCCAGGCCATTAAGCTGTCGGAGGAAACCTCGATTGGGGATGACGCCACGGTGGTCTTTCACTGTTTTGATGGCTTCCACCAGGGTCAGGTTCTGCCTGATCATCAGGTAGGCCAGCACCAGAGTGGCCGAGCGGCTCACTCCCACAGTACAGTGGACCAGCACCTTACCTGCATAAACCAGATGTTCCACGTGTTATCTAAGTTTCTAGAGTAAGGTAAAGCACAAATTTAGCATTTAAGAGTTATAAAGCAAAATATTTACAAAAGAACCATATAATCTACTTTAAAAATGTGAACAACAACTTGTGGAATCTCCCTTAATCGTGGTTTCACAGATTACAGGAAGTTCCACAATTCTGAAAACACAGATTTAGACTTATTTTTTGAAAGGACAATAAAGGTTTGACTGCAGATGAGAATACTCAAAAAACTCATCACCACAAGATGAAAAAATTGTCATCTTGAACAAAAGTAATTTTGTTTCTTCCAAGTGTTTCCTAACTCTGGCTCAATTTAAACATCAGTTAAATAATATACTATATATGTTTTTTATATGAATCAAATATAATGCAGTTTGTTATAGGGTTTCTGTAACCAATAGGATTTATTTTTGTACACAGCCTGACCTCCACTGGTGAGTGCTTTGTGGATGAACTCAGCAGCCGGATAGAAGTTGACGCTCATGTCAAAGGTTGGGGAATCATGGGCCTCAATGCCGTGATAAGTAATGCTCATTCCAGCATAGTACTCAGCCCCGCCGCGCCACTTGCTCTGTGCACAGTTTAGGATGTGTGTAATGCCCAGTTTGGCCAGCTCACGTCGGTCTGATGCAATATCTCTGCAGACAGAAAAGGTTTAAATGGTTGGAAACTCTGCATACAGGTTCATAATTGAAGTGCCCAGATAAACAGTGAACATGTTTTTTCTTGCTGTAATTATTCCTCCTACTTATACTGCCCATTACATTTAAATAGTGTAAGTGATGGACAAAATCCTCATACCAAGTTAATGTGGGACTAATATGAAGCTTCTTTTTGTTTCTATACTTTCAGCACAACTCAACAGAGAAACACAGATAGAATTTAATCTGTGTTTATAAATGTTTCTTCTATCAGTGCAAAAGTTAAATGGAGTTCCTCAAGGTTCTATGCTTGTACCAATATGTTTCACCCTTTATATGCTCCCATAAGGTAAAATTACTAGGAACACACTTTAATCATTTCCACTGTTACTTGTATGAGGATGACACATAACTGTACTTGTCGATAAAGCCAAATGAAGCTAACCAGATGGAAAACAATGAGCATGTCTCAAGGACATAAAAAACTAGAAGAAATGCTTCTTAATTTAGAGACAACTGAAGGTATTGTGCTTTGGCTTGAACTTGGCTAGAAATTCAATATCCAGTGATATAGCAAAAAATAGCAGCAGTTTTTTTTGCCCTCTAGCACCACTATAAGAAACCTGGGAATCATCTTTGATCAAGATATGTTATTCTCTGCCCACATTAAACATATGTCTAGGACTGCTTTCTTAGATGTACACAACATAGCAAAGGTCAGGCACTTTGTGTCTCTGAAAATGCTGAAAAAAATGTCAAAAAAGTCTCTTAAGGACTCACCAGCTGGTCCAGAATGCAAGTGATCGTATATTAACAGGCACTAGGAGAAGGGATCATATCTAACCTGTATTAGCCTCCATCCTACCTCAAGGATCTCATAGTTCCATATCATCCATTGAGAACACTGCTCCCAAAGTGCAGGCCTATTAGAGGTTTCCAGAATTTCTAAAATTAAAATGGGAGGCAGAGCCTTCAACTACTCCTCCCCTTCAGAATCCTCTTCCTGTTTCAGCCCAGGTAGCAGACGCCAACCTAAAAACAGGTTGAAATTTTCATTTTTGAAGAAGCTTATATATATCTGTAATACTGATGACCCACTGTCAAACTGTGTTTTCTCATTCGCAATCTCCTAGACCAGTGGTTCTCAAATAGTGGGGGGCACCCCCTTTGGGGCGCAAGGCTTCATCAAGGGGGGTGCATTTGACCTCGGGGAACATGCTTTTTTTATTTCGTTTTTTTTTTTTTTAACTGTTCTACAATAAAGTGCAATTGCACCTCCACTACATTGGGGGCAGTGGCGCTTGGTGGTGTAGGTGTATGAGTATGAAGTGACACAAAGTGTAGCAGGCCCTCAAGTGACACCATGAAAAAATATTTAACAGGCGGAGAGAGACGGAGATAAAGAGACAAACAAAAGTCTCCCAAAGCTAAAACGAGGAAATATGACCAAGCATATGTAGGGCTTCGCTTCACTGTGAAAGACGGGTGTATTACTGTGCCAAAATGTTAGCAGCAGGCAGCATGAAGACAAATAAATTAAAGATATTACATGCTGACACGCCGATTTTATGTAATTTTATTTTTCAGTATCAGTCAAAAAATGTTTAACTAAGGATTTAATTTTTTTTTTGAATTCCAGATGCACTTAAAATCTTTTCTGTTACAGTTAATAAATTCATCAATATCTTTGTTGAAAGTTGGTCTATATTTCTTTTTTTTTCTCTCCATTATCTTATACGTTATTTTTCTTATATGTTATTGTCTTATACGTTAATAAGGATATGTTATGCAGAGGTACTTATAACAATCTTATTTATGTATATATACATCTCAAATTTATGGAGCAGCTGTAGCTCAGAAGTCGAGCAGTCGTCCCCAAGTTGGAAGATTGGTGGTTTGATTCCTGGCTCCTCCGAGTTGCATACTGTGTGTCCTTGGGCAAGATACTTAACCCTGATTTGGTCCCGATGGCATGTGCTGTCAGTGTGTGAATGGGTAGTTTCCTGATGTGCTGGTGGCTTTGTGTAATGCCACCGCCCACAGAGTGTGTGAATGGACACTTGTAGTGTAAAGCGCTTTGAGTGGTTGAAAAGCGCTATATAATCATTTATAGTCACAAGGGGGGGGTCGTTATTTAAATTTTCATAAAACATTTCAATGTTTAAAAAAAACGATCACAGGTCACATCTGTGAAGCAACATCGTCTGCATCTAGTGTGAAGTCCTTCGGTAAACTATTCACAAATGCTAAATCAGCAAATACTTTTCTCATTTGTAACCCACTGCTCAACTAGTCTACCTTTAATTAACGGCAAAGTGAAAATACACAGAGAGCTCTCAACACATTAGTTAATATAGGAAAATATTAAACTTCATGAACTCCTTCCTATAGATGTACCTGTGGAATAAATGCAACAGTATAAGTAAAGTACACCCCTCACATTTTTTATAAATAGTTTACTATATCTTTTTATGCAACAACATTGAATATATGGCACTTTGATACAAATAGTCAGTGTATAGCTTGAATAACAGTGTAAATGTGTTGCCGTCTCAAAAAAACTCAAAACACAACCCTTGCTATGGCATATTGAAGCAGAGCATGAAACCCTCCGTTTAGAAACTGCCCAAGGGCAGTTTTGCAGCAGGATACCAATCCCAAACACACCTCCAAGACTACCAATGCTTTGAAGACACTAAGGGTAAAGGTATCTCCAACACTAAAACCCTATTAAGCACCTGTGGGATAACCTGAATTTGAAGTTGGAGGAGGTGTCTAACTTCCACCAGCCCCTTGATGGCATTATGGAAGAGGGGGAGAAGCTCTGACCAAATACAGGTCCTTCTCAAAAACTTAGCATATTGTGATGAAGTTCATTATTTTCCATAATGTAATGATACAAATTTAACTTTCATATATTTTAGATTCGTTCCACACAAACTGAAATGTTTCAGGTCTTTTATTGTTTTAATACTGATGATTTTGGCATACAGCTCATGAAAACCAGCCTGGTTCATTACTCAAAACCACAATCATGGGTAAGCGTGCCAACCAGACTGCTGTCCAGAAGGCCATCATTGACACCCTCAAGCAAGAGGTGAAGACACAGAAAGAAATTTCTGAATGAATAGGCTGTTCCCAGAGTGTTGTAGCAAGGCACCTCTGTGTGAAGGAAAAAGTGTGCAGAAACACTGCAGAACGAAAAGAGGTGACCGGACCCTGAGGAAGATTGTGGAGAAGGGCCGATTCCAGACTTTGGGGGACCTGCGGAAGCAGTGGACTAAGTCTGGAGTAGAAGCATCCAGAGCTACCGTGCACAGGCGTGTGCAGGAAATTGGCTACAGGTGCCGCATTCCACAGGTCAAGCCACTTTTGAACCAGAAACCGAGACAGGAATGCCCGACCTGGGGTACAGAGAAGAAGCACTGGACTGTTGCTCAGTGGTCCAAAGTACAATTTTCGGATAAAAGCAAAGTTTGCATGTCATTCGGAAATCAAGGTGTCAAGAGTCTGGAGGAAGACTGGGGAGAAGGAAATACCAAAATGCCTGAAGGCCAGTGTCAAGTACCCAGAGTCAGTGATGGTCTGGGGTGCCATGTCAGCTGCTGGTGTTGATCCCCTGTGTTTTATCAAGGGCAGGGTCAATGCAACTAGCTATCAGGAAATTTTGGAGCACTTCATGCTTCCTTCTGCTGAAAAGCTTTATAGAGATGAAGATTTAATTTTTCAGCACGACCTGGCACCTGCTCACAGTGCCAAAACCACTGGTAAATGGTTTACTGACCATAGTATTACTGTGCTTGATTGGCCTGCCAACTCTCCTGACCTGAACTCCATTGAGGATCTGTGGGATATTGTGAAGAGAAAGTCGAGACAAGCCAAGACTGTGGATGAGCTTAAGGCTGCTATTGAAGCATCCTTGGCCTCCATAACACTTCAGCAGTGCCACAGACAGATTGCATCCATACCACGCCACATTGAAGCAGTCATTTCTGAAAAAGGATTCTCAACCAAGTATTGAGTGCATAACTGAACATAATGACTTGAACGTTTACTTTTTTGTACTAAAAACACTTCTTTTATTGGTTGGATGAAATATGCAAATTTTTGAGATAGGGATTTTTTTTTTTTTTTTACTTTTTTGCCAAAATCATCAATATTAAAACAATAAAAGGCTTGAACTACTTCAGTTGTGTGTAATTATTCTAAAATATATGAAAGTTTCGTTTTCATCATTACGTTAAGTAAAAGAATGAACTTTATCACAATGTGCTAATTTTTAGAAGGCACTGTACTAAAACCAAACAATGAAGCCTGCACATATATACAAACAGCAGCGGGTGACTCACTGGTCTCCTATGTAGAGTCGCGGCCACACTTCGTCCGTGTGGTTGCACGCGGTCTTTCCGGTGCACAGCAGCCGCTCCAGCTCGGACACGCTCAGGGTCGGAGACACGCGCTCCGAGTCTTTTCGGTTCGGGGACCTGGAGCTGCTCCGGGACCGGGAGAACCGGGACATGAACGCCATTTAATCTGGAACAAAACACAATATGAACGTAATCAAATGACAGATACCTCTATACAGACAATGAAAACAGAAAAGACTACAAATAACAGACAACAGGAACATATTTGTGGAGGAATATTTAAATATAGGCATATAATATATTAAACCTGTAGCTTTAATTAATGAAACGTAAACTGAGAATCTGTCGGAGGTTGAGCCTTCAAACCGGATCATGAGAAAATAAATCAGCAGCCGCGTTTATTCCATAGGATGGCTTTTTATTTTCCGTCTCGGCGGTGCCGCAGACCGAGCTGTTCCGCCGCCATGTTGACTCATTTATTTGCCGAGGTGGGGGGCACGAAGAGACATCTTCACCTCCACCACCCCCAGCATCCTCTCAACAAGTCCTCAGTCTGACACATGCTGGCTTAAAGCGACGCCAAACCTCAGCAGCAGAATATTTATAATAATAACATGAATATTCTGTATTTTCATCAGCTGTTCATGCTCAAATAATCCTGCTCAATTTTATATTTAATAAGCTTGTTAATGACGCTGATTTAGTCGCTGGTGGGGTTTGACGCCACCTGATGGTCAATTAAGGGAGGTTTATATAATGTTAAAGGGTAAATTCACAAATATTCTGTAAATAAACCGCAGTAAAGACATACACACAGAGTCCACACAACAAAATACAGACAAATAATGAGATTAATTTTAAATAATAGATACAAGTCAAAATTACAAGAACGTTTGCAAACATATTATTGCATTAACACCATAATTGATGGATAATGTTGCATTGTTGGTATGTTTTTGTTCCTAAAAAATTGAGAAAACAGATTTATTTTGACCGTTGAGACTACAGTGATAAAAAGACATCAAACTTCATACTTAAATGTGGCTCCAATATAACAAAATGAAACTGGAATGTTGAACCAGCTTAATCAAATATTATTTTTGTTCTGTACATATACATGTATACGCATTAGCCTAGATATACTTACACGTTCATTTAAATATTTTAACATTTCAGAAAACATGTGATACAAAAATATTCGTGTTAATGTGAGAAATCAACTGGTGGCGTTCAATGATGATATATATTAGTTACTTTTAGCTATTAGTCAGCTTAACTATAAGATAAAGCAAAGAGTTTGAGGAGCAGTACACGAAGGCACCACGTCACATTTATGCGACGCACATGTGAGTGTAGTGAGCGCTCGTGAGGAGGCACAGAGACCAAACATGGCTTCTGAGAGGCTGCAGTTCCATGAAATGGGTTTGGACGACCGTCTGTTAAAGGTAAAAATTGCCAAAACTTTCGAATAATTTTAGTTGCCTTAACTGTAAAGTTAACGGAAGTCACCGAATTAGCTAGCGGCAGCTACCAGCAGCAGCTAACGACGCTAAAGTTAGCTGCTGCGTGGGAAGAAGTCCGAATTTATTTGTTCACTCCTCAACAAAATATGAAGAAGCTTCCTCTTACAATACTGATACCTTTTTCAATATAAATGAGCAAATAGTAATCAAAGTGAAAGAGGAATAATAAATATATTTTTTCTTGAAATCATGAATTATTAACTATACAATTTAGGAGACTGAATTAACCGTTCAACTTGCATAGAGTAACATGGAGAGGAAGCACAACATTTTGTGTAACACTTTATCAATTGATTTGTGAATCTGGCTTTGTATAATCTTTTTTCACCTCTTTTGTAAAGTTGTAATTGCTTGTTTGGATAAGTGTAATATTTATTATTATCAACTGAACACAATTTGCTTGTAAACCGATAAAATCTTCACATCCTCAGTTTAAAAGAATCCATGATTAAATATTATGATTCCACACGGAATGGTCACTTAAAATCAATTCTGCACAGGCCTAGATCATCTTGAACAAGCAAGCCTATTAGCTCTTATTGTATTTCTTAAACCTCCTTTATTTCTATGTCCAGATCAAAAAGTACTGGCATTAAATTTCTCAAATCTGGACTAGACAGACCCTGTTTGGGCAACCATTTTTCTACTCATGAAAATGCAATAAAGGCACAATTCACAGTTTGTTCTTTTGTACTGCAGGCAACTTTAGACCAGGTTTAGATCTAAAACCACTGGCTTTGGACTTCTCAAATATGGACGAAAATATCCTACAGAGGCTAAACATTTATTTGGAGAAATCCGTGCCTTTTATTTCTTTATGTAAATTATGTAAAGGGACATTTATATTTTGTGAAATTTCTTTGTTAGACAAAACCTCTTCTCTTTATCTCATTTCTGATAGACCTGAGCATGTATTTCTTCTCATTACAAAATAGTTATTTCTATAGAAAAATCAAATGCATTCTTAGCAACTGATCAGTTTGGAAATATCCTATAAAATTCCAAAATTGCAACTATCTTTCCTCCACCTGAATATAGCGTTTTTATATACAGAAATAGATATATGCAAAAATAGAGCGAGAGTAAAACTGAGTTCGGTTGTGCTTTATTTGAGTATTGAATAGGACTACTACTAACATTTTTTAATCATTGTGGGCATGGTAAAAAACATGGATAAATCAAGCACACAAGTGTGTGTATTTAAAAATAAAGTAGGGTGATGTCATCAATCAAACCATCAAAGTCCTCATCCTCTGTTTCGGATTCCCACAGCAGCTAAATCTCCATCAAACAGTGCCGCAGTTCAGTGCAGTGCAGCTCCTCGTTAATGATGCATTATAATCCGCTGGAAGTTACAGCGCTACCGTACTTCTGGTCCGGATGGAAAAATGTCACCGTTTCATGAAACGAAAGCACCAAGATGGAAATGTTCAATTTTCTTTACTGCTGCTAAAAGCTTTACTGCTTAAGTTGAAAGGTGACTGTCGAAAAGCTTCTCCCACTCGTTCTTTGCTCAGTGATCAACTGATCAAGTCTTTCCTCCTATGCAACCCATAGAGACTGCACCATAGATGATGATGTTGATTATGCTATGGGGCCTGATGATAATGAGCAAAACCTTTTGAGTTATTTAATTAAATTTGTTGACCACATAAAAAAAAATTCTGATATTGATTGATTGATTAATTAATTAATAAAAAAAATTGCAGCACAATCACACAGCTGTTGTATCTGGGAAGAGATTTTCCAAAGCTTTTCTGGCCGTTGGAAAGGTTTTTAGACAGATAAATGGTAAATGGCCTGCATTTATATAGAGCTTGTCTTCTAGCCTTTTTGACCACTCAAAGCACTTTACACTACAAGTGTCCATTCACCCATTCACACACACTGATGGCGATATACAGAGCTGCCCGCACATCAGGAAACTATGCATTCATACAACGAAGGCACAAGCCATCGGAGGCAAATCAGGGTTAAGTACCTTGCCCAAGGACACGACAACATGCAACTCGGAGGAGCAGGGAATCGAACCACCATTTTTTCGACTGGTGGTGAGCGACAGCTGCCCCGATTAAAAAGTCCATCACTTAAAATACAGAATACAACGATGAGATTAGTAATTAACAGGGTCCTATCAACAGTTTTACAGACTTCTCTTTTACTATTGCAATCTATTGGAAAGATGCTTTTTTGGGTTTCCAACAATTTTTTTTGTTGCAGTTGTTGCAGTACTACAACTGGCCACTGAGAAAAACAGCATGCTTGTTGAAAGGCAATGTTGTGTCTTAACACTACTGAACGTCATCTGAAGTAAGATAAGATATTAGGAACTCAGATTATCTTCATCTGTGAGAAAAAAGATGGAAATAGCATTTAATTGTCTTTGTTGATCAATTTTTGCGCATGAAAGTGTGAAATACCTGTGAACCTGTTTATCAAGTTTATGATGAATGTACCTGTACAAAAGAAATACTCAGATACTTTCCTAACTTCCTAACTCCAACTGGAAATACCGTTGTCTAAAAATATTCCAATACAGGTGAAAGTAAATCAAAAGTAAAACACTATAAAATATTATGTATTGTTTTTTCTTTATCCAGTGGGAGAAAGTAACTTGGTAGAAGTTCTACTTCTGCTAAGTTACTAGAGAATATCTGTGATGCTACTTTATACTTCACTGCATTCATCTGATAACCTAAGTTACTTAAAGATGCAGATATTTTGTATTTTACAAATAATTAATATATGTTTGAACATTAAAGTCTCCCTTTAATGACCTTCTCTTACCTGTTCCCTCCATTTCCATCATAATTTTTATCACCATGTTATGCTTCTCCTCAGGCGGTCGCAGACCTGGGTTGGTCCCAGCCAACTCTGATCCAGGAGAAGGCCATCCCTTTAGCTCTGGAGGGAAAAGATCTTCTGGCTCGAGCCCGGACTGGATCTGGAAAGACTGCGGCCTACGCAGTACCTGTTCTTCAGCGGATCCTGGCCTCCAAACAGGTGAGCCAGTCACAGACTGGAGGCTTTTTTTGGAAATCAATCATATTGTATCATTGTAGATCTGGACCAGAATATATATATATATATATATATATATATATACATATATATATACGTGTGTATATATACATATATATATACGTGTGTGTACATATATATATATATATATATATATATATATATATATATATATATATACATACACACGTATATATGTGTGTATATATGAATGTGTTAATTACTTTTTGTGCTAAAATTGTACATAGAAATTTACAATGTATATTTGTAATTCTACTGGGCTTTTATATTTTTTGTGTAATTTTAAGTCCAGGCCCCTAATTTAGTAGGTCAAATGAAAAAAATAAATGTAATTTCAGATGTGAGGTTATAATAAAAAAGTGAAACCAAGAAATGTTTGAAAGGTTAAAATGTAGTTTATTATTAATAATATAATTTATTATCTATCACAATTTTTTTTTAATTTATTACTATTTTTTAGTAGAGTTCTTGTGTTTCTCAATCACTTCAACATGTTTTATTTGTGTATGTAATGAATAAATTATTAGTCCAACCACGGAAAACCTATGGAATAATGAAAAGTTATAGTTAAGTGAAAATGCCCAACCGTTTTCCTTTTATCCTTTTAATACAGATCTGGCTATAAAGAGCTTTCAAGTTTATGTACATGTGTGCGTCAAAGTCACCCTGGTCACCCTCTTCATCTCCTTCCTCCTCTTCAGAGTGTTCGTGAGCAGGATGTGAGAGCTCTGATCCTGGTCCCCACCAAAGAGCTGGGTCAGCAGGTCCAGACCATGATGAGACAGTTAACAGCTTTCTGCTCCAGAGACGTGCGTGTGGCAGACATCACCAGCAAAGCCGACCTGTCGGCTCAGAGGTCGCTTCATGTTTTTAGACAGCAACAGACAGATACCGCTACGATTGCGTAGGGCTGTGTCTCCTTTCTCACCTTTACTTGCAGTTTGATCCGTGTCACTCATATTTGAACAGGCCTATTCTAATGGAGAAGCCTGATGTGGTCGTGGGCACACCATCCGGTGTAATGGCCCATCTCAACGCCCAAAACCTGGTGCTACACTCGTCCCTGGAGACACTGGTGGTGGATGAGGCCGACCTACTTTTCTCCTTCGGCTTTGAGGCTGATCTAAAAAACTTGTTGTGGTGAGAAAACATTTCACTTGTGACATTTGTATTTCTTAAGGATTGAAATTCAACATCTTTTGTATATATAGTATAGATTTGTAATGCTGTTTAGTATTGACATATGAATTATATACATATTTACATATTACATATTTATTATTCTGTTTTTTTTTTAGCCATTTGCCAAAAATTTACCAGTCGCTCTTAATGTCTGCGACTTTGACCGAGGACGTTCAGGCTTTAAAGGAGCTGCTGCTGCACAACCCGGTAAAGTTTCAGCTTCACATTCAGTCTGTTAGTAAGCAGCTGCAGAAACACATTAAGCAGTCTCATTAATGAAAATTGATCAAATGTGATCATCATTGACCTTTTCCCCCCATGATTAAGATGAAACTGTATCATTTAATAATACCTATAACAAAATCAACAAGAGTAATCATTATCAAAGTTAATGTCACTCAGTTCTTTCTGATGATCAATTTAATGCAGTAGCAAAGTTCACATTTAACTTAAGACCGATCAGCACTTTCTTGTGTTTTTCTGTTAATCCTTTCCAGCAGCAGAAATATGATTCAGACATGCTATCATGATAGAATTATTACATTTACTTTCCTAAATATAAATCTTATTCCTGAGGATCTTTCCTTTTTATCTCCTAGAAGGGTTTTCTTAATGTACCTCATGTTCTACTGTTTATTGCAGCCAAGTTTATTGTAGCCTATGCTGCCACCGTCTACCCAAGCCACACTTAGCATGGTCGGCCTATATTCATAAGACTCTTCCTGCAAAGCTGCATTTTTCAATACTTAACCTGTGTTTTTCTTCAGATAGAATCTGATTGTGATATAGGTTTGACTAAAATGAAAAATAGTTTTGGGTGGACTTTATTGAGTGAATTATTGAATATAAACTTAAACAAAAGCCTAAAATAGTCTGTTTCTAAGATAAGAATAAAATGCTCAGACTTTTAGGTGAAAATGAACTTTAAATATGCTAAATACTAAACAGGACTAAAACTATTAAAAAAAAAAAAAAAAAAAAGCTAACAACTTGAATTCTCTTTGACTCCTGTGTTTGGGTCTCAGGTGATCCTGAAGCTGCAGGGCTCTCAGCTGCCAGACAGCAGCCAGCTGCAGCAGTACAGTGTCAAGTGTGAGGAGGAGGACAAGTTCCTGCTGGTCTACACCCTGCTGAAGCTGCGGCTGGTTCAAGGGAAGACACTATTGTTTGTCGGAGACGTGGATAGATGCTACAGACTCAAACTTTTTCTGGAGCAGTTCACTATTCCTGCCTGTGTCCTGAACTCTGAGTTGCCCGTTCAGTCCAGGTACGACAAGTCCTGTTAAACACCCTGACATCACAGCAGATACTTTTTTATTACCTTAATAATTGTTAAATCGTGAAATGAGAATGAAAGTCCTTGTAAAACCCTATTTTTGTGTGTGGTAAAAATCATCACTTTCTGCCTCCTTTACACATTTTTGAAGACCTTGCAAAGGTCATTAAATCAGTCACCATGTCACAAAAGTTCTATGGAGAGTTGGTCATTGCAATAAATTTTGATAAAATTTTGACAGTTAACCATGAAACGAACTATATCAGATATAACTTCGCTCCACATAGTCTGAGTGGTCCCAATCTCCACATGTAGGATAAGACTCCTGGTCCAGAGACACACATTCAAATGATGACTCTTCTTCACAAATATCTTCCATGTTGCTCCTGATATTATAAGATTAAAGTGTCATTACTTTTAAGAATTTTACATCCAACAGTTGAATTTAAATTTTTTAAAGTTTGAAGTTTACCATAAGCCACCTAGGAGAAACTCAGAATATGTGGATAAAAGTTCTTTGGTCAGAAGAATCCAAAGTTGAACTTTCTGGGCAAAATGTTATGTTTGGTGTAAAGGTAACACTGTGTGTCAATCTGAATACACAATCCCTACTGTCAAACATGGTGGTCGGGGCTGCTTTTCTTCCGCAGGGACAGGGGAAATGATTAAAATTGATGATGTCGGGGTGGGTGCAGCTGAATTAGAGCCAACCTTTTGAAGATGAAGCATTGGACGATTACTTCCTATTGCCAGAGGGGGGTACTGGACAGAATCTATAGGGTTGTGCTGGTGCATCTGGGGTTGGTGGTGATGCCCTAGTCACAGTGTAAATATAATGTTTTTCTTATCTCCTTCAGGTGTCACATCATCACACAGTTCAACCAGGGATTCTATGACTACATCATTGCCACAGATGAGCAGAGTTTGGCTGACCAGACCGCCTACACTAAGACTGCTGCTGCAGGAAAAGGGAAGAAGAAAAAGAGCTCAGAAAGAGGAGGAAAGTAAGTGAGGCCAGGTAGTCTTCTCCTCCAGAATGAAATTATGACTCTTAACATTTGATCAATGTTCTAAAGGTCCAAGGATAAAGAGTACGGAGTGTCCAGGGGGGTGGATTTCCAAAACGTGGACAACGTCATCAACTTTGATTTCCCCAAAACGGTGGAGTCGTACATCCATCGAGTCGGCAGGTAACTGCCGCTTAAGACAACAAGTTACTGATCTCTGATATTCATCAATGGCTGATAATCACTCTATGATTGTGTAGGACAGCAAGAGCAGACAACCCGGGCACCGCTCTGTCCTTTATCTCCCACACTGAGCTCGCTCTGCTGTCGGAGGTGGAGGAAGCACTGGTAGGAGGTAGGGACGGATACAATAATACATACTGACAGTACTGATTGTACTCTGATCACTGTACTACATAATAATAGTTCTCAGTTGTACTGTGACTGCATGTATTTGTTTACAGTAGTACACATGCATTTTTAAAATTCAATAGGATTAATGATTTAGATTTTCCTACGGTTTGTAAAATGTCTGATCTGTAAAATGTTGATTAAAAAACAAATTCAGATTATTCAATATAATGTTTGAGCTATAAAATTTTTAAAAATATTGATCAGAGAACTATACATTTTAACCACTATATTCAGGTCACTGTTATAAACACCAGAATATTTTCTCTTCTGAGAAGCATTTTTTCCCCCTAAAAATCAAAATTTTTATTAATTAACAAAGTATTTGCTCTGGCTTTTCTTTCATGCTGATATTAGAAAATGGTCATGTTTTGTTATTGATAAGAAATGTTTGACATTTTTGTTTACTTTCAGAAAACTCAGATTCTGCTCTGAAACCGTACGAGTTTAAGATGGAGGAGATCGAAGGCTTCAGGTACAGGTGCAGGGTGAGTCTCTAACAAACACATCTATACCTCACATGTCTGTTTTAATTTATTTTGTAGCTTTTCTCTTCTGTTTGATGAGTTTATCTCATTGAGAGCTGAGACTGAGAACAGCAGAAAAACACAAGTACATTTAACATCCAAACTGAGCACAGACATGGTAGATTAAAGTTGAGAGGTGAAACATTTTAGTTTGAGTTCTTTCACAACACAAAGCCCGAACAGGCTTAACATATTAATCTCTGTCTTGCTTCCACTTAGTTCCTTTCACCTCAGCGCTGACAATGGCTGATCAGTTGTTTTGATGACTGTTGTTTAGGATGCGATGCGCTCGGTGACAAAGCAGGCAGTAAGGGAGGCTCGGCTGAAGGAGATTAAACAGGAGCTGCTGAACTCAGAGAAACTCAAGGTGAGACTTGATGCTGCAGAAAGAAACCTGCCTGTAAATAAAGATGGACCACATGTGGGCTTCTGAAAGTCACCTGGATATCCTCAGTGCAGTGTAGGTCGATGTTGGTGGGGTAGGGCCAAACTCAGTCTACATCTAATCAATTTTTGTTTTTCTCATAAGGCTCATGTTTATGTTTAACAAGGGGATGTGATGACATGGTCGACTGCTTTTTACAGGAAGATGGCTTTTATAAAGAAGCAGATTTTTATTTTTGGTCCTAAATTTTGGACAGTAGCGGGAAGTCTAGACATGGCATTCATCTTTATACAGTTTTTTTATATAATAGGAGTGTGTGTAAATGTCTGATTGGCTATTTCTGCTGTCAGACATATTTTGACGATAACCCACGAGATCTGCAGCTGCTCCGACATGATAAAGATCTTCATCCTGCTGTGATTAAACCTCACCTGAAGAATGTCCCAGAGTACCTCAGTGAGACACACACAAATATATAAATTATGAATATATTTATGTCAATCATTGTTAATTTTGATAATTGATTCGTGCAGTTCCAGAGACACTGAGGGGATCAGTGAATCCTCTGCTGAGCAGGAGGAGGAAACAGAAGGAAAAGACCAAAGCAGCGAGTGGAATCATCAAAACCAGTTTCAAGGTGAGATGTCAACAGCTAGATCAAATATAAAAAAGACTGCAGCTGTTGTTGAGAAACTGAGATTTAACAGGGGAAAAACCATTGAACTCTGAGCTTGACATGGATATCATAAACACAGTTATTTTAGATAGACCATGTTGCTCTGTTCACTGTCTGAAATAGTTATTCAAGTTTTTAAACAATCAATTCATCTGTCAAGCTGTCAAAAATTATTTGCTGCTTTTCTAAACTGACAATTAACAGAATATCTTTTAGATTCACTATGGGAAACTACTGTTGTGATGAGTCTGTGTTGCACAGAGTAAAGTGTAAATGACATTAATTATAAGCCATTCTCTCTCTAAAGAACATTCAGGGGAAAAATCCGCTGAAGAGTTTCCGCTACACTGGAGGAAGAAACAGAAAAGGAAAAAGCAGCCAGCCATAGCTGAACTATAAAGCACAGAATGAGCTTCTTGTTGAAGTTGGACGAGGCAACGTGAACTGTGAAATAACCTGTATTCTCTATTTTGCTGTTTTTAAGCAAATGTTTATTAAAAATAAAATTAATTTGCGTTGTTCGAGTACGTATGTACACACAAAAGTCAAGTCAGTTTGATTTTTTTTTTTTTTTTTTATAGCACTAAATCTAAAATCAGGAATTGGCTTCAATGTGTCAAACAACATCAACACAACATTGTTGGGGGGGCCTCAGAAGGAGAAACAGAGGAATCACTCTTATAGGACAGACAGGCTGCAATAGATGTGTGCACAGGATGGAAACAATACATTTATGACAGGAAAAGAATTGAGTATGACATTAAGTAAAATAACAGAAATATATTTGTTAATTGTGTATGTGGAGGATGAGGTAACAGGATACATCACAATTTTCTAGGTGAACCAGGACAGCAACAGACCCAACAACTGAAGATCCTTCAGTGGCTGCACTGCAGCATGAGAAGACATAAAACACAGGGCAGGACTCCAGGATCACAACTGATTTTAAAAAGTACACCAGTGGCTTATGAGTATTACAGAAGTCCTGGCAGTCTAAACCTATAGCAGCATAGCAATGGTTTAGGCCAGCCCTAACTTTAAGTATAATTAAAAAGAGTAAATGTTCTTAAATGTAGACAGTGTGTCCTATTACACACTTGTAATAGGACAGATGATTGCACAGGAGAGGAGCCTGGTAGTTATAGGCTCTGCCTCCCATTTTAATTTTAGAAATTCTGGGAACCTGTAGTATCCTGTGTCTTGGGTGTCCAGTGTTCTTGATGATATAGAACTATAAGATCCTTAAGGTAGGATGGAGCTTGACCATTAAGAGCTTTATAGGTAAGGAGGATTTTGAATTCTAATCTTGATTTCACAGGAAGCCAGTGCAGAGAGGCTTATACAGGTTACATATGATCCTTTCTTCAAATGCCTGTTAATATACGTGCAGCTGCACTTGTAAGCATCCAACTTTTCCCCATATAAATCTGTCAGGTGCCACAAGGAATGCTTTACATTTATCAAATATGAGTTTAGATCAATAACAAATTTCGTTCTCCACAGAATGTTGAAATTAATAGAAAGTTCTGAAAAACAGATAATACAGCCCCTTATTTGTTTTCAGTCTAAAGGAAAAAAAAGTATGATTGTAGAAGCTTATAGTTAAGGATGGTCCTGGCTGGCCTAGAATATTACTATGCTACTATAGGTTTAGACCGCTTAGATACTATGAGCCTCTCCTTCCTTATTCCATCTGTATTAATCACTACTGACCCAATATTGTACTTATTCTCTACTCTTATCAACTGTATCTACTATACTACAAATCTGTTGTGTTTCTGGAGTCTTGCCCTGTGTTTTGTGTTTTCTCATTCTCAGAACATGCTGCAATGCAGCCACTGAATGATCTTCTGTTGTTGGAGGGTCTGTTGCTGTCCTGGTTCACCTGGAAGCTGTAATGGATCCTGTCACCTCAACCTACATACACCACAATTCATTACATTCCTGTTATTCTGTTCGTAATATTTGACTTTTCCTGTTCAAATGTATTGTCTCCATCTCCACTCATCTTTTGCACGCCTGTTCATCCTGGAAGAGGGATCCCTTCTCTGTTACTCTTCCTGAGGGTTCTTCTGTTTTTTTCCCCCTGTTAAAGGGTTTTTTAGGGAGTTTTACCTCTTTTGTACAAACTGTAAATCCCATTGGGGCAAATCTGTGATTTGTGATTCTGAGCTATACAAATAAGATTGATTGATTGAATGATAATGGTATTTTACCAAACTAAAATTCAGTACTTTGATATCATTTATTATTACAGAAACTTTTACATATTTATAATTACTTATGGCCCTCCATATCTAACTGCATAGTCCTGAACAATGGAGAGAAATGGCTTAAAGATGTGTCATGTAAATGTTTCTAGTTTTTAGAGTAGAAGAAGGTTCATTCAATTAGCATCATAACTAATAATAATAAACAGCGTGAAATCACACTGCAGCGGACCAATGACAAAACAAAACTAAAAATATGTTAAATGCTTTATTACATTTTCAGGGCTTTACATTTATATCATAACCCAGATTACCACCCTCTTCTTTACTGTTATAATATAGAAAAGAGAAAATAAAAGCACAGATGAACAATTATTGATTAGCAGTAGAGACACTTTGCACAGGTTCTTTACAGTTGCTTTACACTCTCCACATACTTTGGTTGTTTCTTATCACTACAGGAATCTCAGAGCAGCTCAGAGCTCCACTGACACACTGTCAAGGAGAACTGAAAACCAAATTCACGTGATGTGAGATTTTTTTTGTCTGTTAGACTAACAATTTATAACTAGTTAAGTAACACTATGCACCTTCTTCTGTGTGTTTGGATGTTTTCAGGTCACAACTGTCTGTCTCTAGCCATCTGTCTGTCTCCATACCTGTTCATCTGTCTCCTTTTGTCTCAATTTGTGTTTCTGCAAGGTGGTCTTACTGCAGGAGTCACTGCACGTTGAGTGTTTGTCAGGTGTCATTTTGAGGTAAAGGTGTGTTGGGTGGTCACAGTCTGACTGGATGTTGACCTGGGGCATGGGCAGTGGGTGTGAAAGAGTGTCCCCAGGGGTGAGGCTGGTCAGGTGAGGGGGTACAGGGGTGAAATCAACCAGCCAATTTAAACTGACAAGCTCAAAAACACACAGCGTCAACATTCAGGAGACATTAATTTTAAGTAGAAGGTGTCCTATGATCTGTCAGGAGGTGCAAAAGTACAATTTTAAAGTAAAATATCTCTTAAATGGTAGTTGAATGACCGATGAGGTCTCCTAAAGCTCTGTAAGTTTAAATTTAAGAAGGAAAACTAGAATTTCTCATATCAGCACTGGGGTTAGGGGGTGGTGGGAAAGACTGATGATGCAAAGGAGGAGAGAAATGCATGATGGGCAACACCTGGGAGACAGAAGACAAGAGGCAGGGCTACAAAAAGAAGGCCTCTGAGAGTAAAACACCTGTTTCGTCTCCACCTTTTAATAATAGAATGCCAAACTCAGAGCCTCATGAACTGGAAATATTAAAGGTAGACTGAATCTCTTGTTGAAACAAGCCTGTTCTATATAGAGAAGGGAAAAACAGTTGACTTGATGACTTGATGTCATGACTAAGACTCAATATATAGTTCATCTACTAAAAAGTTAACCAGAATATTCTGGTGAGTGTTGGCAGGTGAACAGAATCAAACTTAGCAGAAACTCAAAATGGAAGCGAAGAAATGCTCCCTCAATTGGTCAGTCAGGTCGAGAAGATAATATACAAACTAAAGAAACTAAGGAGCTGAATTGAAATAGAAACTGTTATTTGATTGAAAAGAAACAACCAAAATTCTGTGATGATGAATAATAACCATGTCCACAGATGTTCATAAAGAGATTATCAAGATACAGTTTAAAATGTTTTTGTCTTTTTTATTTTCTAATGTCTGAATGTTTATCATGAACACTGATGTTTAATGGAAAATAGAAATGCTTTCAATAGGAGCAGAAGAAACCAATCAAACATATTTTTGTCACATTTTGAAATAATGATCTAATATTATTGAGGTTATATATATATATATATATATCCTGTTTTTACTTCCTGGAGTAAAACTAAATAAAGTTATCAGATTACTGTGCCTCCTGATTCAAGGTTTACTTTCTCTCTCGTAAGTTTGGTGGTAAATCACACAACTATAACAGCAAAAACTACAGATAGATAACAGATGATCCAAGAGACAAACCTGAAACTCATATTGTAAAAGAGCAGGAACTTCACACAGCTACTATCTCCTACAAATGATTTGATATACTACAAAACTCTACAAGTCCCAATTACAATTTGTTATATGTCAACAACAATATGTTGACAGAAAACAGGCAGCATTACATTTCCTTTAGAATTATTTCTCAGACAGGATAGCGCTTTGAATCTAATGTTGGATTTATTTTTACAGACATTGTTTAATCATCGGTAGGTTGTAAGTTAGACATGTTAAAGAAGGGAAAAGTTTAATTATAATCATCTTTCTGGATATGCCAGTATCTACAATGATTAAAGTAATAATTATTTATACTGAATCTAGTAGCTGTGTTGAACAGAATATGTACAAATATCATTCATTTTGCTGCACTGCAGTGTCACTCTCAACATAACCCACAAGCTGTCTGGCTGCAGTATAGAAATAATCAACCCAAATAAATAAACATTTTCCAACATTGTTTAAATACAGGTGATGCAGCTGTTTGTCTGTGGGTGATGGTTTCCCCTCAGTTAGTGTCAGGTGAGCACATCAAATCACTGTAGGGCACGTGCAGTTTCAGCACACAGTACCTGCGGTCCAGTTCATTCTGATCAGATGCAACTGTTGAGTATTGGTTCATCCCCTGTGAGAACACAGACACACACACACACAGAACATGTGCACAACAACAGTGCAGGCATGTAAACACATGATCAAATAATATGAAATACAAAACAATACTTCACTAAGGTTAATGTGACCCTATGAAATCGTTATCTGGAAGCTCCTGCTCAGGTAGAACTCCAGGATTTCCAAATGATAAGGAAAAAAACACACTGATGTATTTGTTTTTTTTTAATTTTGTTAAAATTGCTGTTTTATTTCTTGTGAATTTCTGTCTTATTTATGTCTGCAAGCTGCTAAAGGATGGATAAATATCAAGGAAAATAATTAACTAACTGGAAAACAACAAACTAACTCAGACTTTGCTTTAAGTTCGCAGGTCGTAAGCTGTCAATCTGGGTCTTGGATGACTGTGAGATGAGCAGATAAGATACATTTGAAACACTTCGAATGTGATGTAATGTAAATAAACTAGATCATCAAAGTTACAGTTTTAGATTGCATGTAAATGTGTGAATTATTCAAGTTAACCAAAAAGAGAGTTGGGATTATTTCCCAACAGACATTCAGGAAACAGCATCAAACATTTAAAACGACATCAAGCAACCAGCAGGAGGTGGAGGGTCAGAGTACTCACAGTCAGATTTTGATCTGGGTGGGGGGCTTAGCATGCTCTGTGTGGGGGACTATGACCTCCATGGGAATCTGAATTGGAGGAGGGGTGGAGCTCCGGGGCTGAGAGGCCCAACAAACAGGAAGGAGTCGACATATAGGAAAGAGGACGAATTTAAAGGACAAATGTGTTGATTTTCTATGCTTCTCACTTTCAACAAATCTTATGTTTGAATCCAAACCAACAAAAAAGTGCACTACCAAGTGTTTTTCTATCAGAACCTGATATACCGAACAAGGGTTTGTCTTGTTATTTGTGTCCAGTTAGGGGTCTTTGACTCAAATAAAAAAGAACCACTGCTGTAGAGCAACACATGGGAATTCATATAGTTTTAGTTTGATTTAGTTTGTTTAATTGTATGAACAATGTTTCACTATTTTTTGTTTGTAATTCATTTGGGGTTTGTTGTTTCGTCTGGAAAAGCTGGTGAAACTAATACTACTAGTTGGTTCCACTAAACCGGCGTCTTGTGTGAGACAAAATATTGTGATATTTCAATATTTTTAAATAATTGGTGTTTTTTTTGCAAATTGACAATGTGAATAAAAAAAGGGCATGTGGAAGTTCCACTATAGTTGGTTTGGCCTTTTTTGGGATTTGTTAACAGTTTTGAAATGTGAAGTGAGGACAATAGTTTTAACAAACAGATGATGCAGTGCTTTTACAGTGTCTTGCCACAGAGGAAGAGATAGATAGATGCAAAGAACATGGATGGACAAAAAGACTTAAGTAAGTATGATACAGTGCCTTTTCAGCAACACTGTGGGACAGAGAGGAGAAACAGACAGAATTAGCAAGTGAAAACAAACCCAGGAGCGACAGCCACAACAGATGGAGCGACACATGTTTAAATTAAGTAAATATGGAGAAAAGATTAAAATCAGTCTCACCTCCTCATCACTATCCGGCTCCACCTTCTTCTCTCTCTTCTTCTTCTCATCCTCCTTCTTCTTCTTATCTTTGTCTGGCAGGATGTCATCCAACCAGGCCAAGTCATGTTGTGAGAACATCAGATCCATCAGCTTCCGTACAACCATCAGACCAAGAATCTGCCCAGTGGAGAGACAGTTAGCCCTCAGTACTTTGTTACCCAGAATCCTCATTTCATTTCAAAACAGACAGAAGTGATCAAGGTTTAGATTTAGGATGCAGGAAATGTAATTATTCACTAAGGTTTAGCAATTTGGCCTAAATATTAAATCTTCTTATAAATATTAAATCTTTTTTAAACTACTACTATATTCAATCTTAAAAAGAGCTTTTTTTGTTTTCCATAAACAAAGGCAAAATTTAAAGAAAGGTTTTTTTTCATTTTCCAGTGCACACAAAATCTATTGCAGCAAGTCCGTCCGGGAAGAGGGATCTCCTCTGGTCCTCTTCTTCCTCTTTTTTTGTTTTTAGGGACTTTCTTTGTACAATGTGAGGGTCTAAGGACAGGGGATGTTGCATTCCTGTTGTACAAGCTGAAAATACAAAAATCCTATAGAGGAACCTTGATAGTAAATTAAAATAAAGTAAAAAATTATAATTAATTTATTAATATGAAAAAAATCACCCAGCAGTGCTATATTCTCTTCATATATATTTCTGCAACAGAAGCTTATTAAGCTTCGATATTTATATCAGAAGTAGTTATTGTTTTACATATCACAAACCACTCTGTAATCATTTCCGAATACTGTCGGTTACTGATTAATAAATAAATCCTTTAATGCCACAGACAAAAAAACAAAGCTACAGCCGCAGCAGCTCAAAATCACTCACCATCACTGGGAAGACAATGGCCAGGAACGTGGACTTGAGGATCCAGAGAACAGCCAGACAAACAATCTGGACCAATGTGAAGAGGTGGACGCGTCTCAGAGGGACATGACGCAGGAAGGAGAAGTCTGGCTGGTGTTTTGCCGGCATCAGATACAGCTTGATACGCTCCCAGAACTAAAACAGAACGTACAGAAGGGGAAGAAATGTTCAGACCTTCATTCACCATGAGAAATAGACTCTGATGAGTATAATCATGGAAAAAGTGAGATTTTCTTATTATTGTACCTGAATGCCGCTGAGCGAGGCTACACCCATGTAGAGGAACACGCCATAGAGAACTGGCATCGGAATATACTGGGTGTAACAAACAGCTGTTACTGAAGCTTTACAGGTGAAAACAATATGTGTGAAGTGAAAGAAACTGATGGAAACTAAACAGCATTACATATTTAGAAACTAATTTGTTTAACAGACCTATACTTAAGCTCCAAATTATTCATACCCTGTCAAATACAAGGGATTTCTTCATTTTTTTCACTTACAAATTAGTATTTGATTTAAGTTTTTACTTAAATAGGACACAAAAGAAAGTCTTAAGCCATAATTCATTTGTGTTTCATTAGAATGTGTAAATAAACGGAGTGAAAACAAAAAATCACATCCAACAAATAACTAGGATATAGAAAGCTCCTGGCAGGGCATGTTTCTGAGTGAAATCTTTCTTTATTTATATATGTATATATATATATATGTATATATATATATATATATATATATATATATATATATATATACACACACACTTTATAGTTGAAAGACTTTTTTGTGTCATATTTAAGTAAAAACTGAGGTGAAATACTAATTTTAAGTGAAAAAATCAAGAAATCCCTTGTATTTGATAGGGGTATGAATTTGCGGCTTAAGTGTACCTGCACAATATCTAGTAACTAACCTGGAGAACAGGAGCGAGGAAAACTGAAACTCCAGTCAAAACAAAAACCAAAACACCTGTTAACCTCTGCTCCCTGAAGATAAAAAAATCACACATTATATTGATGATTAACACACAATGTGGAACATTTACACACACTCACACAGTGTCAAAAGAGTCTCACCTGACTCCGAGGAATTGTGGCTGCTCTCCAGGAGCACTGGATTCACTCTCCATCTTCAGAGAGTCAATGTGTGCAATAGAGATGACTGTGGCAGCGACGTACCAGGGCAACCCCATGAAGGAGCACACAGCCATCAGCACCCCCACCCAAAACAAGTCCAGATGGTAACCACAGCCTTTCTGCAGGATTTTATAATATATATATTTTTAAGGACAGCAGGTGACAAACATCAGAAGAGGAAAATATCTGAGATCTACATATAAAACTCCAGGCGTGTGATCTTCATCAAACAGAACTCAACTCGTCTCTACATCAGAGTAACTTGATACAGACCTTCAGTTTGTTTTCCTTGCGGTTGACGATGACGGCACTGATCTGCTGGTCCATGAAGATGAGGATAGTGACCAGCAGAGCAGGAACAAAGCTGGCCAGGTACCACCACCAGGGGTTCTTCCCAAATGGCATCACCAACCATCCACGGTCAGAACGCGTGGGCTGCACCACACACACATAAACAACATTATATAGAGAAAAAACAGGGTCATTTACAATTGGAATAATTCGGGATAAAGTTGAATCTTTAAGGAAGTGTTGTGGTCGATGAGCCTAATTTATGTATTTTAATGTAAAATCTTCTGAATCAATGAATCACATCAGAAACTAAAACTTGTAGTTGGTAATGTGGGATGAACAAAGTTTCTTAAATTTACTCACGTAAGAGTACCAAGTAGTAGAAATTTATAGTGCAACAGTTAAATGCTAGTACTTTGCACAAGTACAGTACTGTACACCACTGAAACACACACACACACACACACACACACACACACACACACACACACACACACACAAAGGGAACAGACCAGCTGTCGTATGATAAAGCAAACATGTGACTGAGTGAGGAATCAAATACCTTGAGCTCAGTTGGAACGATTAGTTTGGGTGTGTCTAACCCCATCAACATATCCAGACCCACAAACGACATGATTGACATGAAGATGGCAAAATCACTGATTAGCTTCCTCAGCTACACATCCAGCAACATGGAGACAGACGAAGATAAAGACACATGTAGCGTGGTAGTGGAGGAGAGAGAAAAACAAGAAAAGTTGAAGACAGGAAAAAAGAAAGATGCTCTAAAGCATTAAATCCACACATAACTCAAAAAACAGCATTTTGTAGGAAAGAAACAAACAGGCGGACGTGAGTTGAGACAAATTGAATTGAGGGAAACATCTGGACCTTGATTTCAATGGGAACATGCAGCTTAGGGGTTTCCAGCTCCAACAGGGCATCCAGCCCACAGAACATCAGGATGGAAATGATGATGGAAAAATCACTCATAAGGTTTCGGAACTGTAGCATAGACAGGAAGAGCAGAGGAGGAGAGGAGAGGAGGAGAGGAGGAGAGGAGGAGAGGAGGAGTGGAGGAGTGGAGGAGTGGAGGAGAGAAGGAGAGGAAAAGAGGAGGAGAATATGGGAGAGCAGAGAAGGGGACAACGAGAATCCAGTATCTCATGCAGGTTTCCAGTTTTTCCTGGGTGGTATCTTCCTCGAACCAAGTTAAAACAATTGTACAAAGATCAGAGTTGACTGTGAGCTTGCACTCACCTTTGTTGGGAAGTAGCGGCTGAACTTGAACTTCTTGAGAGAAACCGTCATGGAGTAGGTGCCGAAGAACAGGATGAAAGACATGAGGGCCAAGTCAGGAACATACTTACAGGAGTTTCCCACCAGTGTCCCGCCGTACTTCACACACTCTTTCTTACTTAACTGACTCCAATCCAGGTCTGTCAAGTTAAACTGCAAAAACAGGATGAGAGAGGAAGAGGAGGAAGAGAAGGAGAGGGGGAATTGGGGATGTAGAGATAGGTGGGAGAAACAAGGAGGAGGGGCAGAAGAACAAACAACAAAAAAGGCAAACAATAACAGTAGAAAATACATAACAACAGAGAATCTCCTAAATCAGGAGAGTCAAACTATTTAATTCATGGGCCACATCCAGAGCAATTTTATCTCATGTTGGCTGGACAGGTAGCAATTATGTATAAATAACACCTACAAATTTCTTCAACCTTTTATGTAAAGAAATACACCATAAATTACTTTTAATTAACTTTCAAAAGAGGAGAAATGACAGAAAATGATGCATCGCTTATTCTATATTCATTCAGTCTACTGTTGTAGTTCAATTAAAAACATTCACACTTAATAATATTTAGTGTTTCAAGCAGCAGGTGAAGTTATCATCTGTCTTACAATACATTTAAGAATCAACACTGTAAATAATTGATCACTTGAGCCGTGTAAGATTCTCACTGGATTCACATTTCTGTGAAGAAACAGAACATTTTCTACAGTGCAATCATTCATTGGCTGGATGCACCCTTTAGTGAGCCAGTTCTAGCCCCTAGGCAACATGTTTGACAGCCTTTGTTGTATATGACTTTTGATAACTCTAATCTGGAAACCCTCAGTTACAATAGAGCAGAATGTCACTTACCAGCAAAGTCATATTATCGTCTGCGAGTGGAGCTGAAACATTCAGTACAGAAGCTGAGGAGAGAATTAAAATATTGTGTATATATATATATATATATATATATATGGATTTTCTTATCACTCATTAGCTTCTAGTGCAATAAGCAAAAACAGACATTTGCTGCTAGAATCATAATTTACCACATTGACAGTGTATGTATAATTTCTTTTTAGCATTATCTTTATTGAAAAACATTGCACTCTTTAGAAAATAAGGACATTTCTAAGTGACCAAAACTTTCAAAACAGTAGGGTGTGTGTGTGACAACAGATATTTGATACATAAATCATAATTGGTTCAAGGTGAACTAAATGGCAACATCTCTACATATACACACCTGGACAAAATTGTTGGTACCCCTCAGTTAAAAAAGAAAAAACCCACAATTCTCACTGAACTCACTTGAAACTTACAAAAGTAACAATAAATAAAGATTTATTGAAAATTAAATAATCAAAATCAGCCATTACTTTCGAATTGTTGAATAACATAATTATTTAAAAAACAAATTAATGAAACAAGCCTGGACAAAAATGATGGTACCCATAATATTTTGTTGCACAACCTTTTGAGGCATTCACTGCAATTAAACGATTTCTGTATTTGTCATGATGTATGAGCGTTCTGCAGCTGTCAACAGGTATTTTGGTCCACTCTTCATGAGCCAACTGCTCCAGTTGTCTCAGGTTTGATGGGTGTCTTCTCCAAATGGCATGTTTCAGCTCCTTCCACAGATGTTCAATAGGATTCAGATCTGGGCTCATGGAAGGCCACTTTAGAATAGTCCAACGCTTTTCTCTCAGCCATTCTTGGTTGTTTTGAGCTATGTGTTTTGGATCGTTGTCCTGTTGGAAGACCCATGACCTGCGACTGAGACCAAGTTTTCTAACACTAGGCAGCACATTTTACCTTGCACACATTCAAGACACCCTGTGCCAAAACATTACTGAGAGCCTCCTCCATGTTTCACCGTAGTGTTCTTTTCTTCATATGCTTGGTTTTTGAGTTTATGAACATAGAGTTGATGTGCCTTACCAAAAAGCTCCAGTTTGGTCTCATCTGTCCAAAGGACATTCTCCCAGAAGTTGACAAGCCACAAAGCTTCTGGGTGATGACAGATGAGACCCAACTGGAACTTTTTGGTAAGGCATCAGTAATGTTTCGGGGCTGCTTTGCTGCATCTGGCACAGGGTGTCTTGAATGTGTGCGAGGTAAAATGAAATCTGAAGACTATCAAGGCATTCTGGAGAGAAATGTGCTGCCTAGTGTCAGAAAGCTTGGTCTCAGTCGCAGGTCATGGGTCTCCAACAGGACAACCATCCAAAACACACAGCCAAAAACACCCCAGAATGGCTGAGAGAAAAGCATTGGACTATTATAAAGTGGCCTTCCATGAGCCTAGATCTGAATCCCATTGAACATCTGTGGAAGGAGCTGAAACATGCCATTTGGAGAAGACACCCAAACCTGAGACAACTGGAGCAGTTGGCTCATGAGGAGTCCAGGCCAAGATACCTGTTGACAGCTGCAGAACGCTCATTGACAAATACAGAAATCGTTTAATTGCAGTGATTGTATCAAAAGGGTGTGCAACAAAATATTAAGTTATGGGTACCATCATTTTTGTCCAGGCTTGTTTCATTAATTTGTTTTTAAATAATTATGTTAATCAACAATTCAAAAGTAATGGCTGATTTTGATTATTGAATTTTCAATACATTTTTATTTATTGTTACTTTTGTAAGTTTCAAGTGAGTTCAGTGAGAATTGTGGGTTTTTCCTTCTTTAACTGAGGGGTACCAACAATTTTGTCCACGTGTGTATGTAACATGCTCTATCGTAATCCACACATACTTACTCACTTTTTCAGATAGCATCCACAATGAGGCAGAAGCAGAAAATACAAATCATAAAGTAAAGACCAAATATTTTCTGAATAATCTTGACGAAGAAGACATAATACTGGCTGGATCCTTGGAGTGAGTTTAACTACAGGTTTGGGACTAATCATACAATATATTGTGATACTTACATTATCAATATTTATATTACATTATCTATACACCTTGTTTTTTTGGTTTTGATTTTTTAAAACATAATTTACTGTAAGGTCACAGGTCCCTGGCTGGAGTGGAACTATGAATTCTAAGAAACTAACACTTTCAGTGCAGTAAATAAATATGTAATTACTGTTTTTTTAATTTTTGTGATTAAATTTATTCTAGAGCTTATCACTTTGAGAGGAAGTAACACTTTAATTTATTTATTGAAATATCACAAATGTAATTCCATTGAACATGTTTAGTCACAGACATTTAGATGAATCACCTTGACCACACTGATTATTGCAGAATTGTAATATCATCATTATGAGTTACCCTGTGATTCACATTCTTGACCCCTGAGTCCTTATCCCCATATCCTCCTTCTCCTCAGATGATTAATTTGAATAACTTCGCTGATCATCTTTCCTCTCCAGTACTAATATTACCTCAAAATATATCTTTGGTTTATCACCAAAACTGAACACATTCCCAGCTGTGTTTAGCGTTATGGGTTATTTTTGTAATTAAATGTATTCTAGAGCTTATCACTTTGAGAGGAAGGAACGCTTTAATTAATTTATTGAAATATCACAAATGTAATTCCATTGAACATGTTTACATTGTATCAGTCCTTAAATCTTCATGAACAGAGTTTGAAGACTTACCCTGGTCTGGAGCAATACATTCACACTTGTAGGATGTGATGTAATCAGGCTTGAAGCCACGGTTTATTGGATAATACTTAAAGGATCCTACCTATAGAAAATAAAGCAATCCTTTAATGAACTTTATATCGTTTCAGAATTGTTTGAATTGCACACTTGTGGAAAAACAATCTTAACAAAACAATTGTTATTCTTCATTGCTTCATGTACTTACATAGTATATTTTTAGATACATACCATTTTCTTAATGGCGTCAGAGATGAAGATGAAGGAGATAAGGCTGGAGAATCCCTCCTCAGTGAAGCGTGTCATATACTGAATGATGTAGCTGGCATCTGAGAAAACCAGAAGGAAACACTGCAGACACGAGTGGAGGCCGATCCACAGACGCAGCTCCATGTAGTCGATGTTGTTGTTCCTGTGAGGACAGACAGGACCAGCCTCTACCTTTTGTGTGTCTGGTTTCAAAAGTGCTATTTATCTTTGTTCATCTGTATATCTGTGTGTATTACATGAAATGTATATCTGTGTGTGTGTGTGTGTGTGTGTGTGTGTGTGTGTGTGTGTGTGTGTGTGTGTGTGTGTGTGTGTGTGTGTGTTACATGTGCTGTATATCTCTTTGCTGTGCATATGTGTGCATCCTATGTGCTGTGTGTATTACATGTGATGTTACACTCACCGGCCACTTTATTAGGTACAAATATCCAACAGCTCGTTAACACTTAATTTCTAATCAGCCAATCACATGGCAGCAACTCAGTGCATTTAGGCATGTAGACATGGTCAAGACAATCTCCTGCAGTTCAAACCGAGCATCAGTATGGGGAAGAAAGGTGATTTGAGTGACTTTGAACGTGGCATGGTTGTTGGTGCCAGAAGGGCTGGTCTGAGTATTTCGGAAACTGCTGATCTACTGGGATTTTCACGCACAACCATCTCTAGGGTTTACAGAGAATGGTCCGAAAAGAAAAAACATCCAGTGAGTGGCAGTTCTGTGGGCGAAATGCCTTGTTGACGCCAGAGGTCAGAGGAGAATGGCCAGACAGTTACTCAAATAACCACCCGTTACAACCACGGTAGGCAGAAGAGCATCTCTGAACGCACAGTACATTGAACTTTGAGGCAGATGGGCTACAGCAGCAGAAGACCACGACGGTTGCCACTCTTTTCAGCTTAGAACAGGAAACTGAGGCTACAATTTGCACAAGCTCATCGATATTGGACAATAGAAAATTGGAAAAATATTGCCTGGTCTGAGGAGTCTCGATTTCTGCTGCAACATTCAGATGGTAGGGTCAGAATTTTGGCGCAACAACATGAAAGCATGGATCCATCCTGCCTTGTATCAATGTTTCAGGCTGGTGGTGGTGGTGTAATGGTGTGGGGAATATTTTCTTGGCGGTCTTTGGGCTCCTTGGTACCAATTGAGCATTGTTGAAATGCCACAGCCTACCTGAGTATTGTTGCTGACCATGTCCATCCCTTTATGACCACAATATACCAAACTTCTGATGGCTACTTTCAGCAGGATAATGTGCCATGTCATAAAGCTGGAATCATCTCAGACTGGTTTCTTGAACATGACAATGAGTTCACTCTGATCAAATGGCCCCCACAGTCACCAGATCTCAATCCAATAGAGCATCTTTGAGATGTGGTGGAACGGGAGATTCGCATCATGGATGTGCAGCCGACAAATCTGCGCCAACTGTGTGATGCCGTCATGTCAATATGGACCAAACTCTTTGAAGAATGCTTCCAGCACCTTGTTGAATCTATACCAAGAAGAATTGAGGCAGTTCTGAAGGCAAAAGGGGGTCCAACCCGTTACTAGCATGGTGTACCTAATAAAGTGGCCAGTGAGTGTATATCTGTGTGTATTACATGTGTTGTATATCTGTGTCTATTACATGTGATGTATATCCGTGTGTATTACATGTGATGTATCTCTGTGTGTTTTATATGTGTTGTATATCTGTGAGTATCACATGTGATGTATATCTGTGTGTATTACACACAGATATACATCACATGTGATGTATATCTGTGAGTATCACATGTGATGTATATCTCTGTGTGTTTTATATGTGTTGTATATCTGTGAGTATCACATGTGATGTATATCTGTGTGTATAACACGTGATGTATATCTGTGCTTATTACATATGCTGTATATCTGTGAGTATTACATGTGATGTATGTGTGTATATTATGTGATAAATATTTGTGTATTATATGTGCTGTATATATGTATATGATGTGTTTTCTTTCCTTGTGTGCATCTTACTTGCTGAATTCATAAAGCAGTTTCTCGAAGATGAGAATGGGTCCAGTAGAGCTGAGAATGATGAGAGGTTGGCCACCAAACAAACAGAAGACAGTTCCTGCCAAGGCTGTGCCAAGAAAACTCTCCATCACACCCTGAAAGAGTCAGAGAGGCATCAGTAAATTGTGGATAATGTCTAAGTTCTCAGATTTTACTCTTCGTAAGCAGAAGAGTGTGTGCATTATGGGATGAAACTCTGGTTACGTTCATCTCCTTGTCACCTGGTAGTTATCAGTAGCATCCCCCAACAGTCCTCCAAAGGTGATGGCGTTGGTGATGCAACCCAGGTAAATGAAAAGTACAGCAGAGATGGTCTGGATATGGAAGCCATCATAGATATCACTACAATAAAATGGCATCTTCCTCTTGATGTCCAACCATAATCCTCCACAAAACCTATTTAAACAAAGTGAGAACATCATGACTGTGAAAGAACTGAGTCTCTTACTAATTGTGTCTTTACCTTTACCTGAACAAACAACACTGAACATTTGAATTGAATGTACATTTTTATGGTACACAGTTGTCTAATATAACTGATAAGGTGCTGGATGTTATCCCCTGCAGTCCCCTCATACCTGCCGGTGAATTTCAGCTCATCTCCAAGCTCGTGTTGAGCTGGAAGTTCCTCATCTTCTCCTGTGGCTGTACCACTGGCTGAGCCGTTCATCTGACCAAGCTCATTCAGGTTCAGCACTGACTTCCTGAAGGCAAAAGAGACAGAAAAAAACAGAATAAATCAGAGAGAATAAACAAAATAAAACATATTATATAACAGAAGGAGCAAAATAAAACAGAGAAGAAAAATAGTGTGTCAGTTTAAGGGAAAATCTAGCTTGAAATTTTGAGACATTTGGCTATTCAATAATAAAGTGCAGGTTAATTTTCATGCCTCATTTCTGCTGAAGGAACTTTTTTTGGAGGTTCGATGCGAATTTTGGGGTCCCACTCCCCTGGAGGGAGGACGATCACCTCGTCGAGAAACTCATCAACACCTGCGATTAGGTCATCCCGGTCCCTAGCTTTATATGCAACGTCGCTGAACAGCTGCAGGAAGAGAAGACACACTGTCAAACTCACACGTTTGATTTTTGTTTGAATTCAACCGGTCAGCGTAACAACATCACTTACATCATCGACCATGAGTGTAGCGATGGCTCTGCCTATCTCGTTGTAGGACTTGGATTTGCCAGGAGGACCCAGCAGGATGAAGAGAAACCTGAGAGTTTAAGAGGTTATTAGATGTGAAACACACCAACTTTACAGAGAGAGACAGAGAGAGACAGAGAGAGACAGAGAGAGAGAGAGAGAGAGAGAGAGAGAGAGACCGTTTGAGATACACACACACACCTGGTGGGGACTGGGACCTCAGTAAGGCCTCCCAGAGTTGTTGACTGAGCCAAACGTACAAAGGAGACAAATGGTTTATCCAGAAAATCTACTTCACCAATCAGAACATTAGATGCTTCAGCATCTCGGGGAATCTTCTTCATGAACTTATTCTTAAGCTGGAAAAAGAGAGAGGAACAGAGAAGAGGCTGTGAGATAGAGATCACATTGTTGAAGCATGTTGCTCTGCTGATAACCTGCAAGAATATTTTGAATCTATTTCCCAATTATTTTTAAAAAGAAACTCAAGGTTGGTGGTCGAATACAGATGTCTGATGCAATGCTAGAATAGAAGACGTTGCTAATTAAACAACTATACTTATTCAGTACATGTAATATTAATGAGAAAAAGCATTTTATTTATGTTAAAAACAATACACATTGTATCTATAAATCCTTGAATTTTAAAGAGTCAAACATAATGTACCTTTTTATTTTGTAATTTTTGTAATTTATATTCTTTGTGTATGAGTACATCTTCAATGAAGAAAATAAAAAAAACAAAAAAAAACAAAAGGCTTTTGTAAGATATATGGATGTTTGAGAAGCTGATATTGCTATTATATTTTGTTTAAGCTTCCTGAGGCCAACCAAACCAAACAAATCAGAGTGGTCTCGTCAAGGCAAAGGAGCTCAGACAGAGGCAGAACTATAAAAGAAAGTATAAGATTAACAAGCATTCTTTTAACTGTAAATCGTGCTGAAATATTCCACTAAAGGCCCAGAATATAAATATGAAGATAAAAAAATACAGAATATGCGTCCTTTTATTTTTTTTTATTTTTTTGCAGTGGTAAGAACAGTTTGGGAAGTCATCTGCTGATGTTTGACAGTGTAACCACAGTGTAAAAATCACAAAGTCAAACTCCTTCTTGTTACTAACACCCAGATGTTTTTTAGGCACTAGTTAACAACGTGGTTTGGGATATGCTCAACCCTTTCGTCTTTGTATATTTCTACGACTCCTGGTGTTGTGACTAAGAGAAGCTCCAGAGACATGTCCTTTAGTCCTCCAGAGGTTCATAGAGAACTGCTCATTTGTAAAAGAGTAAAAATGTGAGTTCAAAGCCATTCTGTCTCAGTACTCTAAAAACAAATTACACCCACAATTAAGGTGTCAAAGTTCCCTACCTGTTCTGGATGGGCCATAAAAACTTAGCATATCTACAAATAGTTAACAGGCTCAATTCCTGACAGGTCAGGTGGGCCCTCTTTCTTTGTTGATTCAACTTCACACTGTCTTACTGACCCAGCTCCTATAATGGTAAGCCAGATGCCCACTCCCGCCAGACATAATGCCAGCCAGCCTGCACCCTGCTTACTTCCCACCTACTTTCTCGAACGGTGAAAGTAGGTGGGAAGTAAGCAGGGTGCAGGCTGGCTGGCTAGGAGATTGAATAGTGCATTGTTCCTGCGTCTCTGAGGTCAGCTTTGCTGCAATATGGACCCACCTCAATCCTGGCCTGTCACCTTTTTTTGCCTGTGTTAAGGCCTCCCACCAGCCCCTGGCACAGCCAGGTCATCCCTCTCCCAGCCCCCCTCCACCAGTGGTCCCATAATGCAGGGAAGTTTGTTACAGGTCTACCTCCCTCTCATGGTAACACCACCAATGTCACTGGTATTGATTGTTTTTCCACAAGTGTGCACTTTATCTCTCTCCCCGAGCACCCCTCAGTCTCAGAGCCTGCTGAAATGTTTGTCCAACATTTTCCGTCTCTAAGTATTTCTGTGGAGATTGTGACAAATTGTTCATGTCTGATTTCCAACCCCCTTTGCTTCCATCATAGGAGGAAGAGGTAGCGGTGCCCTCTTCGCAGCCCTACCTTCAACAGATCTTAGTGTAAATAAATCGAATAGATCTCAAGGTATTGAGAGAGGCCACGCAGGCTGTATAAGATTACTGCTGGAAATCGGTGGCTGGCAGACCATCATCAAACCCCTGCCTCAGTCTACCAACCAGTTCAGATGCTTTGGGGCGCTCCCAATGACCTCGCCTTACCAGTGGATTCTAGGAAGGTAACCCCCCAGTTCAATGGCCAGATTCCCATTGATAAGACCATCAATCCCTCTGTCGTATTGTCTCCCTTTCTTGTAGATGTTTGTTTCTCTCATATTTTTGTTCCTCTCATGTAAGCCTCCAATTGCTGTTACCCGCTTCTCCCACTTAATAACACTACACAGGACACAGCCCCACCTCTCCACTTCCTGCTGCACCACTATCCCATTTACCTTTGAACATTGTGTTTGTCTCCGTGTCCTCCTTTAACAGGTGAGTTTATATTGGTTTTAAGTTACAGTATACAGAGTAGTATCCATGTTGCTCAGAGATAGAGCAGTCGTCCACCAGTTGAAAGATTGGTGGTTCGATTCCCTGCTCCTCTGAGTTGCATATTGTTGTGTCCTTGGGAAAGATGCTAATTGTCTCCAAATGCACATGTCATCGGTGTGAAAGTAGTGTAAAAGTGCTTTGAGTGGTCAAAAAGACTAGAAAAGTGCTATATAAATGCAGGCCATTTTTTAACACTGATTACAAATTACAGTGTGTGTGTGTGTGTGTGTGTGTTTTAATGTTTTACACCTCTGGGCCACAAATGAATGGGCCATACAATAAACTAAGAACTAAGAATGATCTAGGTTTGAGTTGCCATGTACAGCAGCTGTATTGTAGTAACTTGACTGGTGTAGTTTTAAACTCAGTAGGTTTTACGTGTCATGTGTCAGGCGCTGAATGAGTGTGTGTCGGACAGATCAAAGCAATCTGGGGGTGCCATGCCAGCCTAGTGAACAACTAATTAAACCTGACTCAGGTCACATGTCTGTGTTCCTTTGGTTCTCACTTTGAAGTTTTTGTCAAGATATTTCCCTGAATAACAAACATTCACTGCTGCAGGTTAGAAAAACACATTCTCGGGTTGTTGCAGACTTTGGCACAAATCTAAAGAAAAAGAAATACACCATTGAGAAACCTCATTTAATGTATTTTAGAAGGAATGAAATGGCAGAGCAGCATATAGATATCGTCAGCTGTAACTTGACTCAGTTTAAAAACAAATCAAAAAGTGAAACTATAAATTAAATATTATTTATAAAATTATGATATATATGATATATAAATTACTGATATTTAATTAATTGGATTGTGAGAGCAGTATACTTTAATAGATTATGTCAATATAAGGTAAAGATTTTCAACCTTGTTGCAGTTTCTTGGGAGAAATTCAAACAGTTAAGCTGAAACAGCAGAAGCTTAGAAATCTGCACAAGACAAAATCATGAACAAACATGCAGTACATGTACATGCTCAGTTTAGAGAAATCCAACCATGGCTACTGAACTGTGTGGATTAGAAGGACTTAACAGTTCTGTATAATTTCACAGAAAACCAGGCTCAGCTTTTCAGAAATAAAATAACAGCAAATGTTTCCTTTTGTTTTTCCTTCCTTCAGAGATACTTTAATATACTTTGTTCAGTTATATTGTTCTAAATTTTAAATATAAATAATATAATATTTGTATTTATATTTTTGTGTGTGCAGCCCAGGCAGCTTTAATTGTGCACACATACTATAATGAGAGTCAAACTGAATATTTTATTCATTACAATTGGAAACAATTGCTGTCACTATTAAAAGCACATCAATGAAACACTGCTAACACATGCACTAGGAACTGATGGACCACACACAGACTAGAAGTTAGAAGTGAAGTTAGAAAGTATTAAAAAAGGAATGACTACTGACTCTGAAACAAGTTGAACCCTATAAAGGAACAAACACGCTCACAAATCTACATACTCACGAAATACTGATTAGTTACCTGGTCTGTGCTCAGTGTTTCTGAAATATCATTCATGCTTCGGCACTGGGAAGGATCTGTAAATAAACCAAACTTAAATTAGATATCTGAAACACATAATATCCCAGCAATAAAGCAAGCGAAAAGAAGGCATTTCAGAGCTTCAATTTGTTCAAATTGTTATAACTAAGATACACGTCTGACTGGAATGGAAGGATTCTTTATGTCTGTCTGTCCTGTGACTTTCTCAACAACTGTTCATCACATCGACTTCACATTTGACGAGTGTACTGCTGGTGACCAAAGGAAGCTCCCTGAGGAGCATCAGCCTGTTTAGATAACCAGTTCTGCAAGCAGCTCTTCCACAACAACCGTCCTGTTCTGAGCAGGCACATTTAAAATTGTTCCAGGTAAAGATTATCAGAACAACAAAGAGTTCATTTTAAGATGTGTGCTAGAATTTCAAGACCAATTGTTTCTGTGGAGGATTATATTTTAATGACCCGTTTTCCTTTTTTCTTCCTGAAAGCAGATTTGGGAACAAATTAAATTGAACACAGAACAAGAAAATACCACACAGAGCCTTCATAATCCCCTTCATTTACAGATTTACAAAAGAAATCAGCACAGACGTGCAAACAATAGGACCAAAAGCTCTTGAATAAGCACCTTATATCCAGCACATAATATTATTATATTCAGTGTATACACACAAAGAATTCAATGGATTGCATCATGCAGTAGCAGTTAGCTGGGATATGTCCTGATTAAAACATTGAATAAAGCTAGATAATAAAGACAATGTGAGCCTGGAGTTTATGAGAGTCGATCAGTAGACAACACTATTATGTTATTTGAATCGGAGTCCTGTATTCAGGTATTTAGTAGTAAAAGTATTAAATAATTATCAGGAATTGGTATAAGGTTCAGAACCACTTGTTTAATCTTTAACAATGTATGCTATCCTCTTAGTGTGTGTTTCTGAAAGTGAAATTGAATATGGAAACTAAACTATAAAAGAAAAGCCATCAATTAGAGTAAATTTCAAATGGGAATAATTTGTGTGGGTGTGTTTGTGTGTTGGTTCAGACTCACGCAGGCGGCTAAGACTGCCAAACTGCTGAGAGCGCAGGTCATCTGTGGAGCGGTAGATCCCAGAAGCTGAACTAGTGCTACGACTCAGGTTAACTTTAGGACTAAGATCTGACACAGCGGCGACAGGAGAAGAAGATGATGGAGCATAGAAGAAGAAGTTGATGCACGGAAGAGGTGATTTCATGAAGAAGGTTAAACAGGTGGGAAAATCAAAGTAAGTATTGGGTTGACATTAACATGTTCAACTACATTGGAAAAATTTTGCAAAGAAAATGGAAGAATTCTGGTGAAGGAGCGAATATTTATACATATTTAAACCCACTGGTAGCCATGTTGGACGACTTCCCCATGTCTGCCAGCGAGCGGTGGATCGGCTTCTTGGTCTGGTGACGATGTTTCCTGAGCAACACAAAGCTGATCTTCTCCTTCAGCTCTGGAGCAATGAGGCCGTCGGCGATTTGCTGATCCACAATCTCGTCTGGTGGAGAAGGTTGCCGTCACTTCATTAACATGAACAATATCTGTGACTCTTTGCCTTGTATCAAATCTACTGGCTACAAGGATATAAGACAATGTTTTATCCTGGAAATGCTGTTTGAGGAAACAAACTGTGAAATAAACTGAATAAATTGCAGCTGTGTTGAGCTCCTTTCCCAACAGTTTTGTATGTGAGTGTGTATATACAGTCTATTTATTTATTTATTTATTTATTTATATGGATGTGTTTACTAGAGTTGCACGGATTAGTCGTTTCATTGATTAGTTGACTGACAGAATATCAACAGGTGGCTAGATTGATAATAAGAAAAGGTTCTGTCACTGATGTTTGTGGATTCTGAGGAGCAACATTTTTCAATTTTTTAGTAAAATTTTAGGACTAAAGAGTTAATTGATGATAAAATTATACATTATCTGCAGTTTGGTGATATTAATCTATTCTAACTCCTTTGACTTGAATTAAAATAAGATAAGATAAGATAAGTTACTGCAGCGTACAGAGTAAAAAAAAAAAAATAATATAAAAGCTAAAGAAGATAAAAGCTATAGAAAATAAAAATACACAACACTGTACAAAATTTGTAGAATTTGACCACCACTGCTTTTTCATTGCAATGGTGATGCTGTTTTAAATAGAGTATCAGCTATAATAAGCTTCATTTACCGGTATAGTTACTTCTTCAGTCAATTACCTTCTTAACGACTTTCCAAATTACTTCATAAGTTTGACATTAATTAATTAAAACCAATGTTTTCTAAAAGGTATAATACAAATAGAAAACTGTTTTGATGCAGGGCCTCACCCACTATCTGTGGCAGAGAGTAGCCGTCCAAGTCCAGCAGAATGCTTCCAGTCTGCAGACATGTCCTGAGTTCAAAGAGGCTGTGGAGGGTCAGCGTGGATACGTGCGGCTTGCTCCATCGCTCTCCTCCCTCCTCCACCTTCTCCTCAAACTTCACCCACCTGTAGAGAGTAAGGAGTTCACTGTGTTAAAACCAGACACAGAATGGTTGATGTGTCCAGTGTTCTGGGTGTATTTCATCCATTCCATTACATTAATGTCTGAAGACTTACAGTCCTATCAACTAGCATGTTTTAACCTGCAATCCCTGAATCCAATCAAATGACCTTAAATCCTAAACTAATGAAATCTCTGACAGGCTGACACTGCCCCATGTCTGCAGGCATGTGTGTACATACCTTGCGGACTCTTTCCACTCTAATTCACCCCCCTCATGCTGAAGTGTGTCCATCTCAGTGAACAGTGTGGGTGTTGGGATGTTGTCTTCTTCCCCCAGGATGTGGCGCAGCCGCTCGGCTGCAGGGGACACTACAAGATGGAGACAAACAAGACACACTTTTAGAATTACATTAAATTAAGGACATCGATCAAACTGACACAACACAGTATGACAAGTTATTCTGGGATTCACCCTTTGGCCCAAAGAGAATAATGACCAGCAACATTTGTCAAGATTAACAAGATCCAGCCTCAGGTAATCAAAAAGGGATTGTACAAAAAATTGTTCAGACATTCAATTAATTTAATTAGTTTTTATTTGTATAGCACGAAATCACAAACCACAGATTATCCCCAATAGGCTTTGCGATTTGTACAAAAGCAGACCCTCAGAAACTTCAGGAAGTGTAACATAAGAGAACTGACAGGCATGAAATAGATCATGTGTGCTTCACTTGTTACGAATTGCCTTTTTAAAGATTCTTCTCATTGGCATTTTTGGCATTATTTTTTTTAATGGGTTTTGTTTTTTATATACAAAGTGGAGAGAGTGTAAGATTCACTAGGCCAACAACACAACGCTGGAGAAGGGAGTCATTTCATTTCTTGTTAATTTGACTCTGAGCAGATCAATCTCCATTAACATCTGAGCCTGGAGGAGGGACTGTTCACTGCACGTGTGTGTGTGTGTGTGTGTGTGTGTGTGTGTGTGCCTTCTTGTGATTTTAAAGATAAATAAAAGTCAATAAAAAACGAACACATGGATCCTATTTAGTTAAATAGGAGTAGCAATCAACAGGGAACAATTATATAATTCATGGTGTATAATAATAATACAATACAATACAAATTTCCAACACATGCTGAACTTCAAACAGAAATCCATTGTTGATTGCATCTGCCACCTTAGTTCCAGGTCAGAGGGCATTCCAGATCATTTGTGGGACACTGGGTAAAATCTACTGTATGCTTCCATTGAGTTTAGATAGGTATATAAAAGCTGCACTAATCGATATTCTTATAAGAAGTATGGATATGATTATCACTGTATGAGTAATGGGAAAGTGGAAGGGAGGTTAAGGCTACTTGTCACACAGCTTCATTTTTGCAAAACTTCATCCCTCTAACTGATATTAACTACACAGGTGTCACCACAATGTAGAGGTTTGTTTACTGTAATCAGTTGTATTTAAATATGACTCTATCTGTCTTTTACTATGCATGTTGATATCAAAGTATTCAGGCCTAGGAATAATTATTGATAATCACACTTCAAAGCTGAAGGGTCAATGATCATAACTAAACAAGGATGATCATATTTGTACAGTATATCACACAAATGAGTAATCATGTAATGTTCCCTAAAAATTCTTTAAAACTTCTTGAACCTGTTTTTTTTTCCTGGCTAAATATCTGAAATAAGATATATGTGGCTAAAACAAGCTTAATGGATTCAATTTTTTTGGTCTATGACATAAAATACATCAGTATATACCTCACTTGAATTCGAAGCTTTCACATGTGATAAAAATGCATTGGCTATCAACAGAAGTTGTCAGGAACAATAATCCTAGAAATGTGTATGTGAAGTCATGTCACCATGGTGTATTGTTTTTTAACACTAGCGCTAACTTCTAGTGATTGCATTACCAATCAAAAACCACATAAGTTTCATCATAGAGCACTTAACTTGCTGAACAAAATATGTAATTTTCAAAACCTTTTTTTTCAACTCTTTTTTTTTTTTACCACAGAGAGTATTTTCTACAATAATCTAAAAACCAGTGGAAAAAAATAATAATTGTCTTTTTGTTGAGGGAACCAGGGTGATGGTAATTTCCAGGTTGTCTATAACAATACATTTCCCTGCAGCACTCTGAGCTGCACTTTAACAATAATGCAGTTTTTATCACAGCTCTGAAAATCAGAACATTGGTATCTGTTTCACTTTAAGAAATTTAATAAAGTGACAATATGTCAGTCATTTTTTTTCTTTTTCCATAAAACTGAGTGACAATTAATATAAAATATTTTAATATTTTAATAAAACACATGCCTCTAGAAATCTTTGTGTCCATTTAAACAACTTTTTTATTATAATATAACAATTAAATATTCTTGTTCTTCATGCATTTCCTCCCCAACCCAAGTGCCATTTACCTATTGGGGAGCCAGTGAGGATCCAGCTTGAAGCCATAACCGAGGGAAATGAGGAGCTGGGTTCCAGCATGCTCATGGTTTCTTCTGACCAGAGACAAATAATTGGAGAACTATCCCAGTTTTGCTTAGGGCCAAGAAATAAAAAAAAAAAGCTTCTGATGTCCTTTCTTGTCAAGGTTGAGCGTTCTCAGCTCACCAGTCCTTGCTCTCCACCATAAATGAGGAGACGTGATACATTTTTAATCTTGCTCAAATGCGTCCTTTGTGCTTCTTGCTCTGCTCTGATGCTTAAGGTTCTCTTCTTTGGGTGATATTCCACAACCAGCTTAGTTATTTCAATTACACATGTAGGATTTTATGTGTGTAGTCAGTGGGCAAGTGGTCAGAGCTGCACCACCCAATCAGTCGGAAAAGGTCTTCTCTAAGCTGTGGTAGAAATCCACTTAAAACTCCAGACTAGCAAAGAGCCGGAGGATTTAAGAGGGTTGACACACTTGACTGGACCCTCTAGTACTCTCCTCCCAGGCGTCCATACACACACATTCTCTGGCAAACACATAAGAAAAGCAAGTTCATCCTCAGTAGCAGAACTTCTACTTCCCTACTCTGATGAGTCCTTCAGTCCTTTGCCAGTGCCTTTACCTGTCCACCTCTGGTCCTGAGTTTGTCTACACACCCTCGCTATGAATCCAAACCACTCAGTCACCCAAAAAAACACATACACACACAGCTTGGAGTTCCTCAGCTATAATCAGCTTACAGGCTTCAGAATTCATGGCCCCATGGGAACAGAGAACTATACCGCAAAAAATTCATTACATACATACATGCACACGCCAGAAGCTTCTACCTCATCACACACTTGTCTGTATTTCTGTTATTCTACTTAATGTCATATTAAACTTTTCAGTTCAAATGTATTGTTTCCATCCTGCACACATCATCTTTTGCACACCTGTCTGTCCTGGAAAAGGAATCCAAGGACTGTAGTGCCCATTAAGGTAGATATTGTGTGCACATACATTCTCCGTGTGAGAATGTCCTGAATCAAACCTGATTATATTCCTCACTATTGTGTGCACATGTATGTGTTTTTTTTTTAAATAGCTGCTGACAATTTCATGATTTCTTCAAACTCATTACTAATTTTTTGGATAGTGGTGGTGATGGTGGCAGCTGAAACAAGCTGAGCACAACTCTGTACACACAACAAATAATGAACATCACCATCTTTTTAAGTGATATCATGAACTTGTTATCAAACCTATTTCCACATACAGCAGTTACGGAGCAATATTAAATATTAACTTGAAGACCTCATGTAATTTCTGATGTGACCTCCCACTAATCACTAAGCACTGCAGGTGGGGTTGACTGTACTCTAACCATGGTAACTGGGTGGAGAACAGTCTCTTAAATTTGAATCTGAAATGCTGTCAAAGCCTTGATTTAGAATTGAATATAATAATTCTCAACTCAATTCAGAAATAGAGAAACTGATACTTATCACAGTATTATCATATTAAGAGCAGGGAAAAAACATCTTAATATTTCAATTATTTCAAAAGTCTTTATAATAATCATGATTGTGATTCACCCCTGACTTCCACTATAAACCATGTGAATACAAAGACCAGATGTTGGTGCTGACCTGTGAGATTAGTTTGGTCATGAAGGGTGCTGTCTTCATCATCATTGTTGGGGTCCTCTTTGTCATGGTAATATCCCCAGTGGGATTGTTCGTGGTGTGTGTGGTGGTCATAGTGTGTGTGTCGCGATTCACGTTCGGCGTCGCTAGCAGAGGAGCGATGTCGACGCCTCTTACGTCTGTGGGAAACAGGAACCCCGATGTAGACCGGCTGGGCCTCTGAGAGACACAGAGATAAAGAACATTATGGTAACAAAGCAGAGTCAAAGTAAGGAACGGGAGATGATATGCAACCAGGAATTTTACTTTTTTAAATTTATGTCAGTTTAATAGTTTTTAGGTGTAAGTGGACCTAAAAAAAACCTGGAAAAAATTATGTTCTGCCCTTAGTTTTCATTAGAAAGTCGTGAACATACAGTATATGCTGTTGAACTTATTATCAAATTTTTTTTATTGACATACGCAGCAGTTACAGACCAACATAATGATTCATCTGGAGTATTATTTCTGGTGAATATTAGTCCAATAGTTTATCTGTTAGGTCTTCTCTCTACCAGCTGCTGAGAGAAATACCTGCTCTTCAACTGCCAAATACTGCATTATGTTCACCAGTCAGTGTCACAGCCTCAGCAGTGACTCCCTGAGATGCCCTGTGTGTTTTCCCTGACTGGTCTGTTCCTTGTGTTTGCCCCTCCCTTTCTTGTGTTTTGAGGTAGAGGCGGGACTCAGTGGTGGAGTAATGGCACACCTGACAACAATCTTCTTAAGAACTGCAGCATTTAATAAACACCGGCTGTTCGCCACAAAGTTCTCTGTCTTACACTGGTAATGTAGGGTTGTCTATGTGATCCTGTGTTTTCTGTGTATACCTCACAGGGTACTTCTATCTGTGATACTACATGGCACCTGCTTCTCCTATTGCAGCACCAGTCTTGCCTTCTCCACTGGATTCAGCTCTGCATTTACTTTTAGATGTTTTTTTAGCTTACTCTCCAGATGACCGGCATAATGAGCCACCACCATCTGGGAGCACAACACCCTGGTCACGTCATCCTACCAAACCTTTTTCCTCCATCTGGTGTAGGGCAGGGAGACCTCTAGCCTCTACCACCCACCAGGGCTCCAGACCCTCACCATCAAGAGACCTGGAACCAGCTGGTGCTACAGGGGATTTTCCTCCAGTCCCTCAATTTCCTGAGTGAGTCAGTGAGGGACTGGGTGGTTCGAGAGGAGGCAGCGTCTCTGGTGGGTCTCATCTCCTTGGCCACCACAGACTGTCTTTCTCCAGTGCCAACCAAACTGCAACCTGCAACCTGCAAAGCCCCAGACTCCTACCATGCCCTTACTGGACTCTGTCTTCTCCTCCCTCCATCAAGCCACTATTTTCACCAAGCTGGATCTACGCAATGCCTACCATTTGGTGCACATCCAGAAGGGGAACAAAAGGATGATAGCATTCAATATCCCGTGGGGCGTTTCGAACACTGGGTCATGCCCTTTGGCTTTACCAACGCCCTTATAGTTTTCCAGATGTTGGTAAACAATGTGCTGTTAAACGGTTCGTTTTTGTGTACCTGGATGACATTCTGGTCTTTTCCAGAGACCCTGCTGAAAATCGCCAACACCTCAGGCTGGTTCTCCAAAGGTTCTTCGAGAACACCCTATTCATGAAGACCAAAATGTGTGAATTTCACATACAGGCTAAGATACAGGCCATGGTGGACTGGCCAGTTCCTGAGACCTGCAAGCAACTCCAACAGGGATTAGAGAGGGTGGCGGCTCCACTCACCCACCTCTTACCTCCCCCTCTTTGGCATACTACTGGACTCCTGAAGCTGATACTCTTGTCCCTGACATCTTTAATCGCAGGTGCCGCAGTGGTGGCACTTGTCATGGCTATCCGTCACCTGAATTCGTACCTGACCTCCTGCGCCAGTGTTTCTGGTGGCTCTCCATCTCCCAAGACACTCGTCAGTGTGTTGTGATCTGCTCTGTCTGTGCCTCTCATCAACCTCCTGCTGGCCTGCTCAACCCACTCCCAGTCCCCCAGCACCCGTGGTCTCACATCGCAGTGGTCTTTGTTACTGGACTTTCATGTTCTGAAGGTAACAACACCATCTTTTCAATTGTTGACGGGTTCTTCAAGGCTGTCCATTTGGTTCCCCTTCCTAAACTTTCGTCAGTCTTGGAGACTGCCTAGCTGTTGGTCCAATATGACGGGGTGGGCAAACCAAGACCTGAAAGAGGTTCTTCGCTGTGTCTGCACCTGGCAACCAACCTCCCAGTTTTCCCTGTGTGTCTTCCATGTCTTCTCTGTGTGGTGGAGTGCTGGCACATCTGACAGCAATGTCCTTGTTAATTGCAGCATTTAAACACCGGCTCTCCTCTAACTCTTCGCCACAAAAAATCTATGTTTCACAAATAGTAATTTACAGCTCTCCATGCGATCCCGTGTTCCCTATGACTACCAGTTGCTTCACCCTATGATACTATGGTTACTATGGTAACCTGCTTCTCCTCTCATCGCACCCCTCTGCACTTTTGCCATGGAACCAGCAGTGCACTCAGTCTCCCGACTTGACTCCCTGTTGCCTTTCCCCTGCCTTGCAGCCACAGTGGACCCCAGCATCTTCCCCACTTTCACACCAAGTGTTGATAAAGCACCTTTTTACCACCTACTTGTGCCTCCATCTCTGTGTCTGTTCAGGGGTTTAGACCATAAACGTGTAACCTTTAGTCTGCAGCTGTGCAATAGAGAACTGCGCATAAACCAGGAGAATAAAACATACATACACACATACCTTTCTAACAATATCTAATTTGAGAGAAAAGAAACATTGAATACCTGATCCCAACAAAAAGAGATGAAATACATTACCAAATAATGAATGACTTTTAATCATCCTGTGAATTTCTATAATTCAGATTTGGATATAAAAGCAACAAATATGTTTTTGTAAAAATTACATTGAAACAAGAGAACACATCTTTGTTACATGTTCACAAACCTCGCTGTTCTGGAAATTTGTCAAAATGTGTCAAATCCAAATGTGCCAATGACCTTACTCAGTGGTGCAAAATTATATTCTAAATAAAGTGTTATGTTCTGGAAATTTGTCAAAATGTGTCAAATCCAAATGTGTCAATGACCTTACTCAGTGGTGCAAAATTATATTCTAAATAAAGTGTAACATTCAGCCAAGTCAATTATAATTTTTAAAATTATTATTATTTTCAGTGTAATTGTTTTATTAATATTTACAATACAGTTCCACCTTTTATACAGTCTATTCATACTAAATTGTTCATACAAATGCATCATTTGCCGAACTTCACAGAAAAATACACTAAACTTCAACTTGACAATTGTGACTATACATCTTTCACAAATACTCTGCTTTACCATCTTTTTACTAGAATTCTTGTAAACATTTTCTGAATCAAGTGAGAATTTTGTCATATCGATCAGACAATTGTTTTTTGTATTGCAAGTTTTCTGAGATGTAATGCTAAAAATTTAAATAAGGCATTATCTAAGTAAATATGAGTTTATTTGCAATCTATTTTCAATAAAGTTTCTAAAACAAAAAAAGTCACTAACACATTATCTGACCTTCGACCTCATAACACAGGGATGGGCAATCCTGGTCCTGGAGGATCGGTGTGGCTACAGGCAGTAACACACCTGATTCTACTTATCAACCACTAGAGCGCTTGCTAAGGACCTTCATTAGTAGAATAGGGTGTTTCAACTGCTTGGTTAGAAGGAAATCCTGCACCCACACCAACCGTCTTTAGGACCAGGATTGCCCACCCCTGGTCTAGGACCAGGATTGCCCATCCCTGTCCTGACAGTAACGTGTGCTGTGAGTTCAGTTACTTTTTAAATCAATATTCAGTTGCTGCCATGTTTCTGTGTTTCTCACCATCTTCATCATTGTAGCGTCTGTGACCTCTACTTTTCCTTTCTTGCCAGTCATGATATTCCATCCTGTACAAAATATACAGCAACAAGGTTGAGGTTTACTGATGAAATATGGAAGATAAACACACATGATTCACAAATTTCTGTCTTTGACCTTCCATCTGCAGAAACCTTCATGCTCTCAGATGTTTTGGTCAAGGACTTCTGTCTCTGACACACTGACTTATACTGCACCAAGTTAGCTGCTTGACCCATAGGGATGTATGTGTCACTCAACCTGCACAGATCAATGCAAAACAAGAGGAAAACTCAATGGAATCTAAGCAGCCCCTCAGGGCCCAGCTACAGCAAACCAGGGAATCTAAATGGAAACAGAAACAGGAACTCCTAGCATCCAACCCACTGCTGGAGTCCCTTAGGACAAATCCTAAATAACTCATTTTTTTTATAAATTGTATGATTCACACAAAATCTAAAGCCAATGAGGATATCATTCAAGGAGGGGCGGGTTATATAGCCCTCTCAAGATTTAGAACGTGTGTATTTGTCTCCTCTAATAAGAAAAAATGATAGAAGCAGAGGAATTTTATTTTTAAAAGATTGGGTCATCATGATCCTATTAAAAGGAAAAAGTTGATCTACAGGAGAATAAATATATTTGAAGGCAACACAGAATGCTCTGAGATTCTGAATGCATTATGTTTCAATATATTTTAAATTTAGCAAAATACTTGGTGCTGGAATTTGGGGGTTTTCTTTGCAAAAATAATCACATTTCACCACAAATTAGTGCATTCGTAAAATGCAGAGGAGTTCACAGAATGCAAGAAATTAAGTGTTTCGTTCTCAAAATTTCAGGGGAGGACCCTAAGACCCCTCTTTATGTGTCCCTCACCAAAAAACTCTGCCAATATGACTCAGCATGTGATCTTGACCAAGTCCCTGATTCCAATATTTCATCAGTTCAGTATAAAGGAATGTGGGTACTGAGGTTATCAACGCATCTTCTCTGCAGTAGAAACACACACATATACTGCATACACACTGTGTACAGTACATGGTGAGCTGATTGGAGTTCCCGATGATGACGCTTTCTGTTTCTGGAGCAGCTTTCCAGGCTGATCGATAGTTGTCGTTTCTGATCACTAGTTAGTCCCTGAAGCCTGGTCACTGACCGTGAAGAGCAGAGCAGTCATGCAAACACACTGATGGTCAGACTCAACCTGTTCTGGGTTAAAGTTAGACACACATCATGTGTTTCAAGTTTTCCAGAAAGATTAAAATCCTTTAAATGGCAGCTTCTCTGTCTCTCTGCAAATATATTTAATTTCCCCCAAAATTCCCTGCTGAACAGTAGCTGTCTCCTCTGTAGTCTCTGCAGGCTACACATCTCACTTGTGTGAATATTGGACAATGATTGCCTTCAAACTAGTTGTGATGTCACAAATCTCATTTGTAAATAAACAATAATCTGAGATTTTGATCCCATATAGTAAAAAGGGAGATGTTCATATCAGTTTGATTGTAAGAAGGTCAAGATGTTGTGTAAATACTGTCTAATGTCCCATGCATGTATTAACAAATTGAATTTTAAAACCATCTGTCTGGACTATAAACGTGTGATATTAACACTACATTGTCCACCACCCATTCAAAGCCATTCAAATCAGATAATCAAATTACGTACAATTATACTCTCTACTACTTTCTATTGAAAAAAATCAAACTATAGATGATTTTAGCTCCCTAAAACCACAAATATGTCTTCTTAGTAACATCACACCCTTAAATAAAATACAGGAGAAGTTAAATGTGGAACTGAGCCAACATCATAATCTATGTAGCTCACAGATAAAATAAACAAAAAAAGTTCAATTATTTAGCATTGTCGTTTCAAAATTCAGTTTTTGTAATGAAATTACTTTTACAAACACAAATTGCACACTAAAGTGGGAATTTTTTGAATTTAAAAGAATATTATAATCCTCCAAATATGTTTAATGTATTCGTTTTGTTTTCCATCAAAGTGTGAACTCATTCAGAAGACTTGATTTGACATCCTGACAGTTCTCTATATCAAAAAAGATTTTGGATATTCTGATGTTACATTTACTCCGATTCAGTGGCTCAAATTGCAGAACACTAAAATACATAGTGTTGTGGTCTGAATGTACAGACATTTTCAATAAATATCAACACAAGCTTTAAACACTATCTGATAAGACATTAAACATGTTAAAAAATGCTATAAATATTTCTTATCTTACCTGATGTGAGAGACACAGCAAGAATCAAGAATTTACCAGTAGATGTTTTTAATGTCAGAGTAAAGTAACAGTGTCAGTCATCTAATGAAAAAAACACTGTAACAAACCAACGATGACTCCTGACTCCTAATGACTACAGACAGTATCAATCCTGCTAGAGAGAGAGAGAGAAAGAAAGAGAAGAAGAGAGAGAGAGTGTGTGTGTGTGTGTGTGTGAAGGGATTTTGTTCAGGATAAACTAGACAAGTATAAACTAAACTGAAACTCCAAGACGTGTTCACAGGCCCTTGGGAAATCCTGACTTTATTGTTTTATGGATGGATGGATAGACAGATGGATAGATAAGGTGTTAAACAAGTTGTTAAATCAACAACTTGTTTAACACAAGTTTCAACATTTACTACATATGTTGTGGTTAGCAGAGCAGGAAAAATTGTGTACATCTACTCTATCTACTTTTCTATAGGAATACATACTTTTTACAGGCACTGCACTAGTCTATCTATAAAATCAAGGATACTCTGTGTGGCTGTGCCTCGAATATCTCTCTGACTGTTTGCCGGATCAACCTCAGCTTTTCGATATAAAGCTTAAGCATGGCATGATTGTATTTTTAAGGAACAGAAATTATTGGATGGGTATTTAAGCTATCATTATTATCATTAAATGTTAAAATGGCATAGCAGAACAGTCCAAGACACTCTTATTTGGCCAAACATTTAAAAAATGTACTTCAATTTCCACATTTCTATAGAAATAGAAACTTCCTAGATGAGCTGCACATCAGTCTCTTTTTGAAGACTTCTAGAATACTTGAATGTGAGCATGTCTCTCTCTTTCTTCTCTCTTTCACACACATGGATAAACCCCCCCCCCCCCCCACACACACACACACACACACACACACACACACAAACACAAACACAAACACACACGCTGAGAGAGAAATTCACTTCTTCCATGTGTCGTGACATATATATCTATTTTTCCATGTAGTCACCTAGATACAATCTGGTTACTCGGGATACAATCTACTGACTGACCAGCTTCAGATTAATGTTCACACATTTGAAACCAATTCAATGAGTCTAAAATGGATAAAATGCTAAAACACGAAATCAACGAACAATGACAATAATCAAATAACAAACTGAGGTCAGCCATAAACATGTTTGAACAAATTTTTCTTCAAACTAAATGGTCTTAGCAAATAAACACTTAACAAATGGTTAAAATTAGGGATGCACCGATGTGAAAATTTCGGCCGATATCGATATCCGATATACATATCGGCAGTCACTGCCGATATCAACATTTGCCGATATCGATATATGTAGAGAAAAAGTTTTCTGTAGTGTCACAAATTTAGTACAGACCATTAAAAACACTGTACATTTGAAAAGCACAACAGTGCTCTTTATTTAAAGGAAGGCTCACTGTAAAACTGTCATGTGGTTAGAGGAAGTACCCGATGGAGCTCAGCGAAGGCAGCGACGTCGGCGGCCGCGGCGGCGGCCGGCGATGAGAAGGCGGCAGGACGGCGTCCGACACCCCGGAGCAACGTTCCGCGCATTTTTTTTGTCTTTTCGGGCGATGCGATGTGACGGAGGAGCCCGCTAGGAGAAACCGCTACAGTTAGTTGGGTCACTGTCTGCGTGTCTCTCGGCGACGCGCTAAGCTAAGCTAGCTGGTCCTAGCGGGCTCCTCCGTCACATCGCATCGCCCGAAAAGACAGCGGGCCCCTCCGCCGCGGCCGCCGACGAGAAGGCGGCAGGACGGCGTCCGACACCCCTGAGCAACGTTCCGCGCGTTTTTTTTTGTCTTTTCGGGCGATGCGATGTGACGGAGGAGCCCGCTAGGACCAGCTAGCTTAGCGCGTCGCCGAGAGACACGCAGACAGTGACCCAACTAACTGTAGCGGTTTTATTCTGCCAATTGTTGACATATGGCCAGCATTTGTTGACATCGGACCGATACCGATAAGTTAAAAACGTGACATATCGGCCGATATATATCGGTTGGCCGATATATCGTGCATCACTAGTTAAAATACACGAATGTTAGCAAAAATAATAAATATATATATTAGATATAATTAATGTTGTTAATGTTAAATGAATCTATTTATCACCTATGTGTTCATTGTTTGTGTGTATGTGCTGGACAAACATCTCTGACAGCAGCAAAGGCTTTAGACATTTTGTCCAGCTGCTGCTAGATCACACTGTGGGCTGCCACTTACCGCACCGTTGTAGCGGTGCCGGTAGTTGGTGATTTGGTGGTAATCTGTTAATACTTCCTGGTGAGTCCTGGCACTGACTGTGTTGTTACATTAATTCTGCTTTGAGATACATATTCAGTTGAATGGAAATAATAAAATGTTTCAACTCTTTGTAGCCTTTTGGAGAAAGCGACAAATTCTTGTATTTCTCTTCACCAATGTAGCTATGGGAACCTTCAAACTCCATGATCCATTTACTACTGGAACCTAGGAAAACAAGATGCTCCTGCAGCATCAGCTGCTTCTGACAGAGCTGATCAACTGCATCGATCTGTTTTGAACAATTTCCATTCATGTGATTGCAGATATCACACACAAAGACTAATTAATCGAATAATAATTTTCACTTTTACTCCACTGTATTAGATATATTTCTTTACCTACAAAATACAATCGAAATTTAGTGGAAACAGACCCAAATGACGATGATGATGATGAAATGAACACAAATAGTTTGGAAGCCAATTCTGTTTCAATATTCAATTTCCACATTATGATGTGGAAATCTGAAGCATTCAGTGATGCACAAACAGTGAGAATAAACTTCTGAACTCTTGCTTAACAGCATTCACATTACTTTTACTCTCGATAGGTAAGTACATTTAATATTTAAAAATTACTATTGCTAAAGTACAATAAATATTTAATACTTTTACTCAGGTTATATTCTGATAAGAGACTTTTACTAAAGTCAATTCAGTTGGGACAGCTGTACTTTTATCTATATGTAGTTTTTAGGTACTTTATACGTGACTGATTTGTATATTACAACTCAAGAAGTATAGCAGCATACAAACCACTGCTCGAGACATGTCAAGTGAAAGTGGTGCAGTTTTGCATATTGAATTTATTTACTCTAAATTTTAGTGAGAAGTCTGCCCAAAGGCTCATCTACATTCAGTCTGGAGGAGCCAGGAATCAAACCACTGATCCTCTGAGCCTCAGCCTGAAAACTGTTTGCTTATGTCTTTTGCAGGTGAACTTGGCTTTTGCAGAAGCTGCCATGTCTGCATTCAACACTGTGATAAACTTTGCTTATGCTGTTCACATTGAGTGGCACAACTTCTTCCCCATTGCAGCCATATTTGCCAGCATCTACACCTTGATGGCCGTATCACTGGACAGGTGAGGGGATGTCATCATGGCAGCAAGCTGTGTATCATCCATCCACTGCACCAGAGGCTACAGAGACCCAGCTGGCGATTGCTGTGGTGGGTGCTCTGCTTCTCGCCTTCCCTCAGTACTTCTACTTGTCAACTGTGGCACTGCCTGGATGCATGACTGGCCTGAATACATGTCTGTGGATTTCACAAAGTGAGTGTCTTCATATGAATAACAGGATGAGATGTTGGATGAAGTTTTGTGACACCATCTGGTACGTTAATGTGAGTGGTTTAATATTTAATTCAGTGAATGAACTAAACTAAAAATCATGAAAGGTTGCTCAGCAGCAGCTCTATAATAGCTTCCTAAAAAACAGGATTTACACATCAATAAGCAGTTTCTCCCTCTTTCTCCCATTTCTCTCTGTCACATGATGAACCTGCTGAAGATATTATGTTTTTGTGATCATCCTTATCTACTTCCTGCCCCTCAGCATCATGGAATGTGTCTGTCTATTTCTGTCTCATAGATCGGCTCCTGTGCTAATGATATGTAATATATCTGTCTCATGCTCAGCAGGTTCAGAGCAGGATTTTAGCAGGTGTTTTGTTGCTGCTCTCCCACCATTACCAAGAAGCAACTCAAGCTTATATCAACTTGCTACCTGTAAACACAGGCACACTATATTTCCAAAATGATTTCCCTGCCTTGACTTGCATATAATTTTAAGTGACATCCCATTCCTAATCTATGGGGTTAGGACGCTGCAGCATTCACACTCCTTTACTGGAACTAAGGGGCAGAGTAAAGCTCCATGCTTCCAACCACCCAGTGCACAAAGCAAGGTCCATAAAGACATGGCTGATAGAGTCTGGTGTAGATGAACTTGACTGGCCTGCACAGAGTCCTGATCTGAACCCGATAGAACACCTTTGGGCTGAATCAGAGTGGAGACTGAGAGCCAGGCCTTCTCAGCCAACAGTGTGACCTCACCAATGTGCTTTTGGAAAAATGGTTGAAAATTCCTACAAGCACACTACGCAACCCTGTGGACAGCACAGAGCTAAAAAAACTCAAAAGTCTCAGAAGTTGAGTGAATAGAAGCTGCTACTCTGTGGGTTTATCCATATGTGGTATAAAAATTATGATTAGTGCAGCTTTAAGTCTAAAGCCTTACAATAGCCTCTCATTTTAGTGTAAAATTGTAATAACTGACTGACTTTATAAACCGCTCCTAGAAACCTAGTCACGAAGAGTAGGAAGCACACTCCTTGGTTTCCTGTGTCTATTAATTCTAATTGTACAATTGGTTGAGACAAGGTGCTCAGAGATCTTTCTTTATGCAATTGTAACTTTGGAACATCATGCTGATAGAATTTCAACAAAAGCACTTTTATTATTTTCTCTCCCCTCCAGACATGTTTAAATAGGTTTATAAAACACATTGAACAATAATTCTGGTGAGGTTTTAAGAATTATCTTGTAAAATTGCTTATTTTGACATCATCTATTCAAAAAATCCAGAAACTTTGAAACCTATTCAATTTCAAAGAGCTGAGAAAACATGTGCATCGTTTTGAGATGTTTAGATATCCGACGCATGCCTCTATCGTGCAGGAGCAAGATCATTTACATCAAATGAGAAATACAATCACACCTTTACAGAAGACATGAATATACAGATTATACAGAGTCTGATACTCTGCATGATTCACTTCCATTGTCTTCAGTGAAATGCAATGACCTGGAGGTTAAAGTCACAGTAGACATAGAAATCTTTTTCCCCTTTAATGAAGGCACATTGGTAGTAAATACTGTAAACATGGTAGTCATTAGACACAGGAAGAGCTGCTCTGCCTGTTATATCCCTTGCTGTAAACACAGAAACATGACTTTAAAATATACTGCTGAGCAGAGCGTAGAGATAATCTGGTTGCTCTTTATACAAAAAGTCGTTTTGGATGATTCGAACTTCAGTTGCTCTGCAGTGACACAGCCGCCATACAAATTAATGGCCCTCTGTCTGCTGCTGCAACAGCTGTGCATTATTTTGTACTACATGTGTGTACATACAGTACTTTGTACGTACATACAGTACCGCAAGTGTTCAGTTCAATCCAGTTCATCTTGTAGTAGAGGGAGTTTCTCTTCAGTGCTTGTGTTTCCATCCTGTGCTGCACCACATTTATTTCTCTGAAGACAGAGAGGAGAAGGTGTTCAGAAGATAAAAAAGAGCAGCTATAAACTTTTTAAAACCTCAACCAACCAATCTGTGATGTGTCTGTATATATTCCTATTCATCCAGGTTATTGTTCTCTCTCAAACATTTGTTAGGCAAATGTTCATGAGCAAATGTTCATTCACCACTACATGAACATTTGTTAGGCAAAAAGCAGATTTACAACAAGGTTTTTCAGTCCAAAGAAGCACTAGGAAGAGAAATAACATGAGGATTTAAAGAATTTACTTCTTGAAGAAGGTTAAGAGAAGCAGCAACATCTGAGTGGCTGAAACCTATTTGGGGTATTTTTCTGTGTGTGTGCGTACATGAATCCAACTTTTTTTCTATCAGTTGTTTCTTTAATTACAGTTCAAATACTAAAGATTAAACTGCAAATCTCTGTCTGTATAACATGATTTAAAGAGGATAAACAACAGTTTTAGGTTCATCTGTATTTTGCTACCTATGCATTTTAAGCATAAAGTAGGGCTAAAAACCAAAAGGAATGGATATGTGTATGTCTTTTAGTGTGCACCCACCTGAATCATTGATACACTTCTCCCGTGTATCTTGGTCATATGAAACTTTTACCGGCTCTTTATCGGAGGCCTAAAAGATGACCAAACTGTCTTTAGACATCAGCCAATCAGAGAGAAAAGACACAAAGCTGCTGGTGTTTGGAGGAGAAACCAGCAACTGCAGATTGAATTTTAGATGATAGATGTGGAGATTTAATTTTCATGCAGGGAATCATTTCAGCTGCCGACCATGCAGGTCATTTATTAGAACAGGTGATCAGTTAATGCAGTATATCTTCTGACATGATGAACAAGGAGGCGATCAATTTTTTTTGATTGATGAGTTATTAAAAATAAGAAAAGTGCTGATGCAGACTTTTGAAATCTGTACTAAAAACAACAAAAGATCAAATAATGTAAAGTTTTTACTTTGGGAAGAAAGTTTCTTCTGATGATCAAAAGTAAAGTAATATAGGAAAAAGCTATCAAATATATTTATATTTGATATATTAAGCAGACATATAAAGCATTTTTAAATCCAGTAAATCTGTAAAAAAAATGTATATTATGTTAAAAACTCAGTAAAATCTGTAAACTCTCATTCAATACTGGATGAAAAGTAAAATTCAAAAAATTAAAAGAATCAAACTTTCACAAAGTGATTTGGATCTTTGGAAGCAGTTTTACAGTTGTACAAACCTCTGGATTTCCAATAACTGTGCAGCTGATTGCAGCGCTTGCATGAAACCTCTGCAAACACACAATGTTAAAAAAACAAACATTTTCAAACCTGCTGGTGTTTATCTTAAAAAAACTAACAGTTTTATTTACTCTGCTTCTCGATCTGCTACCAGGCATGATGTGATTCAGCTCATATGCTGATAGAACTGTCATGTCCTGCTGCTCCTTCTACTAGTTAATATTTCAATAATTAGCTTTCGACAATATAGCCTGCAAATGAAGCTCAATAAATAACATGTTTTATGTGATAAATTGATTATATGGTTTCATTTAAATCTTATGTTATACCCTGACAGCTATTTTCCCTGCTGTTATATTATAAATCTGGTTCAAGATCTGTTCCTTCACATGAAAACTCAAGACTCTCCTGAGTAATCCAATGATAATATGCTGAAAACCCAAACTACTCAAACAGCAGAACCGAACCCGAGGTTCAGTGGTGAACTAGAACTACTGCATATTCCCATTACATAGAAGGTAAACCAGAGGCAGCAGAACACTATAGATGAACGTGCTTCTCCTCAATGGATTTGTATAAATGTTTAAAACAACAAGGAAGTTAAAAGTGCTTTAAGTAAAATATAAAGGCACTGAAACAAAAACATGCTGTCTGATCGACCTGTAGGTTCACCTGCAGCAGACTTGTCTGTACCTGCTGCTGCAAGTACTGTATATTTTATTTATAAGTTATATATATATACACGTTTTTACTATACATTTCAATATTACTATTTTCTGTATTGTAAAAATAACTATAGTTAAAAATGTATTAGTTCCAATCTAACAGTTCTGCTGCGTTTCTTTGCTTCTTCACTGAAAACTAGTGTTTTGGCAGTAAACCTGACTCAGCAGGGCACAGAATAAAAGTTTAGGGGAGTGAAGAATAAACCATAGATCAGCTGTAGAATGAGTGCTGGGCTGCAGCTGCTGATAATTTACATGTGTTCAGTTCAATCCAGTTTACATTCATCAGGATGAACAATTTTAGGATTTTGCGATTTTGATTTCATTCGTGATTTTCTTCTGATCAGGTTTCAGTGCACAACAACATTTGTAAGCATCACTGAAACTTACACTATACCATAAATGTAACATCAATAACTTTAATGCAAGAATAAAAACTGAGGTCAAGAATTGATTTCACTCGTCCCTGCATCATCACTTGTTTGCTACTCTACTGTCTAATGTTACTTGTCCTATATGATTACATAAAACATTAACATTAGCTAGCCAAGTATGCCACATTTTTGTTCTATCAACATTCTATCAGGTTAATGATATCTGACTAGTATCATCTTCATTAGGTGTCTTTCTCTCTCAGAGTAATATTTCAACAAGCTAATCTGAAAAGGCAATCGGCAGTTAGATAGTGATGTGTAGATAGTACCTTTAGCTTAATGCTATCAATTCACGTAAACACTAAGTTGGCAACAGGCCAAATTCACATCTTCTACTGATATGCTACATAATGTTATCTATGATCAACAATAAATTGTGAAGGTATCTCTAACTTGTGAAATATATGCTGGGTTATCTTGAGCTCATAATTTAAGTCATTAACATTTATCGAAATCTGGAAGTTGCTCACCTGGCACATTTCATTACCTGATGTAAGTCACATATGCCCATACAGGTCCTGGATGTATCTACAACTCAGGTCCGGATGTTTCTTCTCTACTAAATGGAAACACCACTCGGACAAACCCCTTTTGCAACTATTATATACGATATATGTTAGTCTCTTTTACAAATAGAAAAAAATTGGTAAAAAAATTTACACACAGACACAGTCTGTGCAGCCTACTTCCATAGAAATAAGGATGAACGGAGCTGGAAATGTTTTCTTACACAGAAAAGATAATTTACCTCTCTAATAACTAGCTTGGACAAGCTTTATATTTGGTTATTCGTCATGCTACTTTTTTATGCAAGTCAAGGTTATTTGAATCTATTTTGGTGGTGGATGCAATTAGAAAATTAATGCAGAGGGACTGAAAACATGGGCAATAATGTTTGTCTATATTTGAAACATATATTTTGACACTTTCTAACATGAAAAATAAGCATAGGAAATTTTGGGTGTCTCACGATTTGATTCAATTCCAATACTTAAGGTCACAATCTAATTTAAAATTGACTCTTGATTCACAATTAGATTTTTTGTAATGATTTTTAGTTTGCCTTTTAAACACCTGACTATATAGGTAAAATCATTTTTTCCAACCATGTAAATATTTTAACAGGAAAGTAGTGATAGACCTATAACCCCCACTGAGACGAAAGGTGAAGCTCTCAAAATACCAGTCAATCTATGTTCCTTCCCTCATCTATGGTCATGGACTCTGGGTAGTAGCTGAAAGGACGAGACTGCAAGTAGAAGTGGCTGAACTGATCCTTTGCAAGGTGGCTGGGCTCTCCCATAGAGATAGGGTGAGAAGCTCAGTCATCTGAGAGAAGGTCAGAGTAGAACCGCTGCTCCTTTGCGTCAGAGCCAGATGAGGTGGCTCAGGCATCTATTGAGGATGCCTGGTTGCCTCCTTGGTGAGGTGTTCCCGACATGTCCCTCTGGGCGGTGGCCCCAGAGAAGACCCAAGACAAGCACCTCCGACTAAGTTGAAGGCCTATAACACAAGGGCTCACTCTAAACTAAACCTACATGTCCAGTTCCCTGCATTTTTAACACCGGAGCACATCCTTTAATCAATATTTGTTTATTAACTTTTCCTTTACTCAATCAGAGCTCTCTTCGTCTTCACAATTTTGCTGATCCGGTGAAAAATAATAGAAAAAATAAATGTCAATAAAAACAATTTTTTGAAGAAATAAATGGATCCAGAATTGGGGAGAATAGGAATTCTTCCATGAATACATTTTTCTCCAACCTCTAGTGGAAATAATTAAATCCATCATTTCAAAATTGCATCAAAGGCGTTAGGGTTAATCAGAGGAGCGGGTAAAAATTGAGCAAAAGTTAGGTGCTGAAAATGTGTCTCCAAATACAGCCAGGCAGACTCAGACATTCATATCATTAACTACATTACTGAACATTTTCACATGTTGAGACAAAGCATAATCCAGCAAAAGTTGTTGTTTTTTAATGTTTCATAAATCATTACTGTGCTCCAGCTGTGTTAAAAGCAGATGAAGCAGCACTGATGCAGCTAATTAAAACCAGAGTAGATTATTGACGTATCGAGAGATGAGTTCATACATATGGTTTCCAACTGTTTGTGGGTGAACATGCATAACTGTGACATGCCGCATGCAGTTAAAAACATGAGAACGCAGGCACTGCCCTGCATGCTAAGAGGCAGCTTTACCTTCAGTCTGTGACGCATCAGGACGGCAATGAATATTGTCACCAGGCCAAGTGTGATAAAGGCGTACTGCATGTACTCCATCACTGCTGGCAGTACGACCAGGTTAGTGTGGAACATGTTGAGAATTGGCCCGTCAATGTACCCAGTCTGAAAAACATCAAATACAAGCTCACTGAGTCACAGCTAAAGTACAGTTTTGAGGTACTGGTAATATACATTTGTACTAGTATTTCTGTATGATGATACTTTATATTCAGTCCTGTATATTCAACTGTAGGTAACCTAAGATGCAGATTTTAATATTTTAAATAAAATAAATCTTCTTTAATATTTTATTATCTATATATAAATAAAAATTTGTTCTTTTGAAAAAGAGTGTGTGAAAATTGCCAAATATTATGATGCAGTACTTTTACTATAAATCTACACATCTACACATCCACATTGATCATCTGAAAATAAATATTCATAAAAGTATTTATGATTAAAGCAAGTAATATAATAATAACTATATGATAAAACAGTCTATATAAATAGTTTTATTTTTGATATTTTAAGTACATTTTGCTGATAGAACTTCTGTACTTTTATTTTGCATTGTGAATCCAGGACTTTTAATTGTTATTGAGTTTTTTCATATTATTTTTAGACAAAAAAAGTACCCAGGTGCTTTATCCTACACTGCTCATTGTGTGTTAGTACAAAATGGCATTTTCACTGCATAAATCAGACTCCAGAACAATTTAAAAACTCTTGTTTGAACATTACAGACTTACCTCCTGAAACCACATCATGGGCATCACCACTTCAGAAATCTTCCCAGTTTCTCTACAAGAAGAAAGTGGCAACAGAGTTTTGATCTTTAGCCTCTGTTTATATTATACAGGTAATGGGAGGAAAAAAATGACTTCTTACGTTATTCCGGACACTTTCTTCATGTAGAGGTTGAGCTGCAGGCGGATGGAGACGTTCAGTGGGATGCCGGTTTGCTGCAGACACAAACAAATACAAATTTTACATGGAGAAAAAATAAATGAACATTCCATTATAGCTAGAGTACTATAAAATACCAAAAAACAGCTGGAACATGTATTTGCTTCAATCACTTACCAGACCAGGCGTGTATTTGAGACCAGGCCACAGTTCGTAAAAGCTGAATAATAATTAATTATTAGGCTACTTTCCTGACAATTGTGCTCATCAAAACTGGAAAAATTGTAATTTAGTTAAATTTTTTTATTAAACCAGTATGACTAGCATATAATGTACATTTTTTTCAAAAAAAAAAAAAGAGATTACAGTACTATAGCACTTTATTCTAGAACAGTAAAAAAATCCAACAACAACAAAAAAAGCATGTTCCCCAATGCGCCCCCTTAATGGAGCCTCATGCCCCCCAGGGGGGTGTGCCCCACTATTTGAGAACCACTGGGCTAATGTGTGGAAGGGGCATTAGCACCATGGGGTGGCGAAAGCAGCGCATGAGTGGTGTGGAAACACCAGCTGTAGGGGTCAAGTCTTCTTCCTTGTTTTTTTTTTTTTTTTAAATAAAATACACTTTGCGTTTATTTGGGATTGCGAAAATCCTGCCCCAGCTTTTAAAGGGGGCCCGGCAGGTAATTGAAACCAGGATATTATTTGGCATTTTACTGTAATCATATTGAGCAGAGGTGAAAAACTTATTCACTCATTTACTGTACTTGAGCACAATTTAAGGTATTCAGTACTTCCATGTCATACTATTTGTACACTATATTCAGTAAATATTCTTTCTCCTCTACTACATTTATCTGACAGTTGCAGTTTCTTAAAGATTTTACTATTTTACATTAATGTAAAGATCATGCTTGTTAACGCAGATTTCTAATCATCCAATCACATGGTAGAACTCATAATAATGCTTCTAATCATGTAGACATGATCAGGGTGATCTGCTGCAGATCAAACTGAGAATTAGAATGGGTAAAAAGGGTGATTTAAGTGACGTTGAATGTGGCATGGTTGTTGGTGCAGGATGAAGGAGTATTTTCAGAAATATTCAGAAACTGCTATCTATTGGGATTTTCAGACACAACAATCTCTAGGGTTTAAAGAGAATTGTCCAAATAGAAAATATCCCGTGAGTGCGATATCTCAGTTGTAACCACTCATTACAACTGAGGTTTGCAGAAAAGCATCTCTGAACACACAACACATCCAACCTTGAAGTGAATGGGCTACAGCAGCAGAAGGCCACACTGGTTGCCTGTCTGCTAAGAACAGGAAACTGAGGCTACAAGTCACACAGGATCAATACTCAACTGGAAGATAGAATATTGGAAACTCTCTGAAGGGCTGAGCACTGCTTTGTTGGATCTATGACAAAAAGGAATAAGGCAGTTCTGAAGGCAAAAGGGGGTCGAACCGGATACTAGCAAGGTATACAGAATGACAGAACAGCACACTCCCAGTGTTAAACATTGTTTATTCCAAACACTCACAGCAAACAGCAGAGTGCCGTTGAACCTTTGACATTTGTAACCATTAATAGCCACATTTATGGTGAAACAGCTCATTCTCATAATTATCTTATCATGATACAGATTAAATCTTCACTGCTGGGAGTTTAGATTGAGGAGTCCAGGACCTTATCAGTCCCTGGTAATAAATATATCTGATCAGGATTGTCACTGTGTTTGAGCTGGAAACAGGATGACAGGATGACTCTTTCTTCTTATTGACGAATTAGTCCTGGTGCATTTACATTTACATCTTGAACCAGCTAAAGATCTGATCACTTCAAAACAGTTTTTTTTGTATATCTGTCAGTGAGATCAGAAGCACAAAGCTGCAGCAGTTTACAAATTCATGCATTATCATGCATGATTAATAAACTGACCTTCAACCCTCTGCTACTAAACTTAGACAAAAACAAAAAAGTGATTGTGCTCGAACCTGAATACTTCAGAAATTCAATATCCAGTGATATAGCTATTTTGAATGGCTTCTCCTTGGGGTCTTTGTTCAAGATATGTCATTCACATTAAACATATTTCAAGGACTGCCTTATTTTACCTTGCAACATTTACAAAATGTCAGGTACTTCCTGCTTCTAAAAAGGAGACAAAGAAATGCTTATCATACATTTGTTTTTCCAGGCTAGATTACTGCAATTCTTTATTGTCCAGTTGCACCAAACTGTCTCTCCAGCTAATCCAGAATTCTGCTGCTTGTATATTAACAGGCACTAGAAGAAGGGATCATATCTAACCTGCATTAGCCTCTCTGCACTGGCGTCCTGTGAAATCAAGATTAGAATTCAAAATACACCTCCTCACCTACAAAGCTCTAAACAGTCAGGCCCCATCCTACCCTAGGATCTCATAGTTCTATATCACCCATCGAGAACACTACACTCCCAAAATGCCTATTAGAGGTTCACAGAAACTCTAGGATTAAAATAGGAGGGTTAGCCTTCAACTACGAGGCTCCTATCCTGTTTCCTGTTTCAGTCTGAGGGCAGACATGCGTCCTACAATTAAGAACATGTTAAAAACGTTACTTTTTGAAGAAGCTTATACTTAGTTTTGGTCCTGGCTGGTCGAGAATATTGCTATACCGCTACAGGTTTAGAATGCTGGGACCTTATGAGATACTATGAGCCTCTCCATCCTTATTCCATCTGTAACACTAACTACTGATCCACTATTGTACCATCTTAAATCTGCTGTGTTCGTGGAGTCCTGGAGGATCTTTTGTTGTTGGAAGGTCTGTATCTGTCCTGGTTCACCTGGAAGCTGAGATAGATCCTTTCACCTTATCCTCCATGTACACCATGAATTAATATATTTCTGTTATTCTATTCATTGTCATACTCAACTCTTTTCCTGTGCTTTTCAGATATCAAAATGAGCCATTTTTCACTTTACATTCTCAACATAAATAAAGCTTTTAACAATTATTAGTCAACTAATCAATTAGTTGCTAAATATTCCCTAAATCTATATTGATAATTTCTTTATAAAGAGAAATTCTAAAATAAAGACCTTTGGGTCCTGTTTCTCGTGATAGAACATTTGCATTGTTAGAGCAGATCAGGAATAATTTTCTCTTGTGTCTCTGCAGCGTTCTTTTATAGGGAAGGGTTGATAATTACGCCCTTGATTCAGACTGAGTCATATAATTAAAGTCGCCCTCCACTCAAACACATGCTGTTTCTTCAGTCACATGTCGCTCTGTCTTTGTGCAGCTGTGAGCATCTTGTGTCCAGCTGTTGAAACCTTTAATAAAAGCTCTTAGTTTAGAATGTGTCTAGTACAGATCTTTGCATAACTTTGGAGTTAGAGTTTAGTTGTCAGCAGCTGAGAATATTCTTATGTGTTCTTATGTGTACATGTACAATGTTTAAATACCTAGTAATAGTCTACCACTGCTCAAACAGACCCAACCAGACACTAAATCTATCAGAAAAAATATTATCTTTATCCAGTGTATAGTACACAGAATGAAAAATAAGCACTACAAATTGATTCTGCATCTTTAAAAAAAAAAACAATTACATTGTTGTCGCTCAAAAGCACAGAGATCTGTCCAGGGGGCTAGACTTGCACTGCCCCAATGTTTTCAACTAACCCATACTCACCGGATGAATGTCAATGAAGAGGCCATGCTCCTCCTCAGTGGGATGAAGACCCTGCACGTAGTCCAGCAGCACAGGGTCAGCATTAAAGAAGTGAGGATGTGAGATGAAGACAGGAGAATCTGTGGACAGTGACATGTGATTATTTAGCTGGAATAAGTCCAAACCAAGTCAGGTGGATAATAAATATACTCACTGTGGCGGCAGCTGCTGACATTCAGCAGGCCCGACTGTCTGCAGGGGCAGAAGCCCTCGTTGGGGGCATAGTCACTCCCATTGGCGAACAGGGTCTTGGGTGCAACATACCGATACAGAGGGATTCCCTGCAACTCGCCGGGACGCTGGTAAACCAGCTCCATAGATCTGACAGGTAGATCAGAGAGAGTGTAAAAGTTCCTAAAAAGAAAGACCAATAAAGAAAGAAGAGAAACAAAGGAGTGAACTCATTTGCACCTGCAGGCGTCAGGGCTGTAGAAAGGTAAAGTTCTTTCTTTGGTCATGAATGGAGGCCACATCTGCCCAGCTGTTCCGTTAATCATATTCGCCTGAGGAGTCTGCCAGTTGCTCAGCTGGTAACAGAGAGAATGTTAATAATCTTTATGCCATTATACAATAATTAATTAGTGCAGATGAGCTATGAATCTCAAATTCATTAGGAAAAAATTATTTTTATAAAATATTATAAATTATAAATTTATTTAGTATAAATTTACTAATTGATTAATTAACTGCAACAATAAAACCTCACCTTCCTCAATCCGTTCCAGGTGTCTACTTTATGGACGTTTCTTATGTCATCTTGTCCGGTGAAGATGGTGAACAGGCCAGTGTTGGAGTTATTGAACTAAAGACACAGATTACCAGGACACGTAGAAGTTTCTGCATTTGTAGTTAACATGTTCTATAATAATACATGTTACCATTATGCCATTAGGCCATGGTGTGCCACACTAAAACAGAATAATACAAGACTAGCTTCCCAAACAGAATCTCTGTTAAAAGATTTACGGCCTGTTTTGACCAAGGCTGACGTACTGATCATCCACTGGTCACATACTGATCAAAACAGTAATGCAATACACCTACATATCCTAGAATCTAGGATATGTAGGTGTATTGCATCTAGGACCTAGATGTTATAAAATCTACATCATTCAATGTGATTTTGGGGAAGTTTAATGCTTGCCCTGAGACTCTCAATAAAGAAAGTGTTTTTTTCCCCTGAGATTGGCCTGATGTCTTCTTCACTTTTTCTCACGCTGTTCTCTGTAAGGTGTGATATTTGAACCAATTGAACCATTCATTCTGTCCTACACACACATTCAAGTTGTTTTTTTGCTCATGGGGCATTTAAAGCTGCTTAAGACAGTAATAAAGTGATGAATACACAGGGGCTCCAGAGAAGAATTTACTACCATCCTGTAGCACAGATCCAGCAAGCTGATTTCTTATTCTAGTACCTTTCTGGGAGTTTACTGAAACATAAGCAATGCCTTTCTGTTGAGAAAAATCCTGATTATATAAAAATATTGTTAATAAGATATCTTTATATATTCGGTAAAAATCCTGTCTCTGGTGTTAGATTAGCCTATCCAGATGGAACGTTTTGAACAACCAGGCCCTAGAATTCATGTGTTTCTAGTCTTTGGTGTGGTGCAGTACCCACAGACCAGAATAACAAACCATTTTGCACACTTACCTCAGCAAAAAGGCCAAACTTCCCTGTTGAGGGCAGCATGCCGGGTAGGAATTTATTGAGGAAGTTGACCAGTCCACTGTCATAACCCCACATCAGCTCCCCTACTGTCTTGGTCAAGAAAGGCCCCTCGTTAAAGGTCTTAAAGGTGGCGCTGATCATTAATCGTAGAGCGTATGGCAGCTTCTCCATCATAACTGCTGCCCCCTGACACATAACAACACACACTTAGTGAAGGACGGGACCTTAATTCACTTAATCAACTAGACGGAGAACAAGGGGAAATAACATCTCACCAGAACCAACATGTTAGGGATCGTGACAACGTCAGACTCGTTTCCTACAGACATGCTAGGCTCAAAGAAGTACTCTCTGTATTCCAGGTATGACACCGTATAATTGGGATGAAATGTAATGTTGTCTTTCTGACAGCGTTTCCTGAAAAAAAAAAAAAAAAAAGAAAATTCACTTTGTCAGAAACAACAAATATCTAATTCTGAATTTACTCCTTAAGAGATATGGACTCAGATTTAATGTTAAAGTTTGTTTATCTGTGTCTCCAGCTGCAATCATTTGTAATATATTTCATGATGACATTTTTTATTTTCATATCAACTGTTATATATGATTTGTTTCATATAATTTTTCCCCTTGATGCATTGTTATTATTAATATGTACATTTTATCATTTTATAATTGTTCTGTTTTATGCTGTAAACTCAACGCCACTGTAAATGAGGGAAACTCAATCTTTGCTTCACTGTAGTTGACACATAAGGAGATTTTCTTATTAAATCATTATACTTGACATTTAATAATAATGTCAGGAAAAACAAACAAAGAATACAGACTGCTGTGATGGAGTCCATCTGAGAATCTACTGATGCTGTAAAGTGATGATGAGGATGAAGGCAGATCAGACAGTTCAAAGACAGATCATTTGATTGATGCAAAACTATTCTAATTTGATTTGAATCTTTATTCACACACACATATGGGAACACTGAACAGTTGATTACAGCTACAAAAAACAAAACCACCAAATTAGCTTTCATAGTTACCAGAGGAAGAAAAGAAAGGCAAACAATGAACTGTTAATTTTTTTTTTCCTATCTTCCTCCTTTTCCTTTCTCTCCATCTATTAACTACTTATAATATATTATCTATTGTATCTTTCTACTAATTATTATTAGCAATGCACACAATAAAAAGCTAAACATGTTCAAATGGGAGTAGGAAGAAATAAAACACACAAACACACTAAGATCAGCTGCTCATCAAGATATTGAGTGAAAAAATTAGCAGAAGCCAAAAAAGGCAATCTAAGGCATTCTGATAAAATGAACATCCTTTAATAAACAACTTATTTTTAAGTTCCAAAACTTGAGATCAGAAACGCTTGCTAAAGGTCTGACCTGACAGCTGCAACTGTAAATCATTCAAAGATATTTTTGTAGAGCCTCAGACCATAAACATGGTACTGGGGATGTGCAGAACGTGTCCACTTTATGTATAAGAAATGACCTGTACACACAGGAGACAGTTTTTAGATGGAGCGTTTTAGGGATTATTTGAAGTGAATCCTGCAGCAGGAGGTGAGCACATCTGCACAAAGTGACAAATAAACTGAATGATGAAATCTTTGTTTACTGATGCAACCCTATTTTAGCCACCACACACTCAACAAACCTCACACACAGACACACAAGTTATGTAACATCGGGGCTATGTTCACAGCATGTTCTGGTAGAAAGGATTAATTTGTGGATTTCATTGTTGCCTACATTTCAGGGCACATAGTGTTCCAAAAAGGGGGCCAATCAGATGCAAAGACACATTCCAACTTTAGGGTCAACACTTTATGGGCCTTCTGGACAAAACTGTAATAAATAAACATTTATTTGTTCAATTTTTTTATTTTTATGTATTCAAATATTCTAGATGATATACCAAAAACAGAAACAACTTTGAAAATACCAACTCAGCCTCTAGAGGGGAACATTGACAGTTTAAGTATCTGCATATATGGATCAAATCAACTTTTTTTCCATACATATGGTTAAGTTGTAGTTAGGTTGGATTTGCATTTAGAAAAGATCATGTCCAGATTAAAATGACCAACGTGCCATGTGTCAAGAGTGTTGTTGAACAGTTGTCTGCTGTAATGGCTCCAACTCCAGACATGAAACAAAGCACTGATCCATTCACCCAACCCTCCTGCTGCTGAGAGAAGAGGAACTGAAAAGCGGAACATCATCTGAACTACATCACCACTTCTGAAATCTTGATTCAATGAAATGTCAACTGTCAGCAATTCCCTCTGAGACTGAACTGCTCTTACAACACATTTACAGGTTGCAGGACAAAGTGTACTGATAGGAAAAGGCAATACAACTGTAATACGTGTTTTCAGGTCATGGTTCAGTAAAGATTCACAAGGAGGTGCAGTGTGCTGATTTCAGTCACCTGTACACATAAGGTCCTCTCTGCTCCACCATGGGCTTCTCCCCGTTCAGGATCTCCTTCGGGTTGAGGATGTGGAAGAAGTAGACAGACATAAAGAATGGCACAGGGAGGTCCTTCCACATGGTGTAGGACAACTCATTCTTTGGGTTGATTACAGTGTTCTAAAAAAAAAAAAATAACAGTGTCACATCTTAAAACTTAAATGATCATTTTGATGATAATATGTCAGCAAACATCAGAAAATCCCAGAACCAGAAGTGAAGCCGTCTTGCTTTGTCTGACTAACAAATAATTTAGTTTTAAATTCCAACATTTAAAATTCAGTTGGTTACTTAACTAAACATATAGATTATTGAAACAGACGATGACCTTTGTTTTCCTAACAATGAAATTCCTCCTCCTGTCATCATCATCATCCACATTATGATCATGCAAAGAAATAAAAAATGCATATCAAAAAAACTCCAGGTATCATAAATGTATACTATGATATTTAACACAGTTTAATGCCCCTCCACTTTTAATAAATAATTTCGACCTATTTCTACCAAAGTAATTTTCTGCTAATGCATCTATACACCAGATATTTACAAGAACAACTTTTGTTGTCAACTGACACACTTTGTCTCTGTTGTTGTTGTTGTAATTCAGAACATTTCTATCTGAAAACACACATTGAATAATCAAGCAAAACTATTATACAAGTCTATAATTGTATTCATGGTGTGCATAATGAGTAATTTTTACTTTCGATATTTTGAGTACATATTGCTGATAATACTTCTGACATTACATTTAACATTTTCTGCTTTTCCACAAGTAAACTATCCAAGTTCTTCTTCCACTAATGTGACTTTTTTCACTTATTTTATGCCTGTACACATTAAGGTTACTCTTGGTCTCAATAGCTTCTACAGAAAGTTATTTTTAATGTAGAATCTAATAACACTGAAGTTGTTGTGATAAAAGTGATGTGTGTTTTGGGATAACATCATATTCACAAAGACTGAGGTATTCCACACAAAAAGTGGATTTATGTTGAACTCAAGACTTTGTATGAAATGGATTCTAAACAAATCTCTTTTATATTATAAAATGTTATTTATGCTTGTGCTTTGCGATTTTATTTTTTATTTCATGACTCTGTCCAGTAAGCTACTTTACTATAAGATTCAGTTTCAGCATCTTCTATAACGTCAGTGACCGTAATAAATCCCGATTAACATTATAAATCTTTAGATAATTAATCTAGTTAATCTCTGAAGAATCACTGAAGACAAAATGAATACCAAAGTTACAGTTTAAAGCATTCCTGCAGTAATTCACTAAAAATCCCTGAAGTGAATCGGTCTCCTCAGACGTTGTTTTAACAGTAGAGCTCGGCGTGTAACAGCTGACGTCACAAAGGGGAAAACTCACCTTGGCTATCTGGTCGTCGATGATTAAAGGTCCTATAAAGGTGAGAAGTGTCCCGAAGAAAACCGTCAACACACCTGCAGCGATGAGCCCGACGGCGACTTTAGGTTTATTAAGGGCCATATTCGGATTGACAGCTAGCTGCTAGCTTGTTTATGTTCAGAGATGTTAGAAGCTAATACTACAAACAGCTGGCAGTGACTGATTTTATCAGTCGGAGAACAAGCTTTTGGTGGTTGGATGTTAACGGACAGTCTGCAGGTCGCGTCTCTGTTTAACAAAACTCGTGTTGTTCTCCCGGCTTCTATTATCACTTAGTTTTGATCCGCTGGTCACGCCCCCTACGCGGCCAAAGGAATATGGGAGTTGTAGTACCGCTTATTCCACATATATCCGTACTTAGACACGCGCGCACATACAGCACATGCAGACACACACGTTTTAAAATCTTTTCTGAAATTAAAGTAGCCTTACCCTTACAATTACTAATTATAGCCTAGTCAGCAAAGTTTACTTAAAATAACAGAATTAAGCACTTGTTTTCTAATAAATCAACACCTCAACAACTGATAATAATGATCGTGATGATGATTCGAGTATTATTATAACCCTGATTTTCCCCCGACGGCTGCGCCACATGGCGTGTGACTGCGTGTGAAATGCACTCCTTTTACCGTTTTATTGTCAGGCTCTATGTTAACAAAAAAACTTAGCTAGCTATATAAATTTAAACGTTACCTGATTCATATGTGTATATAACACATGTATTTTATGTCAGTTTTTTACTGGCAGATGTAGATGCGGCAGCGCTCATCTACAGGAAACCTCAACCCGCAGCGTGCACCTCTGTGTTTGTTGTTTAGTGCAAAAACTCCGCTCACATAGATTAACGTGCAAAGACGCAGAATAAAGATGTAGCCCGGAATCTACACCTGAAGCTGCTTCTCTGTTCAGTGGATAGATGCAAACAAACAAAACAGAACAAATTGTTCTTTTTCGCGTTTCTGTAGAAAAACAAAACGAAACCAACCAAAACATTAAATAATTATATTTACCATTCTTATTTATATTATTACAATTCATATCCAGATGCAGGAAATGCGGTTGCGATTGATAATAATCTTTAGGTATTCACACTTACTTTGATTATTTGGTCGCTCATTACCGCTGGTCCCACAAACACCAGAGCTGCTCCAAAAATCACCGTCAGAGTCCCCGTCACCATAAAAACAGCAGCTAATCTGGATTTATTGATGGCCATGTTTCCTGCTATGATCAATATCGCCTGAACAGCTGTCCAGCTGCCTCTGCGTCTGCAGATGTTGAGCCGTGGTAAGTGAAGAAGTAAGAGAAGTTGCAGGGTTTATATCCCAGGCAGACCACTGCTCTCCTTGTAGTGACGCAGCATCCCTCGCTTCACACAAATCCTGCTTATTACTGGTAAGTCACGTTGTGGCCAGATGACTGAAAATTTTCCTTCGGGCATGTTTTCAGAAAAGTTGTAATATGCATTGTCCCTGTTAAATAAATTGATAATATAACATGACAGCAGCAGCATTATTTGCATGAGTGCTTGGAAATAATATACATGCTGTAGTGTAAATGTACTAATTAGCAAGTAAAGGTCCTGAATTGAAAGTAAATTTGAGAAAATGTTCAGAAGTATTATGTAAAATATACTTAAAGTATAAAAAGTAAAAGTACCCCTTACATATATACTATAGTATCTTCAAAGTCAAAGTCAAAGTCAAAGTCAAATTTATTGTCAATTTCTTCACATGTACTTGACATACAAAGGAATCGAAATTTCGTTTCTCACTATCCTATGCGTTTACATGTACAACAACATCAAAGTACAGGTGCGCAAGACGAGACAATCCTAAACTACGGTACAACAACAACGGTAAAGTGCTAAACTAAAACTAGAAACAAACAAACATGTATGACAGGACAAGACATGAGTACCCCAAGACAAGACATAAGTAGTACGGAGTGGAAGGACAAGTTCAACAAGATAAAACAGACAAAACAAGACAGTACTGATTGTCCCAGTTATGTGCATTATGAGGTAGTTGCTGTAATGTAATGACTAGTGCAATAGCAATATATATATATAAATATACAAGCAGCAAGTGTGTGCAAATTTTTCCATGTGCAGAGTCAATTTAGGTGTGTGTGTGTGTGTGTGTGGCTGGGGGGGGTGACAGTCCAGTGACCTAGGTTTGGTTTGCCAGCCCGTTGTTCCTTTTGGCTGGGGCTGGGGGTGAGAGGGAGGAGGGGAGAGAGTTCAGCAGTCCCGTGGGTGGGGAGGGGAGAGAGTTCAGCAGTCTCACGGCCTTGTGGAAGAAACTGTTCGTGAGTCTGGTGGTGCGGGAGCGGAGGCTCCTGTACCTCTTTCCAGAGGGCAGGAGGCTGAACAGACTGTGTGCAGGGTGACTTCTATCGTTGGCAATTGAGATAGCTTTGCGGCTGAGACGGGTGGTGTAAAGATCTTGCAGGGAGGGTAGTGGTACACCGATTATCCTTTCAGCTGTTCTCACGATGCGTTGCAGAGCGTTCCTGTTGTAGTCAGTGCAGCTCCCGCCCCACACGGTGATCCAGCCGATCAGGATGCTTTCGATGGTTCCTCTGTAGAATGTGGTCATGATGGGTGGCGGGGCACTTGCCCGCTTCAGTTTACACAGGAAGTAGAGACGCTGCTGTGCTTTCTTGGCCAGTGATGCGGTGTTGGAGGTCCAGGAGAGGTCATCACTGATGTGCACCCCCAGGAACTTGGTGCTGCTCACCCTCTCCACAACAGCACCAATCGATGGTCAAAGGGGGGTGTTGGGTGTGACCTCTCTGGAAGCTGACAACAATCTCTTTGGTCTTGCTGATGTTTAGCAGGAGGTTGTTGTCTTTGCACCATTTGGTCAGAAGCTCTACCTCTTTCCTGTAGTGGGTCTCGTCGCCGTTGGTGATGAGGCCCACCAGTGTTGTGTCGTCGGCAAACTTCACAAGGTGGTTGGAGCTGTGGGTTGGTGTGCAGTCATGTGTCAGGAGGGTGAAGAGGAGGGGGCTGAGCACACAGCCTTGTGGGGCCCCTGTGCTCAGGATGATCCTGTCTGAGATGTTGTTGCCAACACGCACCGCTTGAGGCCTCTGGCTGAGAAAATCCAGCAGCCAGTTGCAGAGTGAGGTGCTGAGGCCCAGTTTGTCCAGTTTGCAGATGAGTTGTTGTGGTATTATGGTGTTGAACGCTGAGCTGAAGTCTAAGAACAGCATTCTCACATACGAGTCTTTCTTGTCCAGGTGGGTGAGTGCTGGGTGGAGGGCAGAGCAAATTGCATCGTCTGTGGATCGCTTTGCCCTGTAAGCGAACTGGTAAGGGTCCAGGCTGGGGGGCAGGATGGATTTTATGTGTGACAGGACTAGTCGTTCAAAGCACTTCATGATAATGGGTGTCATTGCCACAGGACGATAGTCGTTGAAGCAGGATGGGGAGAATTTCTTTGGCACAGGAATGATGGTGGCAGTTTTGAAGCCTGAAGGCACAATGGCTTGCCTCAGGGAGGTGCTGAAGATGTCTGTAAAAACATCTGTCAGCTCCTCTGCACTGTCTTTCAGCACCCTACCAGAGATGTTGTCTGGACCCGCCGCTTTCCGGATGTTGATCGCAGAGAGTGTTCTCCTCACGCTGGTAGCAGACAGGCACAGGGGCTGGTCATGCAGAGGTGGTGGTGTTTTCTGTGGGTGAGTGGTGTTCTGGTCCTCAAAGCGTGCAAAGAAACTGTTTAGGCTGTTGAGCAGAGTGATGTCGCTCTCGCATCTTTGTGGTGCAGGTTTGTAATCTGTGATGGCCTGAATGCCCTGCCATAGGCTCTGTGCGTTCTTGCTGTCCTTGAAGTGGGAGGTTATCTTGTTTGTGTACTCTTTTTTCACCTACCTGATGCCACGGGACAGGTTGGCTCTCGCTGTTCTCAGAGCTGATGCATCCCCAGCTTTGAAGGCCTTGTCTCTCGCCCTCAACAGCCTATGGACGTCTCCTGTCAGCCATAGCTTCCGGTTGGCCCGCATGGTGATCCTCTTGATGTGGGTCACGTCGTCTGTGCATTTGGTGATGTAGGAGGTTACTGTGTCTGTATATTCTTCAATGTCTGTGATGCCGTTGTAGGTGGCTGCTTCCTTAAAAATTTCCCAGTCTGTTTTCTCAAAGCAGTCCTGTAAGGCTGAGGTCGCCTCCTGTGGCCACACCCTTATTTCTTTCAGAACAGGTTTGATGACTTTCACTTTCGGTCTGTATTGGCATAATGGTGAGGTGATCAGAGGCGCCGATGTGGGGGAGGGGGGTGGCTTTGTATGCTCCTTTGTGCTGAGTGTAAACACAGTCCAAAGTGTTGTGTCCTCTTGTTGAAAAGTGGATTTGTTGATGAAACTTGGGAAGAACAGTTTTGAGATCAGCATGGTTAAAATCTCCAGCGAGGATGATGAAACCGTCTGGTTGTGCCGTTTGTTGTTCGCTTAATAGCCTGGTACAGTTCTTATATTACTATATGTTATTCTGCCTTTACTGACAGGTTTATGCTGTTTATTTACATACAGTTTGATTTATGCACCTATTATAGCACAAAGGGAAGTGTGAGTTGTGTTAAACATAATTGATAACTGTTTCAACCCAATCATGTTCACTTTTTGATCACATTAAAAAAAGAATCTCATCAGTTCAAACCTTAAATTGTGCAATAAAGTAATTTAAAGTTGCCTATTTCTGACAAAAACACTTGTTCATAGCTTAAGTGTAATTATTTAGTGTCTGTGTTCCTTCTAACACACAAACTGTGAAGTTAGACCCCACTTATTCTGCATGGGTCCTTTAGAAAATGCTCCAGTTGTGATGTCACAGGAGTGGAGTTTAAAAAGTAACTACCCCTAGACCCATTTACCTCAGTTTCTCCGACTGTACCCAGCTCTCAGAGTGGCAAGGCATTTTAAACAGTGCTCAGCCAGTCATAACAGAGAGCATTTAGAGTCGTGAGGATTCACCTAACATTTTTGGTTTAGCTTCAGCTTTAAATCCAACATCAGCTGAAGCACATTGTGTGTGTGTGTATGTGTGTATGTGTGTGTGTGTGTGTGTGTGTGTGTGTGTGTGTGTGTGTGCGTATGCATGTGAGTGTGTCTGTAATATCCCTTAAGAATGCCTTTTATTTTAGGTCAGTGTATGTTTGCAGATCTCAGATCCTGGTCTGCACCAATCCCTTCATTTCTCTCCCAACAACATTTGGCATACAGCAGCACTAAGTAGGAAACCATTGCTGCACACTTGTAGTTTCTTTTGGCAAGTTATCAGCCTATCAGTCCCTCGTGGTGCATTAAACACTGATGCACACACTGTTATAAAAGTACAGACCAGTAAATGCAGGTTTAATCTGAAAAGTCACAAACAGAGCAGGGAGACAATCTTTATATCTTCAGACAGGAAGACAATCCTATGCTGTTGGATTGTATTGATATCTCTGTTGGATGTAGGCTAAATCATGAATAGGGGATATTGGAACAAACTAAAAGAACCATTTAACAAAGCCTCGCTTAGCAGAGGAGGATCAACTCCTCAGGTCACAACTCTGCAGTCAATCAGGGACATTTTTTGTTTTTAATGTGAAAAATATTCATGGGTGCACTGTGTGAAGTTTGGTGTAAATTCACCTCATCCTCAGTCAGTTATAGATAGTTACTGGATGAAGTTCTGATTGAGTGTTAGAAGACAATATCTGTGTCTTTGTCTTCATCTTCATCCTCTCCCACTTTATTAAAAGTCAGGTCCTCTCCTTAGCCACTTCATCCAGTTCTTCCAGGGGAACCTCAAGGCGTTCCAAGGCCAGCCGAGAGACATAGTCTCTCCAGCTTGTCCTGGGTCTTCCCCAGGACTGCCTCTCAGGGAGACATGCAACACCTCACTAGGGGGCATCTCTCTCCTCTTGAAGAAGCAGCGGTTCTGAGCCCCTCACAGATGACTGAGCGTCTCACCCTATCTCGAAGGGAGATTCTAGCCACCCTGCAAAGGATCATTTCGGCTGCTTGTACTCACGTCATCCTTTCGCTCACTACCTAGAGCTCATGACTGTAGGTGAGGGTAGGAAACGTCAATGACTGCTGATGGATTGGTGCAATGACTGCATTACTGTAGAGGCAGATGATGTAGCCATATAAATATGTCATATTTTCTGACAGACACAATATAAATGGTAAATGGCCTGCATTTACATAGCGCCTTTCTAGTCTTTTCGACCACTCAAAGCACTTTATGCTATAAGTGTCCATTCACCCATTCACACACACTGATGGCGGTAGTGATACACAAAGCCACCTGCACATCAGGTAACTACGCTTTCATACACTGACAACAAACGCCATCAGAGGCAAATTGGGGTTAAGTATCTTGCCCAAGGACACAACGATATGTAAGAGCCAGGAATTGAACCACCAATCTTCCAGGTGGTGGATGACTGCTCTACTTCTGAGCTATAGCCACCCCAATGTAAAGCATGTTTATGTCATAAATGGTTTAAAAGCTATTGAAGTTTTGTGTTGACCGTGTCTAATGTCTATCAATGCATGGCTGAGTTTAAGAGGCTTAAGTGTAGCTGAGAGTTACAAGACATAGACAAAGAGTAAATGAGATGATCTACTATCTACATCTCTCATTCATCCACCTGCCACCTTGTCCCTTAAGGAGACAACATTGTTTCACACTCAGCCTCAGTTACTGAGCTCCTTAAACAGCATTACCCAATGAGCAGCATCACAGTCAGACCTGAAGAAGCCTCTTGGATGAGAGGATACTTTACTAGCAACTGCAGGTCCAGCTGCTCTGGATCTTCCTTTTGACCCGAGTGACTCAGAATCTTCACAGAGATTAAAACCCTGAATCTCTGGTGATATTTAATGCTTCACTTTATTCATGGATTTGGTGAATCTGGGTGATGAAGAAGTTCTCTCTTACTCAGTGTACACATGATTGCTTCATACGCATTAAAAGGACACAAGGTCCACAGAGCAGAGCCCACCACAGCTGCTCATCTGACTCTGTGTCAAATCTGTCGTCCTCAGATCAGTTTAGACTCTAAATGCACAACTTGTCCTCCTGAGTTACCGCAGACCCAACTAAGCTTCTTCTGCTCACATGTCTTCCTTCCTAAATGCGGATGGTGGCATTGAATAAAAAAAAAAGCTCAAAATCACATGTTTTTGCTGTATAATTTGTTTGTGTCATTCACCTTTAACACTTTAATGTAGAATGTTTTACAGTTACAAGTTACATACCATGACAAGTTACACAGCATGAAACTGAATCTGTGTCTTTAAGGTGCTATATAAGACGTCATCTTTCTTAATTTTAAAATGGGATTTAAATTCTGTATTTTTTTTAATCTTGTAACATACATTTTATGTTTCATTTTGTTAATCTGTTACTCAAAACAACCTGGAACAGCAGGCTTGTCACCACATTGACAGCAGATGGTCTGTAGCTGGTTTTCACCACTGAAACAAGACTGAAACATCCAAGCAGCTACATTTTTTCCCAGACATTCCCAGTTTCCAGAAAAACAAATTCTTCTAAGTTTTCCTCGTATTAGATTCGATTAATTGATTAGTTGCCAACTATTAAATTGATAATCTATTAATCGTTCTGAGTCATGAAAAAAAAAAGTTAAAATTCTCAGATTCTGGCTTCTTAATGTGAATATTTTCCGTGTCTTTAGTCATCTATTAAAGCAAATTAAATACATTTGTGTTGTAAATAAAACAAAACATTTGAAGATGTCAACTTGAGTTTTGAGGAAAACTGATCCAGATTTTTCACTATTTTCTGACTTGGTACAGAACACACACAAGTATTCCAATAATTGGCAAAATGATTAGCGGATTAATGGAAACACAAAAAAAATCATTAGTTGCAGCTTCAACATTATTCTGTCAAAATGTGTACTATTGTCTAAGCTAATGATCTTTCTCAGCTGCAGCTGGTCTCAGTCCAGCTCTAATTCAATAATGAGGCTGAGGCTTTTTTTAAATTGTCAGCCAGTCATTTTATACCCGCTTCTATTCCGCATTAGGGTCGCAGGGGTCTGCTGGAGCCAATCCCAAACACAGTACAGATGAAAGGCAGGGATACACCCCAGATAGACACCAGTCTATCATGTAGCACACACACCATTCAGTCACACACTCATACGTATGGGAAATTTAGAATCTCCAATCAACTTGACGTAACATTGCTTCCTACTGCACCAAAAATTTTGCCCTGGTTATCTGAACTATAATGTTTAAAAATAGAAATGAGGCAATTATCTAGGTAAATATAAGCTCATTTGCAAACATCTAAGGACAGAAAGTTGAACACTAGATAAGGCACTTTCAACATTCTTGTTTCATCTAATTGAAATTTGAGTCAGAGGTTTTGGCACAGGGGCGGCTGTACTTTGAGTGGTTGAAAAGACTAATAAAGCGCTGTATAAATGCAAGCCATTTACCATTTACAGACGGAGTTTGAATCAAAATACTGACTGTCTATTTTTTAAATGATTTCATGAATGAAACGTTGTATAAGTCAGGCTCTGAATGACATGTTATTTATACCAAGGATGTGACCTCATGTTTTTCACTAATCTGAAAGAAAACACATTATCCAAAAATCTCAAAATCGATCAGTGTGTAAAACATTATTTTTACTGCTGAAACTAACAAACAAAACTACGAAACATGTTCTCAGTTTATTTATGTCCCTTCCACACCATGGTGCTGTGAGTAGACAGGCAGCACTTGTTTTAAGAGCACTGCAAGGAAACAGGCATTAAAGTGGCTAAACATCAGATTAACATGGCTCGCATCTTCTGAATGCTCACAGAGAACTGACCACCAGGGTTCAGGAATAGCTGATCAGACCTGCTGTCAGCTGTCCAGTCATCCCATATAGTAACACCAGTGACATCACTAAGCCACATCCTGCTGCAGGCATGCATCCTTTTTTATGGCATGCAGCACATTTTATGCAGTTAAAGGTTATTCATCTGTGCTGTACTTGAAGATTAAGTGAATGTTTTTAGATGTTTAACCCTAGTTTATCAATTTTCTCTAATGAACTTGAAACAAAAGACCAAATACTCAGACATTAACCCAGTGTTCATCTGCTGGGATATTCTCTACAGCTGCATATACTTTGTGAAATATTTCACATTGTTGTGTCTGTTTAGCTCGTGGCACTGATAAAATGTAATGTCTTGCAATACTTGTTAAAAATAACATTGGCGGACACAGACCATGTAGGACGTGTGTTTTAGTGCTCCGAGGCTAGGTGACCAATTTGTAATTTATTTTAACGGAATATCCGACCGTACGGCTACTTTTGCTTAATCAGTAATACATATTAGAGACTGAGCTAGAATAATGGCTGCATCACGACAGAGAGACTCGGTGAAACCCAAAAAGAACCCCTCACAAGTCGGTGAGATGGATGCTAACTCGCTACAAGAGATGATGCATGCTATCCGGGATGACATATGTGGTAAAATTGACTCGCTGTCCTCTGAACTGAGATCTGAGATTGCAACAGTAAGAGCCGAACTGAGAAGTTCGATAACGCCATTACAACAAAAGGTGGATAGACACGACGACACTATCAGAGAGTTGGAGCAAGCTGCCTCAGACCAGGGTGATCGTATAACCGAACTGGAGGGTCTTGTGCAAGCCCTGAAAGAACAAGTGTCGCAGGCCAATGCTAAATGTGAGGACCTCGAGGGGCGCTCAAGAAGAAACAACGTTCGATTGGTTGGGATTGCGGAAAATGTCGAGGGCTCCAACCCTACAGAATTCATCTCTGGACTGCAGAGAAGCCCAAGCCAACTGACCCTCCGAGGCCGTTCATCATTCGTCTGCACTACTGTCAAGATCGGAACAGAATTCTACGCAGAGCCGAGGAACTCTCCCCCATGGTTTACCAAGAAAGGAGAGTGTGGTTGTTCCCTGACTACACAGCTGCTGTGGCCAAGAAACGTGCACAGTTTGGGGACGCAAAACGCCTCCTTCGTTCCATGAAGGAGGTGAAATCCAGGCTGGTGTACCCAGCCCTTCTGAAAATAACACTGCCTGATGGGACTTTGCACAAATTCAAAGACCACTCTGCCGCGGAGGAGTTCGTCAAATCCATGAAAGCTTCCAGAGTAACCGGCACGGATGATTCTGCTGACGGTGAGGAAACAACAGAGTGAACTATTTTACCTGTCTCAAAATATGCTGCTGGGTAACTTTATTAAGTTATCTAACTTACGTCATATCGCAGTCCACTTACTAAATGCTGTTACAGTGTTTGCATTTGTCACTTGTTTGAATCACTTATGTATGCCAAGTCACTAGCCTCTACGCACGTTGCGGATCTGAATGGGCATGAGCAATTGTGCTACTTCAGCTGGTTCGTCGAGTTTTAGGGGGGGTATGCGGGCGTCATGTTCAGTTGACGCTCTAGCAAGGGTGGATAGGGCTTTTGAATTCTGTTTGTTTTTTGTTTCATACTTTGATTATGTATCTTTTTGTTTTTTTTATGCCTGCTTAAATATGTTTTCAATTATAGTGGTAACCTACAGTAGTCAGTGCTTTGTTAAACATGTCTTATGCAGCAGTTCAATAGGAATGAGCTGAATTTCGTCAGCTGGAATTGCAGGGGACTAAATGCACCTGTGAAGCGTAACAAAGTTATGGGTCGCCTTCGTAAATTAGGAGCCCAGATTATATATCTTCAGGAGACACATCTTAAAGTTATGGACCAAATTAGATTAAGAAAGAACTGGATTGGCCAAATATATCACTCAAATTTTCAGTCTAAGGCAAGGGGTACAGCTTTTCTCATACACAAATCAGTCCCTTTTATATGTTCTAATGTATTAGCAGATCCAAATGGGAGGTATGTTGTTGTCACTGGCAAAATACACAATACTCCCCTTATCCTTGCAAATATTTATGGGCCTAATTGGGATGATCATAACTTTTTCAGATCTTTTTTCTCTAAGCTTACAGATGTTGCAACACATTCTCTCATACTTGGAGGGGATTTTAACTGCTGGATCAACCCAACCCTTGATCGTTCTTCTACCAAAACACACTCCCCATCCAAATCTGCACAACTAATTAAATCCACTATGGAGGAATTCCACATATCTGACCCATTGCGCTTTCTCTAGCCAAGTGGTAAACAATATTCATTTTTCTCCTCTGTTCACCAGACATTTACACGTATTGACTACTTTTTAATACAGAATAATTTATTGTCCTCGGTTAAATCGGTAATTTACAATCCCATTGTAATATCTGACCATGCACCAATTTCTCTGACAATAACCTTCCATGGACTTAATTTTACCCGCCCTTCTTGGCGATTTAACACACAATTGTTATCCAGTGAATCATTTCTTAAAATCATGACCGAACAGATCAAAGTTTTCATAAAGATCAATAAAACTCCCGATATCTCCGCATCCACTCTTTGGGAGACATTGAAAGCTTATCTCAGGGGGAATATCATTTCATATACCGCATTTGAGAGGAGTACAAGAGAAGAGGAACTGTCTAAGCTGATAACAAAAATTGGGGAAACTGACAGGCTATATGCAGCCAATCCCTCCCCTGATTTATATAAAGAACGCCTTACCCCTCCAAGCAAACTTTAATATTTGTTCCACACAAAAGGAGGAAGAAATGCTACTTAAGTCTAAATATAAGTATTATGAGCATGGCGACAAGGCAGGCCGACTGCTTGCACATCAACTTAAAAAGGAAGCATTCTCCCACCAAATACTCCAAATTAGGACCTCTATTGGCACGACAACAGATCCGAAAGAAATAAATGATTGCTTTAAAGATTACTACAGTTTACTATACACTCCAGAGCAAACTCCAGACTCCTCTGAATTTGATCTCTTTTTTGACTCACTGGACATTCCACAGGTGGAGGAAGAGGCTGCTAGCATTTTAGAGCAAGCTCTATCTGTAGAAGAACTTAAGATTGCACTGGCTTCAATGCAGGGCGGTAAGTGTCCAGGGCCAGATGGTTATCCAGTAGAGTTCTATAGAACATTTTTTCCTTTATTGGCCCCCTTGCTTGTTGATGTGTACAACGAATCATTTGAAAATCATACCCTCCCTTCTACTCTCAACCATGCCACCATATCACTGATTCTTAAAAAAAACAAGGACCCATTGGATTGTGCCTCATACAGACCCATTAGCTTGTTGAATGTAGATCTAAAATTACTTTCTTAACTGTTAGCACTTCGCTTAGATCCCATATTACCGTCCATCATATCCCCAGACCAGACAGGGTTCATCAGGCATAGGCATTCATTTTACAATTTAAGACGTCTTTATAATATTATTTACAGTCCACCCTCATCGACCACGACTGAAGCTCTGATCTCTCTTGATGCTTTGAAAGCGTTCGACAGAGTAAGTTGGCCGTATCTCTTTCACACTATGCAGCGATTTGGCCTAGGACAAAACTTTATTGCCTGGGTGAAGTTGTTATACTCTGCACCAAGGGCCTCTGTCAGGACCAACAACAACTTCTCTGATTACTTCAGAGCCCTCTTTTGTTTGCTATAGCGATTGAACCTCTGGCTATACTCCTCAGATCCAACCGAGACATTGCAGGAGTGTCTAGATATGGCATAGAACATAAGGTGTCACTTTACGCCTATGATCTTTTGCTTTATGTGTCCAACATTTCCACATCCATACCTGCAGCACTTAAGTCCCTTACAGCATTTGGCTCTATATCAGGCTATAAATTAAACCTTAGTAAAAGTGAGTTGTTCCCGATAAATGCCGCAGCCCGAGCATATCCTACCCACTCTTTTCCATTTAAAATAGCAAGTCATAGATTTACCTATTTGGGTGTACAGGTTACAGAAAGGTTCCAGGATCTGTTTAAGTTTAACTTCGCAAGTCTGCTATCCCGTGTACAAAAAGATTTTGAAAGGTGGGCAATTTTACCCCTATCCCTACCAGCTAGTATTAATTCTGTTAAAATGAACACCCTACCAAAGTTCACATATCTTTTCCAGACCATCCCCATATTTATACCACAAACATTTTTTCGTAAGCTTGAGAACCTAATAACAGAGTTTATCTGGAATAAGAAACCACCTAGAATCCGTAAAACGCTCCTCCAAAGACCGAAAACACTTGGTGGCATGGCATTGCCTAATTTGCAGTACTATTATTGGGCTGCCAATATTAGAACCTTACACTTTTGGTTGCATTCAGACATTATCAGTCCACAGCCGACATGGCTTCAGATGGAAGCCTTGTCGTGTAAACCCACTTCCCTGAAGGCCTTATTTTACTCCCCCCTCAGATCCTCAACGTCTCAATACATATTATATATTATATTATATTATATATATTGAAATATATGTGTTAAAACTTCAATGAGAATTTGGAACCAATTCAGAAAACATTTCAATCTGTGTGACACTTCCATCCACTCACCTCTCACTTCAAATTTTGTTTTTCCACCCTCACTGATTGATGGAGCATGATCTTTGTGGTCTGGTCTGGGTATCAAGTCTTTGAAGGACTTATACGTAAATGGAGTATTTGCATCATTTCAACAACTGTCTGAAAAATATTCTTTACCCACACCATATTTCTTTAGATATCTACAGATACGCAATTTAGTGAAATCCCTATATCCCAACTTCCCTAATATCCCATCTGATAACCCAATTGACTCCCTTGTAATACCTTTCCCTAATGCTAGGGGAATGATATCCTCCTTTTATAATAGAATGTATGCCTTACGACCTGTACCTCTTAATTCAATTAAGACTCAATGGGAGTAGGATCTTGGAGATAAAATTTTAGATGCTGAGTGGGATTTAATCTTGCGACGAGTACATTCATCATCAATATGTGCTAAACATAGCGTCATTCAATGCAAGATTGTCCACCGCTGTCACTGGACTAGGGTGAAATTGAACCGCTTTTCCCAGACATTGACCCCACATGTGAGCGTTGTCACTCAGCACCTGCAACTCTGTCTCATACTCTCTGGTTCTGCCCCAAACTATTTGAATACTGGTCCAAGGTGTTTGACATCCTGTCTTACGTATTAGAACAAAAGATTCCTCCTTCTCCTTTTATTGCACTGTTTGGCGTTCTCCCCTCTACAATCTCCCTATCATCATATAAATCTGATTTTGTTGCCTTTCTCACTTTAATAGCAAGACGTCTAATTCTGCTGAGGTGGAAGTCCCCTAATGCCCCTTCATTCAGCTCCCTGATCAAAGACATCCTTTATTTTATGAAGCTAGAAAAAATAAGGTGGAGCATGAAGGGTTCTACCAGCAAGTTCACTAAAACATGGGAATATTTATCTGATTATATTGACGAGTCGAACCTCCCACCAGTGACAAACTAGAACTGGAGGCACATTTTGCGGACAATAGACTACTGTGGTTAACGTATGTGTAATATTGCAGGCTTTGTGTATGTTTTTTTTTTTTTTTTTAATTATTATTATTATTTTGTATTATTTATTTATTTATTTAATTTTTTTCCTTCCCTAATATGTATGTACATGTACATAGGTATATATGTATATAGGTGTATATATTGTGTATTATTATTTTTTATTATATATTTTATTATTACTAACAATTGTTATTTATGTTGTCTTGATTTAGTTTGTGTTAATTTGTGTACCGCATAGGGTTGGTGGGTGGTAGGGGAAGATTGGGGTTGTTCTCTCTCTTTAGTTGTTCTATAACCAATGTGTGGTATTTCACTTTTAATGTCAGCTTCAAATTTGCTTTACTTAGTGTGTTATGTACATATACCACATATCACCTGATACATTTGTATTCTCATTGAAAAAATCAATAAAGAAACCTTTGAAAAAAAAAATAACATTGGCTATCAAAAATAATCAATAATTATGAGATATGATTACTAATTCTTTAAAAATAGAGTTACTTTTAACAACATAAAGGCAAAACTGAGAAAGTGTCAAATCTGTGACAAAATATACTTTTGGCAAGCGTTTGTTGAGTGGTGTAGTAGATAATGTAAGCTGCAGCAGTAAAAACAAGATTTCATCACTTAGTTTATTTGTCACTTTGTGCAGATGTGTTTACCTCCTGCTGCAGGATTCACTTTAAATAATCACTAAAAAGCTCTGTGTTAAAAGTCAATGCAAACAGTGCCTCTGTTTGTGTGTAGGTGTGTGTGTGTTCAAGTAGGTGATGATATGGTTAGCATCATGCAGGTTGTTAAACTAACTTAACCTCCCCACAACCTAAACACTGTGAACTGAACAGATTCACAAAGTTCAGTCTTGCTTAGTTTTTGTTAATGTTTTAATTTGCCCAAGCTATATTACCAGTCCAGGGAAAGGAAGAAGGATGAATAAACTGTGGTTTAATTATACCTTTAAAGGTATTTGACACAAGGCGGGGGCCGGAGGCTGAACCCAAATGCACGACTCTTCACAGTCCGTTCAAAAAGGGAAAGTCTTTATTACAATTCTGTACCAAAACATGAATCACTCTCAAGGAGGAAAATACTACTAAACTAAATCTATAAAGTACCAACAAAAATTCACTCTTTCGAGGAAAACAAAAATGCACTCTTCATGAGGTAAACAGAAAATCACTCTTGCGAGGTAAACAAAAAATCACTCTTGCGAGGAAAACTGGACTAATGATAACTAGGAAAAGTAGCAAAGGAAAGGCTGTCAAAACAAGACTGGAAACTAAATAGACAGGAACAAAACACAAAACCTGAACGGACCTGGCGCTGGTTCTTGAGACATGGGGCATGACGAACTGGCACAGGACAAGGGGAGACACAGACAATATATAGACAAGGTAACAGGGCACAGGTGAAAACAATCAGGGCAGGGGAAGGCAATCACAGTGGCGGGAAACACACAAGGGCAGGAAGCAAAGGTGCCTGAAACAAGAGGGAAGAGTCATTTCAAAATAAAACAGGAAGTGAACGACAAGACAACACGAGTGATAACTTAACATTTACGACGAGACATGACAGTATTTTTGGGAAGATAACTTGTGATTGTGAAGGAAAGCATGTCTGTTTCCTTAAAAATATACCCCAGTACCTAGTATTTTCTGGCTTGATGGTTGTGGTATGAAAAAACTGCAGTGTTCAAAAATCTAATTTCTTTCTCCTGGATGTTGTATGTGATGGATAATGCTGGGTGATGAGTTCTTAGTGGGTTATGAAAATCTCAAACTCATCTTTTGTGTTACTCCATGGTAGAGATGGTGGAGATGTAAATAGTGTTTTTCCATCAAACTCAAAACTATTTTGGGTGAGGATCAGCTCCATAAGATTGAGGAATACACAATCCACCTGTTCAGGATCTAGATATCTGTCAAAGGCTCTCCTCACTGCCTGCAAACCAAGGTAAGAGTCTATGTTTGTGTACAGAAATGTAATATCCATGGCAAAGAGAAATGCCTTCATAGGTTCTGTAATCATCCCCAAAAATCTGTAAATTGCAGATGTATTCTGTTGGGAGTGTGTATAAAGGTTTGTTTCCAAGTTTTATTAATCTCCCCAATGTACCTTACCAGGCATTGTGTGCATTTGATGCACTATATCTGTAGGGAGGAGAGTCGTGTGGCCATGGATGTGGCACTTGTTGCTGCTCTGGGATTAGAGAGAAACTTTTGGTAAGAGACGTGGTCTCAAAGGAAATTCCCTATGTTTAATTTTAGAGTCACGTCCCTACTCTGTTGGAAGTGCTCTTTCAAGGAAATGAACCTTACCCCCGTTCATACATACATACAAAAGGTATGACAAACTTTTTCTTCCTGGTATGCCCTCTGTCCCACAAACAGAGTATTTACTCAGTTTGCGGGACAGACAGACAGAGTTTTCACTTCTTGTTATATAGTCCTAAGCGAATTTTGGATAATCCTCTCTGTTTTAGAGCTGAAAACAGTGTTTATGTGGCCTGTTCCACATCTGCCATGATGGGGCAAATTCTATAAAATTAAATTAACTGTGATTTAATTATTACCCTTAGGTAAGAGGTCAGGGTTGGGGTCAGAGTCCAGCTCAGATTAAAGTGAGGGTTTGGGTTTTTGGGAAAGATTATTGTTAGTCAGTGTGACTGGGTTAAGGTTGGGATCAAGGTTAAAAAAGAATTCCAAGAAAAATTATAAAAACCAGTAGTATGTGAAAAGGGTAAGAAAAACATGAGCAAAAGAAAGGGTTCAGACAATGATACTATAAAAGAAGAGATATCATTCCCTTTTTTTGTAATTACTGTGTATTTGTGTATACATCTTTGTGGGAGTGCACTTCTCTACCCTACTCCAATACTGAGCATATATATATATATATATATATATATATATATATATATATATATATATATATATATATATATATATATATATATAGTAAGTAGTTCCCCAGCTGTTTAATTACATTATATTGTTATTTTGACCAAATTCAAATATAATTGCTTAATATATCATATGAAAGACCCTTCTTCTTGTCTTGGAGTAAGATGCTGCAGCAAGTGAAAGAAGGAAAGATACTTTTCTCATGAAGTTTGATATTTTGGTGTTGGCTACAGAAACAGTATCCTGTGTTATCATGAGAAATGCAGTAGCTCATAACTTAACTTCACCTTTTCTCCTGTAAGCCACTGCTTTACAATCTTCTGACTCTTTGATGTGTTGCCACGTGCTTGACTCCATGATTGTAACAACTTTTAGCTTGATGGCAGGTCGGTAATTAATTAATGGCATATTCTAAAGTTAACAGTGTTGTAACAATATAAAAAGCAATTGGTTAGATTGAGAAAAAGGAACACCATTAGCAACAGCATTAACACTGCTATTTCTACCGCCATTATCACACCATCTGACATAGATGATATCCAAAGTCAACAGTTGAAAAAACATTTTTTCAAACAAAAGTTCCCTATGTGATCAGATCACACCATATCATACTATTCTCACTGATTGTATAACTAATGTTGAAATGTCATGTGTTACACAGAGCTATGCAAAAAGGTGAAATTGCACAGATCATTGGCTAAACCAGCATGTAACATTAGGGTACTTATTTACAAATAGATTAATTCATGTCTAATTCATGTATGTGTCAGACATAATCAAGATATGAATGTTAAAATTAGTCCTATTTTAGAGCATGCTGGCAGTGCCAACCGTATCTGACTATTTCACACAGCCTGTATGAGGATGTTCCCAGAATAATATCTCTCTCAGTATCTGATTTTAGTGTCAGCATTTTGCATTATTCAGTCGAGGATCAATCCTTTCTATCTATTAAGGCACTATGCAGTTTGTGGATTACTTTTACCACTAGTCTACACTATATATATAGGTAAGATGATACCAGTTAACTGAGTAACCAGCTAGAACCATTGTAAGCTTCATTGGCAGGTCGAAATAGTTTGTAGCTTACAAGGTATTATATTTCTACAGCACCAACAACCTCAAGATGGATGTTTTTTGACACATACAGACGGATAAATAAAGCGGGTGGTGAAATTATGCAGGGTGTGTGTGTGCGAGAGAGTATAATTGAATGAGGTGCATATATATTTGTGTATGGGGACAACAAGATATGTGTGGAAGGGATAAAAATGCCAGGCATGGGACCAAAGGGTGACATAGATGTGATCAGATGTGTGGAGAGGTGGTTTGTTTCCCCTCTGGCATAGTGTACCACAGACAGCGCTTCACATGTCATGTAGTTTCCCTGTTGTCTTATAATGGGGTGTGTGGTTTGTCACACATTTGCGTGTGGAAATGATGCACACTACAGCACAAGTAACAAGAAACTGCACACATCACTTACAGTGTGCACATTTGCCAAAATGTTGTTAAGTGTTCATGCGTTTGTGGCTTCACAAGTGGATCTCTATTGTGCCTAGCAGTCCACAAGCATCAAATAATTTTTATGTGTTCCATTTTCATCCATGAGATGGTGCTATATACACAATATAGGGATGGAGTAATTTATTATATCTTGTAGGCTACAACTTTCCATGTTGCTATTCTATGTCATGTTCAGCATTTTATGTATCAACCATTCTCATCGCAGTTAATTTCTAAATAAATTAAACCAGAGTTAAAGTGCCTAGCCATTTTATATTACAGGAACAGGTCCTTTATATAGCTACATATCGTTTGCTTTCTCTATGCTTCTCTATGTATAGCTACTGTAGCTTTATTCAACATCACCTGAAAGGCACTAAAGAATTGGTAACACTTTGTTGTGGTGGGCGGCTGTAGCTCAGAGGTAGAGCAGTCCTCCATTAGTTGGAAGATTGGTGGTTCCATTCCCGGCTCCTCCTCCTTGGGCAAGATACTTAACTCCGATTTGCCTCCAATGGCATATGCGTCCCAGCATCTGCTGACCCTGTTCTGTCAGTTTAAGTGGCCTACCACTTTCTGACTGAGTTACTGTTGTTCCCAAACACTTCCACTTTCTTATAATACAAACAAAAGTTCACTGTGGAATATTTTAGGAAGTTATGATTCTGATTATTTGGACGGGTGAGTGAATACTTTTGGCAATATAGTGTATTTCTCAGACCGACACAACATAGCAAAGGTGAGGCAGCTGTGTGTATATTGAATTGATTTCAAAATCCACCTTCTCACCTATAAAGCTCTTAACAGTCAGGCTCCATTCTACCTTAAGGATCTCATAGTTCTCTATCGCCTATCAAGAACACCATGCTCCCAAAATGCAGACCTATTAGGGCTTCCTAGAATTTATAAAATTCTAATGGGAGTCAGGCTTGCCTGATAGCTAACATATAGCACTAGCCATATTATAAAGTCACAAAAAACAAGGGGTGATGCATTTAAATATGTTTTACATTCAGCCATGGGGTCAATAGCCTATCTGATAATTTTTTAATGTGCCACTATCAATTGAACAAATGTAACAGAGTTAAAAGTGTAGCGTGATTCCACTTGTCATAAAAACTCTCTATAAGATGTATTTGTCCTATGGTAAGTAGCAACCCTGTGATTTTGGGCAGCAACAGTTGCCCCCCTGTCTCCCTGGTAGGTAGCAGAAGTCATGAGCACAAGGTAAATTGTTTTTTCCTTATATATTGTGAGGGTCTAAGGACAGGAGATGTTGTGTTGCTTTTGTACAAACTGTAAAATTAATTGAGGCGATTCTGTAAATTGTGATTTTGGGCTATACAAATAAAACTGACTTGACTTGAAATTTTTAGTGGTGCATTAAAAAAATAACTATATATGGCATGCCATTGACTCTGTAAATGGCTGACTGTCAAACATAATTACATTCATCACCCCTGTTGTTTTGGGCTATGCACCCCGGGGGATAGCAGCAGTTGCACCTGTCTTCTTGGTAAGTAGTACAAGTTATGAGCTCTGCCATTGTTTCATATAAATTACTTTAATTTTAATACCACAGTGGTGGTTTAAATAACATTTCTAACATGTAGCTCAAGGTTGAGTGAATTCTTCTTCATAAGTCTTGACAGTGTTTTTATTGCTTTAATTGTGTTTTCTCAGCCAGAAGAATACAGCAACAAGAAAAGCTCTTGAAAAATCTTCTAAACAATGTAATTATTTTCACAGAAAAGCAGTGTTAGCATGAGGAATAAAGTAGCAGCTAAACCTGCAAGCTCATAACTTAACTTCACCTTTTCTCCTGTAAGCCACTGCTTTACAGTCTTCTGACTCTTTGATGTGTTGCCACGTGCTTGACTCCATGATTGTAACAATTTTTAGCTTGGTGGCAGGCCGGTAATGGATTAATGGCATAACGTAAAGTTAACAGTGTTGTAACAATATAAAAAGCAATTGGTTAGATTGAGAAAAAGGAACACCATTAGCAACAGTGTTAACACTGTTATTTCTACCGCTGTTATCACACCATCTGATATAGATGATATCCAAAGTCAACAGTTGAAAAAACACATATTTTTTCAAACAAAAGTTCCCTATGTGATCAGATCACACCATACCATACGATTCTCACTGATTGTATAACTAATGTTGAAATGTCATGTGTTACACAGAGCTATGCAAAAGGGTGAAATTGCACAGATCATTGGCTAAACCAGCATGTAACATTAGGGTACTTATTTTCAAATAGATTAATTCATATCTAATTCATGTATGTGTCAGACATAATCAAGATATGAATGTTAAAATTAGGCCTATTTTAGAGCATGCTGGCAGTGCCAACCGTATCTGATTATTTCACACAGCCTGTATGAGGATGTTCCCAGAATAATATCTCTCTCAGTATCTGATTGTAGTGTCAGCATTTGGCATTTTTCAGTCAAAAGATCAATCCTTTCTAACCATTAAGGCACTACGCAGCGTCTTCGTATAAGGGGCAGTGGCGCATATATATTTCCACCAGGATGTTCTAAAACATTAATACAGTTGCTTATTTTAATGACATAATTCTTTGAGCTATACTAGGGTTTACATTTATATACAGAAGTTGATCAAATTGTGTTTGTTATTGACATGGTTTGTGGATTACTTTTACCACTAGTCTACACTATACAGTATATAGGTAAGATGATACCAGTTAACTTAGTAACTAGCTTTTCACAGAAAACCATGTATGCTTTCAAGTTTACGTAGAATTATACTGTTTTCACCAAGAAACTTACTTGGTAATGTGTTTTTTCTCATGTTTTTCAGGTTTACAGCTTTTAATGCTTGAAATATGCCCTCTTAGCCAAAAGAAGACAAAAAACAGTTATTAACAATGTTGTGTATCTTAATGATGCAACATTTTCACAGAAAATCATGTTTCAAGATTCAAGTTTATGTGGATTTTTATTCTTATTCAATAAGAAATTCACTTGGCTTTGTTTTTATATTTTACATGTTTTCAATTTTTTTTTTGCTTTAAACACATTCTCTCAGCCAGAAGAACACTGTTTCTGTATCTGTATTTTCTAAATAATGCATTTTCCACAGAAATCATTGTTTTCTTTCAAGTCTATGTTGGATTCACCTGTTTTCAACTTGTAGGTCACTTGTGAACTTGTCACTGTGTTTTCATGTTTTCAGCTTCTATTGCTTTAAACACATTCTTTTGGCCAGAAGATTTAAACGCATTCCCTCTTGCGTGTAGCCATGACTCCCTCACACAATCACTGTGCCTAACTTCCTCTGGCTCCTTGGCTCCTTCTCCCAGGCTGGCACCCCTGCAGCAGATTTGACAAATCTTGATTTACTCAACCCCTGCTATAAATGCCAGCCAAAGCAGTGTCATGGGAGACACAGGCACAGCAACAATGCTGTTATGCTCCTTTGTTACCATTTTATTTCCTTTAGCTTCATTAGTTCCTTGTTTTAGTTTGGCCTCAGGATGGCTTTTTCAGTTAGAGAAGGAGGACCAGCTTTGACATCCCTATAGGGCTTGGGCCTCCCTTTATTTTCTTGCTTCTGACCGACATCTCTAGGTCCTTTTGGCTTTTGGGTCTCTTTTGTTTGGTAAGGTAATTCTTTTATAATTTAATATGCATTTGTATTACGATTACCTTTGCCTTTTGGTGAAGTTAGTTAAAAAAAATTTAAAGTTTATACCTAGTGATGACCTTTCTTTTCCAATTCGAGTGAGTTCATTTTCACACATTGTTTGTAGACTGCAACATAATGAGGGCTTGTCCAAAGCATAGATGTATTTTATTTCCCAAATTTTGGAATTAATTGAATTTGTTGGGGGGCGACACGGTGGAGCAGTGGGTAGCACTGTTGCCTCACAGCAAGAAGGTCGCAGGTTCAAGACCGCCTTGGGGCCTGGGTCTGGGACCTTTCTGTGTGGAGTTTGCATGTTCTCCCCGTGTCTGCGTGGGTTTTCACCGGGTACTCCGGCTTCCTCCCACAATACAAAACATGCTCAGGTTAATTGGCAAATCTAAATTGCCCATAGGTGTGAGTGTGTGTGTGAATGGTGTGTGAATGGTGTGTGTGCCCCACGATTGGCTGGCGACCATCTGGGGTGTATCCCCCTGCCTCTCGCCATAAAATGCGCTGGGATAGGCTCCAGCAGACCCCTGCGACCCCGAAAGGGAATAAGCGGGATAAAAAATGGATGGATGGATGGATGGATGAATTTGTTGGTATGCACACATGACATTTTTTTAAGGCTTGGCTTTATTTTGTCCATCTTAATTTAATTAATTGATTTCAGGCCATCTTTGTTTTAGTAGAGTATGTTTAAGAGTTCATTTGCAGTAATATTGGCTAAATTATATTGAGTTTTTGGAATTTGCTTTGTTTGTGCAATTGAGGCCTCATTTTGAGTAATACCCTCTGCATTTGGGTTGTGTCCCACCAAGATGGCCCAGCAGAGGCAGAAGACATAAAGCAAATGCTCACTGACGTAGTGGCTCTGATTACTGATCCCACCTATGCCATACCAAAGATCGTGAGCAGCTCACTGGTAGTGTGGCACGACTGACCATTCAGCTGGATACCTTAAGGGCCCAAATATCCCCTTCCATCAGGCCAGACCGTCAGCTCAGCACCACTGGCCATGGAGCTGTTCCCCGTGCCGACCAGGTACTCTGGGGATTTAGGGACTTGCTAACAATTTCTCCACTTACAACTCCACCTTACTATCTAAAGTAGCATTTGTCATGAGTTTCCCTAACGGGTAGGGCGCAGCCTGGTCCCTAGCCATAGCCACTAAACCCAAACTCACTAATGATTGCTTCCTGTTCTTCGAAGCCATGAAGGGAGTTTTTGATCACCCGATAAAGCAGTGGTGCCCAAACTATGGCCCGCGGGCCATATCCGGATATGAACAATACCAGAGAGCATTTTGATTTTTTTTCATATTCCGTATTTTCACGACTATAAGGTCCACATAAAAGTCTTATATTTTCATGGATTGTATATAAAAGAAGGGATGTGCGTTATGCAGAACATTGTTTTACCAACCCTGCAAATTGCAAAGAGACACGCTTATAAAGCCCAGTATAAACTGAAAGCAATCAGCTACGCAGAGGCACATTGAAATTGAGCAGCCGCGAGAGAATTTAAGATTAATGAAAGACGCAGCTGATTTTCCGTGGACATTAGGCAGAAGGCTCGAGTTGGAGGCAAAACTTGATCAGTGGATCACCGAGCAGTGGATCACCGAGCAAAGAACGAGTGGGTGAAGCGTTTCAACGGTCACTAATTGACTAAAAACAGTAACACTAGCAGAAGAAATGAAAATTGCAATGCAAAATGCAATTTTTCCATCCAAACCAGGACTGTGGTGCATTATAATGCATCATTTTCGTGGAGCCACACCGCACAGAAAGTAAGGAAAGTGCTGCTGTTGGAATCAGAAACAGAGGATGAGGACTTTGATGGTTTGATTGATGACATTACCCAGCTCTATTTCAAGATACACACACTTGTGTGCTTGTTTTATCAGTGTGTTTACCATGCCCGTGTGTTGGGCATGTTAGTGTTTTGTAATCAATACTTAAATAAAGCTCAACTCCACTCATTTGCTCCCGCTCTATTTTTGTATTCTATTCTACTACCAGACACAAAAACAGCTTCTTCCCCACTGCCATCACCCTACTGAACAGCTGAACTACACATGCACATATGTGTATATGTTTACTGTTATGCCCTTGTATTCCCCTCCCCCCTCCCAGTGCTGCTCTTGAACATGACACAAGAAAAGACTTCTTGACACAAGAAACAAGAAAAGACTCTTTTTTTGTACCCCCTCACAACTTTATGCCATATTGGTATATTGTCATACCGGTTGTTTATCCAACTGTGACATCATGTGCCTACCTGTACATTGTTCCCTATATTACATGCCTATACGTATATTGTTGCCCCTACTGGCAACACATATACACATACTTGTTTATTCTATTGTATTTATTTTATTGTATTATGTTCTGTGTTATGTGTATAGAGAGCTAACATCTGCCGGATGCAAATTCTTTGTATATGTAAGTGTACTTGGCCAATAAAGCTGATTCTGATTCTGATATACAAAATTATTGTTTTCCAGAAAGCCACAATCAAATAACCTTTTCTGGATTCTTCACAGAACAAAAGTCAGAAAATAAATAATAACACTATTAATCAAATAAATAATAACCAAATAACCCTCTCTGGGTTCTTCACAAAAAAGCCAGGAAATAAATAACACTATTTATGAAATAGCGCAGGTTATATATATAGATATATATAAATAGATATATACAAAAATAGAGCTGGAGCAAAACTGAGTTTGGTTGCGCTTTATTTAAGTATTGATTACAAAGTAGTAACATTTTTTTAATCATCAATACCGACGGGCATGGTAAACACATGGATAAAACAACCACACAAGTGTGCATATTTAAATATAGAGCGGGGTAATGTCATCAATCAAACCATCAAAGTCCTCATCCTCAACGAAAGCACCAAGACGGAAATGTTCAATTTTCATTTCTTCTACTAGCTCAGTGATGCACTGATCGAGTCTTTCCTCCAACTCGGGCTACCTGCCTTAGGTCTGTGTAAAATCAGCTGCGTCTTTCATTAATCTTAAATTCTCTTGCAGCTGCTCGATTTCAATGTGCCTCCGCGTAGCTGATTGCTTTCAGTTTAAAGCGTGTCTCTTTGCGATTTGCAGGGTTGTTAAAACAACAAAGTTCTGCATAACGTACATCCCCGTTCTTTTATATACAATCCACAAAAATATAGACTTTTATGTGCGCCTTATAGAAAATACGGTATATGGAAAAAAAATAATCAAAATGCTCAAATGGTGTTGTTTAGGGGGCCGGACCAAATGTGGAGGTGGGTCGGATGCGGCCCGCGGGTTGTAGTTTGGGGACCATTAAAGATTTTTTTTTTAAATTTCAGATTCAATTTTGAATCTGAATCTTTTCAGTTAATAAAGCTATTCTTTGTTGTAAGTTGGTCTATTTTTCTTTTTTAAATTTCTTATACATTACTTAAGGATACAGTGTTATGCAGAGGTACTTATAACAATAATATAGACAAATGATTCTTTTTATAGTGCAAGATGTTTTCTTCTTTCATAGGGGGGGCGTGACAGAAAATAATTGAGAAGCACTGCTTTAACCCCATGTCAGGTCATTATGAGTATCTGGTCATGTCGTGAGCTCCCTCTCCCTCTGCCTGGTAGGAGCACTAATTATCTGCTGATTACTCTCACCTGTCTCTGCTGCCACTCCCTCGTTAACCAGCCAGCTGCTCCTCATTTCCTGCTAACCATGCCATGTATAAAGAGTCCTGTTTCCCAGCACACATTGTCAGATCGTCTGCTAAGCCCGCGCCTTTCCTGCCTGCTACCTGCTACTACTCTGACTCCTACCTGCGATCCCGGACCTGCCCGACCACCCTCTGCTCTACAATCCCGGACTTCCAGCCCCTTTCGGCGAGAGAGCCTGGACCCTCAACCCCCGTCTACACTCTACGCCTCTCAGCCGCTGGGACACACACACACAAAGACTCACGCCCATTCCCCAACCCCTTCAATAAACTATTGAAACGTATTGCTCGTGTGGTCCTCGTCTGTCCAGATCCCTGACAGTACGATCTGACCAACATAATGGACCCAGCGAACGTTTCACAAAACATGGACTTAGAACCCCCCACCGCCATGCAGCGCCTGGGAAACGCTGAGAGGGACATCCATCGGATGACGGTTGACGTCTCCTCTTTGCTACAGCTTGGCAACCAGCAGCAACAGCAGCTGCAGCAAACACAGCAGTTGATACAACAGCAACAACACCGGATTCACGAACAGCAAGATCACCTCGCTCAGATAACCCGACTGCTTGCCCAACTCATTCCTCAGTCCCAGCCCGCCGCTCCAGCCACCACCAGCCTGCCTGCCACTCCAGCCACCGCCAGCCTGCCTGCCACTCCAGCCACAGCCGGTCTGCCTTCCGGTCTAGCCCGAGCCAGCCCACCCGCCAGCACCGCTCCAGGGTCACCCACCCAGGCCACTGCTGCTGGAGCTCCGGAACCTAGAATCGGCAACCCAGAACGATTCAACGGTGACCCAAAGCAAGTGCGCCCGTTCCTGACCAGCTGCAGCCTTCAGTTCTCTCTGCAACCCAGAACCTTTGCCACAGAAGGGGCTAAGGTCGGGTACACAATCACTCACCTGACAGGCCGAGCTCGACTCTGGGGAACAGCGGAGTTTGAGCGTCAGACCCCGGCGTGCACATCTTTTGAACTGTTTGCTGAGGAGATGCTCAAGGTTTTTGATCTGGGCTCATCCTCTGAAGAGGCATCCCAGGATCTTCTGAGTATTCGGCAGGGTCGACGGACGGTTGCAGATTACTCTATCGATTTCCGGACTTTGGCAAGGCGCAGCCCCTGGAACATGGCAGCGTTGGTGGACGTGTTCTTCGCCAGCCTGGCCGACTACATCAAGGATGAGTTGGTCTCTCATGAACGGCCCTCCACCCTTGATGACGCCATCGCCCTGGCTGTGCGCATAGATCGACGGATCCAGACCCGCCGCCGAGATAGGGGGCGCCAAAATCCCCTAGCCACCAGCTCTCGTCATGTCCCGACTGTCCAGCCGTCTTCCCCAACTACTCCTCCAAACCAACCAGACCCGTCTGAACCCATGGAGATTGGCCGGGCTTCTCTTTCTCCTGCGTCGGCGCCGTATCTCCTCCAATCTATGTCTGTATTGCGGAGGAGAAGGACACCGTGTTGCCAACTGCCCTTTTAACAGCCCAAGCTCACCAGACATAGGAGGAGTCCGGCTGAGCTCAATGACCAAGCAGTCCTCCAACCACAAACCGTTGGTGCAGGCCCGTCTTCATCTTCCCGACTCCACCCACACACTGGCTGCCCTGGTGGACTCAGGTGCCGAAGCCAACATAATGGACACTGAATTCGCTCACCAGCTGGGACTGGAGACCCTCCGTCTGACACCCCCCGTCCCTGCTCGGGCACTAGATGGTCACCCTCTTGGCACAGTCACGCAGGTCACCACCCCTGTTAAAATGATGCTGTCTGGCAACCACACTGAAACCATTCAGTTCCACCTGCTCCACTCCCCGGGCCAACCTCTCATCCTGGGCTACCCATGGCTCCGACGGCACAACCCTCACCTTGATTGGGCAACTGGAAAGGTCCGAGAGTGGGGAAAGGACTGCCACCAGACCTGTTTGCTTGCGGCCATGCCACCCTCTCACCCGGTACCCCCCGGCTCAGCCCCAGACATCTCCAATGTCCCGGAATGCTACCACAGTCTCAGGGAGGTCTTCAACAAAGTCAAAGCCACGTCTCTGCCCCCACATCGACCCTATGACTGCGCCATTGACCTCCTCCCTGGTTCTGTTCCCCCCAAAGGGAGTCTTTATTCCCTGTCTGCTCCTGAACGAAGGTCCATGGAGACGTACATCAGCGACTCTCTTGCTGCTGGAATTATCCGCCCGTCCTCTTCCCCTGCTGGCGCCGGATTCTTCTTCGTGGGGAATAAAGATGGGACCCTTCGCCCCTGCATCGATTACCGTGGCCTTAACAGCATCACAGTAAAGAACCGGTATCCTCTGCCTCTGCTCAACTCTGCCTTCGAGCTACTCCAGGGGGCCACCATCTTTACAAAGTTGGACCTTAGGAACGCCTACCACCTAGTGCGGATCCGGGAGGGCGACGAATGGAAGACGGCATTCAATACCCCAACCGGCCACTATGAGTACCTTGTGATGCCGTTCGGCCTCACCAACGCTCCAGCGGTTTTCCAGGCCCTAGTGAATGATGTACTGCGGGACTTCCTAAACAAGTTCGTCTTCGTTTACCTAGACAATATCCTGATCTTCTCCAAAACCCAGCCTGAACACACACTTCATGTCCAGCAAGTCCTTCACCGCCTCCTGCAGAACTCGCTCTACGTCAAGGCAGAGAAGTGTGAATTTCATACCAAGACTGTGGCTTTCCTTGGATACATTGTGGCAGAGGGAGAGATCCAGATGGACCCAGCCAAGGTCTCAGCAGTCACCTCCTGGCCGGTTCCTGTAAACCGTAAGAAGCTACAGCAGTTCTTGGGCTTTGCGAACTTCTATCGACGGTTCATCCGCAATTACAGCTCCGTAGCTGCCCCTCTCACCGCCCTGACCAGCAATAAACAGCCCTTCACCTGGACCCCAGCAGCTGACAAGGCATTTAGTATCCTCAAGGCTCGGTTCTCCAGGGCCCCCATCCTCCAGATGCCAGATGCAGATTGACAATTCACTGTGGAAGTGGACGCTTCTGATGTGGGAGTGGGGGCCGTGCTCTCACAACGAGCTGCAGAGGACAACAAACTCCACCCGTGTGCATTCTTCTCCCGTCGCTTATCCCCATCAGAATGCAACTACGACATAGGGAACCGTGAGCTGCTCGCTGTCAAGCTGGCCTTGGAGGAATGGCGTCACTGGCTGGAGGGGTCCACCGTCCCGTTCTTGGTTTGGACGGATCACAAGAACCTGGAGTATATCCGCTCTGCCAAACGTCTGAACCCGAGACAGTCCCGCTGGGCCCTATTCTTCACCAGATTCAATTTCACCCTGTCATACCGTCCAGGATCACGTAACATCAAACCAGACTCACTCTCCCGCCAGTTCCAGAAGGAGGATGCCCCTTCCCAGAATCCTGCACCCATTCTGCCCAGTCCCTGCGTCGTAGGTGTCCTGACTTGGGAGATTGAGAGACAAGTGCGGGATGCTCTCCATGACCAACCTGGCCCCAGTGCTTGCCCTGCTGACCGTCTCTTCGTTCCTGAACACCTGAGGTCTAAGGTCATACAATGGGGACACGACTCCCGTCTGGCTTGCCACCCTGGATCCACTCGCACCTGCCATCTGCTTTCTCAGCGATTCTGGTGGCCATCACTGAGGAGGGATGTGCAAGACTTTATCCTTGCCTGTCCGACCTGTAATCAACACAAGTCGTCTAACCAGCCCCCTGCCGGATTACTCCAACCTCTGCCCGTACCAACACGGCCCTGGTCCCACATTTCCATGGATTTTGTCACAGGACTTCCCCAGTCCAATGGCATGACTGTAATCCTCACCATTGTGGACCGTTTTAGCAAGATGGCACACTTTGTTCCCCTTCCAAAGCTGCCATCTGCCAAGGAAACTGCCCAGGTGGTCTTGGAGCATGTTTTTAGAATACATGGACTACCCAGAGATGTCATCTCGGACCGGGGCCCGCAGTTCACCTCCACTTTCTGGAAGGAATTCTGCCATCTGCTGGGGGCCTTGGTCAGTCTAAGTTCTGGTTTCCACCCCCAGTCCAACGGCCAGTCAGAGAGAGCAAATCAGGAGCTGGAGAAGGCACTCCGATGCATGGCATCTCGTAATCCTCCCACCTGGTCCCAGCAACTGCTATGGGTGGAATATGCCCACAATTCCTTGACCTGCTCTGCCACCGGTATGTCACCCTTCCAGTGTGTCTACGGCTACCAACCACCCCTATTCAACAGCCAGGAAGGAGAAGTCACTTGTCCATCTGCCCTTGCCTACTCCCGCCGATGCCGCCGCACCTGGGCCCAGGCCCGTGCCACACTCCTCAAGTCCATCTCCAGCTACACCACTGGAGCCAACCGTCACAGGACTCCTGCACCCGCTTACCGTGTTGGACAAAAGGTATGGCTGTCGACAAAGGATCTACCACTGCGGGTGGAATCACGAAAGCTGGCACCCCGCTTCCTCGGCCCATTCCCCATTCAGAGGGTAATCAGCCCAACTGCTGTTCGGCTCCTTCTGCCCAGGTCCATGAGGGTCCATCCCACGTTCCATGTCTCAAAGATTAAACCGGTTCATGAGAGCCCGCTGGTTCCAGCCACACCCCCCCCGCCTCCTCCACGCCTCATTGAGGGTGGCCCAGTCTACACTGTCCAGCGTCTGCTCCGATCCAGACGTAGAGGTAGAGGCATCCAATACCTTGTCGACTGGGAAGGGTATGGTCCTGAGGAGAGAACCTGGGTGCCTGCCAGCCGGATCTTGGATCGGACCCTCATCGCTGACTTCCACCGGCAGCATCCAGACCAACCAACCATTCGTCGGGGTCGTCCTAAAGGACCCCTTCGTTCCACCCACCCAGTTTCTGACCCTGCACCTGGCCTGGCCCCTATCCCAGGACCCGTCCTGACCCCTGCTGGGGGGCTCTCTAAGGATGAGGCCATGGACTCTGACTGCTCTGAGGAGTTCTGACCCTCCGCCGGCTCCCCTCCGCCCTCCCAGTCTTGGCGGTGTTTCTTTGGGACTTCTGGGGCCGTCCCTTGAGTGGGGGGGTTCTGTCGTGAGCTCCCTCTCCCTCTGCCTGGTAGGAGCACTAATTATCTGCTGATTACTCTCACCTGTCTCTGCTGCCACTCCCTCGTTAACCAGCCAGCTGCTCCTCATTTCCTGCTAACCATGCCATGTATAAAGAGTCCTGTTTCCCAGCACACATTGTCAGATCGTCTGCTAAGCCCGCGCCTTTCCTGCCTGCTACCTGCTACTACTCTGACTCCTACCTGCGATCCCGGACCTGCCCGACCACCCTCTGCTCTACAATCCCGGACTTCCAGCCCCTTTCGGCGAGAGAGCCTGGACCCTCAACCCCCGTCTACACTCTACGCCTCTCAGCCACTGGGACACACACACACAAAGACTCACGCCCATTCCCCAACCCCTTCAATAAACTATTGAAACGTATTGCTCGTGTGGTCCTCGTCTGTCCAGATCCCTGACAGGTCATGCCATTCGGTCTCACCAATGCTCCTGCAGTTTTTTAGGCCCTGGTCAATGATGTACTGAGAGACATGCTCAACCACTTTGTCTTTGTTTTCTTAGATGACATCCTGTTTTTTTCCAAATCACTTACTGAACATGTGGTCCATGTCCATAAGGTCCTGAAGCCTCTCCTGGAGAACCAGCTTTTCATGAAGGTAGAAAAATAGCAGTTCCACCAGAAGACTATCACTTTTCTTTAAGTTTGTAGTCTCCCAAGGATCCATATAAATCGATCAGCATAAGGTCAAGGCAGTGCTGGAGTGGCCCACACCCACCAGTCGACGGGACCTGCGGAGCATCCTGAGTTTTGCCAACTTTTACCGGCGCTTTGTCCAACACTTCAGCACCGTGGCTGCCACCCTCATCGCTTTGACCTCCTCTGCAGTCAAGTTGTGTTGGACCCCTGCGGCAGAGGGGGCCTTTCAAGAAACCGCGATTCACCTTGGCACCAACCCTCAACCAACCCAACCCCAACCGGCAGTTCATTGTAGAGGTTTATGCTTCAGAGGTTGGGGTCGTGCTCTTCCAGTGTTTGGTCAAGGATGATCACATCCACCCATGTGTATCCTACTCCCACCACATATCAGCTGCAGAACAGAATTATGATGTAGGAGACCGAGAGCTGCTAGCTGTGAAGTTGTCCCTGGAGGAGAACTGGTTAAAGGGCGCTTCACTCCCATTTCTAGTCTTGACCAACCATTAAAACCTGCAGTACATCCATTCGGCCAAGAAACTGAATCCCTGACAGGCTCGTTGGTCAACTTCACCCTGTCCTACCGCCCTGGCCATCAAAATGCTAAACCTGACAGTGTCCGTCCCAGAATCCCACTCCATCCTCCCATCTGACTGCATTGTAGGGGCAGTTTGAGGTGGAAGCCGCGATGAGAGCTGCCCAAGTAGATGACGCAGGCCCCAGTCAATGCCCCCCTAACCTTTTCTATGTCCCTAACTCTGTCTGTTCCCAGGTGCTGCAGTGGGGTCACTCCACTAGTTGCCATGCCACCCTGAACCCCGTCGAACCAAAGCGTTTATCAGAAGGAGATTTTGGTGGCCATCCATGAAGGGAGGACAAGACCTCCACTCAACCCCCTGTTAGCCTGCTGCAACCCCTATCTGTGCCCCAAAGGTCTTGGTCTCACATTGCCATAGACTTTGTGACTGGTCTCCCCCTTCAGTCGATAACACACGTTTTTCCAAGTCTGTTCTTTTTATCGCTCTCCCTGGTCTACCACGCAAAGACACTGCTCACCCGATGATCCAACATGTGTTCCACCTACACGGGTTGCCGAGGGAAGTTGTGTCGGACAGGGGGCCCCAATTCACCTCCACCTTCTGGAAAGCCTACTGTAAGTTGCTCGGTGCCTCTGTTTGTTTATCCTCTGGTTTTCACCCACAGAGCAATGGCCAGAACAAGAGGACAAATCAGCTGCTGGCGACAGTGCTGTGCTGTATGGCGTCCCAGAATCTATCTTCCTGGAGCCAGCAGCTTCCATGGGCCGAGTATGCCATAAACTCATACATCTCCGCAGCGACAAGCCGGTCTACTTTCGAATGCGCTCTGGGATACCAGCCACCACTGTTCCCTAACCAGGAGAGGAGGTCGGCGTCCCTTCAGCGGAGGCCGACCGCCGGCGCCGCCAAATATGAAGGTATGCGCACTCTGCCCCTTCTCATTGCCAAAATCATCAGCCCCACAGCTGTCCGGTTCAAACATCCCCTGATCATGCACCATATCCACCCCACATTCCATGTCTCTAGGGTTAAGCCCTTCCCGGACAAACTTATGCACCCTGCCCCCAAGCCTCCTCCGCCCCCCCGCCTTATCAACGGCTCCGAAGTGTACACAGTCTGTCGGCTGATGGATGTCTGGCGTCGAGGTACCTCGTTGAATGTGAGGGCTATGGCCCTGAGGAGAGGTGCTGGGTCCCGGCCCTTGGACCCTACACTTATCCAGGACTTCCACCGTCTGCATCCTGTCCCTGCCCATTTGAGGCGTCTATTAGGGTGATTAGAAAGATAAACTGACTAAGAGATGGATAAACAAATAAACAAACAGACAAATAAAGAGATAATCAGAGACATTATTTTAGAATGATGTTTCAGAACATCCTGGTGGTAATATTAAACCTCATTGATCTGTCTTTGGACATTGGTTGTCATTAAACATTGTGTAGTGCCTTTATGGATTGAAAGCATCGTTTTTTGGTTGAATAACGCATCCTAAGTTTCGATCTAAACAAATGTTGACTGATATCAGAAAGATTTAATGTTGGGACCATCCTCATACAGGCTGTGTGAAAGTCAGATAAGGAGGCATTGCTAGCATGGTATGAAATAGGCCTGATTTTAGATTAGATTAGATTAGGGGTGGAGGTGGTTTTCCATCATTGATGATATCTTCCTTATCATCCTTTCCTCTCCCACCACCTCCACCGGGTCAAGGGAGCACCCCAGGACAGAGCTGGCCTTCCTGATGATCGTGTTCAGTCTCTTCCTGTCTGCAGCTGTTATGCTGCCTCCCCAGCAGACCACCCCATATTGTATGACTGATGCCACAACTGAGTCATAGAATGTCTTAAGGAGTGTCCCCTGCACTCCAAAAGACCTCAACCGCCAGAGCAGGTAGAGCCTGCTCTGGCCCCTCTTGTATAGAGCAGTTGTATTGTCAGTCCAGTCCAATTTTTTGTTCAGGTGAACACCCAGGTACTTGTAGGATGTCACCATCTCAATGTCCATTCCCTGGATGTTCACTGGTGCCGGGGGGTTGCATGCCCGCCTACGGAAGTCCACCACCAGTTCCTTGGTTTTCCCCGTGTTGATCTGGAGATGGTTCTGCTGGCACCAGTTGACAAAATCCTGCGTAAGTTCTCTGTATTCCCTGTCGTCATCATCCTCAATGAGGCCAACGATGGCAGAGTCATCGGAGAACTTCTGCAGGTGGCAGGTTGGTGACTTGTAGGCGAAGTCTGCAGTGTAGAGGGTGAAGAGGAACCGAGCCAGGACCGTTCCCTGTGGGGCCCCCGTACTGCAGACGATTGTGTTGGATACACAGTCCCGTGTCCTCACATACTGTGGACGGTTGGTGAGGTAGTCCATAATCCAGGATGTGATGTGACGGTCCACCCCAGTGTTCTCCAGCTTGTTCCCCAGGAGTGCTGGTTGTATCGTATTGAAGGCACTGGAGAAATCAAGGAACATGATTCTCACAGTGCCTCCAGGCTTCTCCAGGTGGTAAAGAGCACGGTGGAGGAGAAAGATGATAGCATCGTCCACCCTGATGTCAGGCTGGTAAGCAAACTGGAGGGGATCCATCAGTGGGCTCACCGGGGGGCGGAGATGGTCGAGGACCAGGCGCTCCAGTGTCTTCATCAGGTGGGACGTTAGTGCCACCGGGCCTGTAGTCACTGAGGTCCTTGGGGTGTGGCATTTTGGGGATGGGTACCACGCAGGATGTTTTCCACAGTTGTGGCACCTTCCCCAGCTTCAGGCTCATATTGTAGATATGCCCTACAATCCTGCTCAGCTCGTCTGCACAAGATTTCAGGAGCCTGGAACTGATGCCATCTGGACCTGCAGCCTTCCTCGTCTTCATCCTCCTGAGCTTGTTCCTCACCTGTAGTGCTGTGATGGACAGGCTGGAGAGGGGGGGCTGTGTGCCCGAGTGTGTTGGGGAGGGGGTTGGGTTGATGGTGTGGAGTGTCCTTGGTAGGTGTGAACTCAGCCAGGGCTGAGAGGCGGAGGTGGAAGCGGGGGGGAGGGGAGGTCATTGTCCAGGAGGTAAAGTCAGGGGGGGCTGCAGCAGGGCAGGCTGGGCCGGGGGAGGGGCAGATGACTGGTCAAACCTATTGAAAAATAGGTTTAGGTCATTCGCCCACTGTTGATCCCCTGCCGTCTGGGAGTTTGGTTCTTTGTAGCCTGAGATGGTTTTCAGGCCTCTCCAGACTCCACTGATGTTATTTCTCTGCAGCTGATCCTCCATCTTCCTCCTGTAAATGTTCTTCCCCTCTCTAATCTTCCGCCTTAGCTCTCTCTGCACAGTCTTCAGCTCCTCCTTGCTACCTGACCTAAAGGCCCTCCTCTTCTCCTTTAGGAGAGCCTTTATGTCAGCATTAATCCATGGCTTATTGTTGGAAAAACACCGTACGGTCTTGGTGGGTACAGTATTTTCCACACAGAAGTTGATGTAATCCGTTATGCAGTCTGTGAGGCTGTCAATATCCTCCCCATGGGGATCACACAGTTCCTCCCACACGGTCGTGTCGAAACAGTCCTTCAGAGCCTTTTCAGTATCCTCAGACCATCTCTTCACTGTGCGGGAGACAGCTGGTTGCCTGTGTACCAGGGGGTTGTACACAGGCAGGAGATGCACCAGGTTGTGGTCAGATCTTCCCGGGGGGGAGGGGTGATGAGGTGTACGCCTCCTTGGTGTTGGCATAACATAAGTCCAGTGTTTTATTGTCTCTGGTGCAACACGTGACGTACTGGGAGAAAGTGGGCAGAGCGGAGGATGGAGAAGCATGTTGAAGTCTCCAGAGATGAGGAGGAGGGCCTGGGGGTGCTGTGTTTGCAGCCTGCTGGTGACAGTGTGTAGGACATCACGAGCTGCTTCTGCGTTAGCCGAGGGGGGAACATACGCAGCTATCGTTATAACTTGCGAAAATTCCCGTGGCAGATAATATGGCCTCATGCTAACAGCTAACAGTTCAATGTCCTTACTACAGAGCCGCTCCTTGACAATGATATGCCCGGAGGTACACCATTTGTTGTTTACATACACAGCCAGTCCTCCTCCCTTCTTCTTACCGCTGTCCCTTCCTCTGTCCGCGCGCACCAGATTAAATCCGTCCAGTGTAGCCGCCGTGTCCGGAGTCAGCGTGTTCAGCCATGTCTCCGTAAACACCATGATGCTGCTCTCCCGGTATTCCCTCTGGTGCCGGGTTAGCGCTGCTAGCTCATCCATCTTATTGGGGAGAGATCGTACATTCCCCATAATAATGGACGGGAGGACGGGTCGGTATCTCCTCCTCCTGGCACGGCGCTCAGTCCCCGCACGGCGTCCCCGTCTCCTTCTCGTTATCTCACGGGGGACATCGGGTCTTTCCTCGGGCAACACTACGGAGCTACGGAGCGCCAACAGCTGATCCCTACTGTAAATAGAGCCATGGCTGCTCACGGGGTCCCTGGACACGAAAAGTGTAAAAATACAGCAGAACGGCCACAACAAACACGAAGAAAGTGAATTCCATAGTGAAAAAAATTATTCTTATGTCGTTGGCTCGAGAAAAAAGTATAAAAAATTAGGTTTAAAAAGTATGAAAAAGAAAAGAAAAACTCAGGTGAGCGAGAGCTGCTGTAACAGGCTGCCACTCGCGCGGCGCCACATATATAACCTTTATCTATTGATTATATTTGACACAGATATGTGAACACTTGAATTGTCTACTTGGACTTAATAAATCTTATGTTGCATTATCTTATGTTGACCATATGTGTTACCAACAACTATCCCACAGTGAGGTTTAACCTGCATCGGCCTACATGTCCAGGCTATGAAATCATAAAAAAGCTATAAAAATATAAATGTCTCTGTTTGATCCGACATGGGCATGTGCAGTACACATTAACATACATTTTGGCTGAACCTTTGGCAAATTTAGCCAAGATGGCTTTCTGCAGTTATCTGTAGTGTTATGCCCTCACACTCTTTTGTATATATTCTCTGTAACATTTGACATGACATTTCAAACATTTCAATCAGTTAAAATCAGTCACAGGACCACAACCCAAATGCGCATTGGTAGGACATCAGGAGAACACAAGGAGAACCCTAGAAGCACAACAAGAGAAAATCAAGAGGGCATTGAGACAATACCAGGAGAACCACAGGAGGACACAAAGAGAACACCAGGAGGACACCACACCAGGAGAACATGAGGGGGAAAACCAAAGAGAACATCAAGACAACATCAGAAGGACACAAAGAGAACACCAGGAGAACATCAGGAGGACACATGGAGTATTTCAGGAGGACACTAGGAGGACTGCAGGAGAGCATCAGGAGAAAACCAAGGAAGCAGCAGGAGAAAATTGGGTGGACACAAGGAAAACATCAGGAGGACAGGGGAAGAATATCAGAACCATCAAGAGGATACAAGGACAACATCAAAGCAAAGCAAGGCAATTTTATTTATATTGCACCTTTCAACAAGGTAGTGCTTTATATACAAACATTAAAAGCATCAAGATGCATACAGATACAGAACTGTTAATTAAAAAAAGGAAACCCAAAGATTTTAAATAAAAAATAAAAAAAATATGTATTTTTTTTTATTAAAAACTCAAAAAGCTAAACAGCTCTAGTAATATTAAGACTCTGTCTGGCACTGTCTGTGTTTACATGGTTGTCATTAAAGACTCAAGTGCTGTCTGCTGTGTTGTAGTTAGAATGTGGTGCAGTTAGAACCCTGACTGGAAGACATCAAAATCATTCTTTAGCACCATAAAATTAGTCAGATGTTTAAAGACTACTTTTTAAATTAGTTAACTAATTTTATATGGGCCTGTAGTTATTTATTACAAATTGCCAAAATTATTATTTTTAAGAAGTGAGTTGCTTTTCAGGGCCTGTGGGTATAAACCTAAGACAACAGATATGTTTACAATGTGTAGGAGATCTGAGGCCATGCAGTTAGAAATTTTTTAAGATGGCCCTTGGCAGAATATTCAGACAGCAGGAGAGGGATTACAGATGATGTATAATACTCCTGGTTTTTATGGTTGATTGGATCAAATTTTGTCATGCCATCACAGTTTTGTAGTCACACTGGGGTGACACGTATCTTTGTACCTGGCACAGAGATGGTGCCTGTTTTTTGAATTTTGTCAGTGAAGGAGGCATACTCCTTGCAGCCCCCAGTGGATAGAAGTTCAGAGGCTACTCACACAGAAGGGTTCATTAGCATATGTCAACTTTGGCAACTGGGAATGTGCCTTAATATAGTTTTTGCAGATGATGATAGAGAAAAGGGACTAGGGTATTTTACAATTTTACGTTGTAAATGCAAAGTGGGTAGTTCTGTTGCCTCACCTTTTATGTGTAGTTTGCATGATCTCTCCATGTCTTTGTGGGCTTTCTCTGGCTTCTTTCCATAGTCCAAAAACATGCCAGGTTAATTGGCAACTCTAATTTGCCTGTAGGTATGAGTGTGGGAGTAATTAGTGTTTGCCCCTTGATACGCTGGCGACCTGTCTGGGGTGTAGGTGTATCCTTGTAGTGCACTGCGATTTATTCTAGTTCCTGTGATCCTAGTAAGAAATTAACATATATAGAAGATAGATGTCATAATGAACCTGAACCTTTTGGCCTGCATTCAGCTTTACAGCACTCTCTTTTACAGATCCTGACCAATGTTTCATTACTCCATGGAGATTTAATACTTTTGGAAAAAGTGAAATAGCAGGTGAGTGGAGGAGCTTTCTGAGGGCATCTGACTACAAGCAGATTACCAGGTGAATAGAAATGTGACCTGACGAATAGCAGCCTAGAACAAGAGGTCCCTAAACTTAAAAAATAGCTAAATTAGATGTAGTTTATACATAGACCCAATTAAATTTGCATAAACTTGCATTAAGAAGCTGAAGAACCTGCGTGAGAAAACTAAGGGATGAGTGGACATGACAAGACAGTAGTCAAGGCTGGGTTCTGTCTGGTGTTGAAGAAGAGGAGCCAAATGGAGAGACAAAGCAAACCCAAGATCTTAAGTGGAGCAAGCCTTGTCAAGAGGCAGTGCCTCTTACATAAACCTGAGGCTTTCAGGCATCCAGCCTCACTTGCCTCCAAATCTTAGCTATGGACTATTGCCAGATGTTGTGAGCACTTACACACATGGGATGTTCAAAGCACTACAAAGTGATTTTTGCATGAAACCTGGTGTTTATGCTCAAGCTTCTAATCAGTGTTGAGCAGGGCATGCCTGCTTGTATTTTCCAGTGACATAAGGGATTTTTACCATTGGAAAGCTGAATGGGAAGGCTTGCAACATCTGGGAAACCCACATGGATTAAATAATATGAGGAGATTCCACCTTCCCAGGAGCTTAGACAACAAAGTCAAAATGGAGCTTGTGTTATGTGGATTCACCAGCAATACATCTAGCTCCTAGACAATAAGAATGGAAACAAGTTCAAAAAATAATGCTGATAACGTTGAAAGAAATACAAGAACTTACCTCATAAAAAGGAAACCAACCTTTAAGTCCTAGGTGAGGAAGATGCATTAAAAATTGAGTCAATTGTGACAAAGCTGTCTAATTCTCTGAAAGAAATGTGCCTTGCACACAAAAATGATCCTGTGAGTGGCTTTTAATTGCAGAACCACTTTATCTGTTTGCTGCAGTACTTAAAAAGCAGGAAGACATTCTTAAATATCTGGATCAGCTGCAACTACAGCCAAGCCCAGTTGATCAAAGTGAAAAATTGATTGAGAAGAAAGCATTCACCAGGGCCACACCAAGTAACACTCAAAAGAACTTTTAAATCCATGCTTCGTATGTGAAGATGATGTAAATGTGGGAAAACTGTTTTCCTGCAATGTCTTTAGGAGGTTCAACCTCCTTAGATCACAACTACTTGTTCTGTCCAAAACCAAAAAAATATCAAAAGGAAAGATAAAGCAAGTGGAGAGGAAAGTGATCGGAAAATATAGCGGAGAGGACTTAAATCGAGTGACAAACAAGAACAGTTATTTGCCGAACTTTTTTCAGAGCTGAAAGCAGAGTTCGTGGAAGATTTCTCCAATAAAGTCAACAACAGTATGTGCCAGCATCAGTATTGAGTCAAAATAGTACCCGGTCATTATGATGCTACACATGGAAGTGACATCAAATACAGGCCCGCTAATCATGACTTCAATTGACCTTGATTCCTACACAAATTACATCTCAAAGGAAGGAAGGAAAACTGTTTTCCTGCAATGTCTTTAGGAGGTTCAACCTCCTTAGATCACAACTACTTGTTCTGTCCAAAACCAAAAAAATATCAAAAGGAAAGATAAAGCAAGTGGAGAGGAAAGTGATCGGAAAATATAGCGGAGAGGACTTAAATCGAGTGACAAACAAGAACAGTTATTTGCCGGACTTTTTTCAGAGCTGAAAGCAGAGTTCGTGAAAGATTTCTCCAATAAAGTCAACAACAGTATGTGCCAGCATCAGTATTGAGTCAAAATAGTACCCGGTCATTATGATGCTACACATGGAAGTGACATCAAATACAGGCCCGCTAATCATGACTTCAATTGACCTTGATTCCTACACAAATTACATCTCAAAGGAAGCTTCTTAATTAAGTGGTGATGACAAGATGATTGTCCAAGGAGTTGGAGGAATGGAAATAAAGACAGTTGCTAATAAATGGTATTCACTAAAGTTAAGAATTAGGACTCCCAAAGGAACAGAAACAGAACATAAACTGTTATGGCTTGGAAGACATTGCAAAGGTTGACCAAGCAGTCACACAGCCACAACTACAAAGGTTCTTCCCTGCTGATGCAAGGGGGGTTTCAAGGGTTCAAGGTTTCAAGGCTTACATACACGTGCATACACACACACACACTCACGCCCTCATCCTCACCCACACATACATTATACATACATTATACATACATCCTCACCCACACACTCAATCATATTATACATGAATTAAAAACACAGTTGTATACAAAAGTGACTTTTAGCAGAGCTCTGTGGCTAGTGGTGTGATTTCACAGATTGCACAGACTGTCCTAATAAATATGAGGTAGATAGAATGAAATATGATACAAGAAAGTGCATGAGTCATAAGGTGCGGTGTGCTGGTTGGACTGGTATGTAGACTACAGTCCAATAGTCCTAGTGTTGTTTAGCAGTCTGACTGCCTGGGGGAAGAAGCTCTTCCCCATCCTGGAGGTGCGGGCAGTGATGCTGCGGAGCCTTCTACCTGATGGTAGCAGCGTGAATAGTCCGTGGGAGGGGTGGGTAGTGTCTTTGATGATGTTTATAGCTTTCCGCAGGCAGCGGGAGCTGTAAATGTCTGAGAGGGGGGGCAGAGAGACTCCGGTGATCTTCTCGGCTGTCCTCACAATCCGCTGCAGGATTTGGTATGACCTGAGAAGATTGTGTTTGTTTTTTTTATGTTTTTTTTTTTTTTTTTAAAGGGAGACATTTGAGAAATTAATGAGTATTTGATATTTATGATAATATTTTTGTGGCAGTTATTTATTTTTTAGTTAATAAATTTCTTTAAAATGAGTGGTTTACTTCATTACTATTTTCTCATTTTCCTACAGAAATAGATTGTTCTAAATGTTTTTAATGAACAGGAAGAGCACATTAAACACAAACACTGAAGAGGCAAAAATGACACACAAACACAACCTTTATGATAGAGCTTGTATATTTTCTGCAAAATATATATATAAGCACATTTCTGAGTTGGGGCATCACTGAACATGATGTGATGACAAAAGTCCAGCTTCAGCAATTAAAACAATTGTATCTTAGAATATTTGTCTTATAGAAGCATGAGTGCAGGTAAAGAACAGAGACATTAAAATCGTCTGGACATTCCAGGTCCAAAAGTTACGGAAGAGTCACGGGTGACCTCCTGTGTCTGTCTCATGTCCACCTGTCTGTGTATGAGCTCTACCTCTCCATCTGTTTGTGTGTGAGGTCCATCTCTCTACCTGTCTCATCTCCACCTGTCTGTGCGAGGTCCACCTCTCACCCGGAAATGGTTTTAGTTAAACAGGGAACAAGCAGCAGCTGAGGGTTCAAGCTCCAAATATACAGATTTAAACCAAAAGTGTTCAGCTGTGAAGCAGCCTGGGTTCTCTTCTGCTTCTCCAGTGGTCAGATTAAAAGAAAACCAGTCTAACAATCTGATATGTCAGTCCATTGCTGCTCAAGGCACAAACATTTCCTGATGTTTTGATTATAGCAGAAACTCAAGGTAGAAAAAGCTCAATTATTTACTGCAGTAAAACACATTTTTGTTTGCTGCTAAAACACAAAATAGTCGAATGTAGATTTTTTAAAAATATAAATATTTGTTAGATAAGAAACACTAGATTAAAATTGGAAATTGTATTTGTGTTGATACTTTTACCTCAGAAAATAAACAGGTGTTTTTTCCACTGCTGCAAATAAATGTATAATAATTTGAATTTAATAATCTGAAATGTATTTAATAATCCAAGACGATGGCGGTCTGACTGACACTAGCTGACTTCCTGCGGTTTGTTTTATATTACTGAGTTTTATATTAAATAAAAAGAAGCAGACATAAAACAAATCAATTTGATACAATGAGGAAACTCTTTCACCTTTATGCAGCAAAACATCAGAGTATCTGTTAGATAATGGCTTTTAGTTTCCTCACAAGCACCAGGAGGCCATGAGTGAAGGTTACTGATCATTCAGGTTATTATCACTCATGTTATTAATGACTCAGTGGAAATGAGTTCTTTGTTGCTTGCAAAGATGCTTTGTTTGTTTTGTTGGAAAATAATATTGCAGGTTGTTCTGTGCAGATGCAATTTTCACTGTTTGTTGTTTATCTTCAGACTATTGTTTTTCTTCAGATTGTGTTGTTGTCATGCCATTGTGATCAGACAAAGATTTGATCGGTGCTTGAGCTGGGTGTTTTGAATGGTAAATAAGATATTTTATAGAGATCTTTCACCTTTACTAAACATCTACTAACTTCCTAAAATTGATCATTTAACAGAGCATTTTCACATCAAGTGAAACTTGCCCAAAGCATTTTTCTACTTCTAGCATCTTTCTTCACTCATGCAAACATCCTGTTTCTCTCACCTATCCATCCTCCTCTTATATTATCTTCCATACTTTCATTATTAAATGTTCTTTATAGGTGCCTAAACATGTTGAACCTGCAACACGGTGGCATGTGTCGCATGCTCACACCTGCTCTCACAGCTCTAATGATCAACATGATTAAACCCTCAGAGTACTAGACTTCACTTTGGCCTTTGTTAGTTTGCATACAAGTTTGTGCACTTTGTGCATTTAAAATATTTACTCAAATCCCCCCAACACACAAAACAAGCAACATATATATAGAGAAACTGCAGGAATCCAATTTGGAGCTGAGATAATATAATAGATAGTTAATTATCTCAGAAACTATGACTTATGAGTCCTCATCATCTCCGTAAGAGAAGTCACAAAAGTTTCAGGAAGAAGAGTCTAAAATATCTCAGTAAGAAATGTCTCAAATGTTTGAGACAGACAGATGGTTTGAGAGAGGAGTGAAAGAGGCTTGCATGTATATCCATTTAGAAAACCCCAAATTAAACAGAGGTGGTAGCCTAATACATAACATCTGCAGCTTACAATGCATTATTGGAAATCCCCAGAAAATTTGACTACTCCCCAATTCCAGGGCTGGCATCATGTTAATTGGGTTTCATACCCTGACCTTTAAATTCCTGAGTTCCCAGGCACTAAATCCCAAAACTGAAACCTCTTGATGAAAAGTGAAATGTCTCAACAAACTAAGTAGTCCAGGTGCTTTTCTCTACAACTCTACTGCTAGATAACTCTTTATGCTAGATAAAGAGGCTAAAAGTGACTTTTAAAAGACAGCAATGTTGCTTAGACAGGGCTGATATTGCCACAAACAAAAAGCTTTTGTTGTGCTTGGCAGTGTCTTCGACATTAAGGGGATCATGAGGAACAGGATCCAAGCTAGGGAAATTGATGATTGATAAAGCTCTGATCGTTCTTTTCACTGAATGTTATTACACCCTGAGTCAGTTTTTGCCTTTTAACTGGTTTCTTACAGACTTTGAAGCTCAGATCTCCATGTTGATTCCTGAACTGAACATGATAAAGTACATGTGTCATACAGAAGGACATGTCTCGATCATGTGATCCTAACACGTGTCTCTGCTCCTTCATATACATGTTATACATATAGCACACCCACTCAGTACAGGAGAATATGATAATAATAATATTCAGAAGACTACAAGGTAACTTCCTGAACCCCTCTGGCTGATCTTGCCTCCATCATGTCGCCCAGCCCTCTGACAGCCGGATCCGTTTGAGCGACGGGGTGCGGCGCAGCAGGAAGCTGTCAATTCCGTGATGCTCCTCATGCTCCTCGCTGCCTTCATATGAGCTACTGCAGCTTGATGCCGTGTCACCAGGGGAACGGGCCACTTCATGGGGGCCGCAGCCAGCGCCTGAGTAACCGGAGATGGCTCTGAGTCCGGTGCCGATCATGCCAACGCACCGGTCTCTCTGAGGCGAGGTGGGTTCAGACTTGATGTGGACGTTCTGGTGACCTGAAGGGAGGTTCAGGTTCGAGTTCTGGCACAAGTTTCTGTCAAAGAAGACAAACAAAAGCCTGAAGTCAGAGGTAGAATCTACCAAGAAATAATAATCATTTAACACATCATCATCCAATCTCTGTCAATCACTACAAAATCCAAACTATTTAACTATTAATAATCATCAAGATGCACTTCACAGTAAAAAAAATAAAACCGTAAAATTTAAACATAAAAGATTATCACACACACATACACACACACACACACAGACAGGAGGTGTTTTACATGTTCATGTAATGTATCAGTAATAGTTTGTATGTTGTATTGTGTCTTTTTAAGCAATGATCAGATTCAGATATCGGTTTCTTAATCATTATAAACTTACCCCATGTTTCCAAATGCAGAGTTCTGGATCTGCTGCTGCCAGCTTGTCACTGATTCCAGACCAGAACCTCTGAACTCAGAGAGGGAGGACATGTCCTCAAGTGAAAAGTCTGGGGACAACACACAGCAGTCAATCAAACTAAAATATTGTTCAGATCCTGGAAGAGCTAATAATTCCATTTGTTTCAGTTTTTCTCTAAACAAACTCACATTCAAGAAATATTTTCTTAATTGACATAGTACACATACACACGTGGACAAAATTGTTGGTACCCCTCAGTTAAAGAAGGAAAAACCCACAATTCTCACTGAAATCACTTGAAACTTACAAAAGTAACAATAAATAAAAATGTATTGAAAATTAAATAATCAAAATCAGCCATTACTTTTGAATTGTTGATTAACATAATTATTAAAAAAAAAAAATAATAAAATAGGCACGGACAAAAATGATGGTACCCATAAATAAATATTTTGTTGTACAACCTTTTGAGTCAATCACTGCAATTAAACGATTTCTGTATTTGTCAATGAGCGTTCTGCAGCTGTCAACAGGTATTTTGGCCCACTCCTCACGAGCAAACTGCTCCAGTTGTCTCAGGTTTGATGGGTGTCTTCTCCAAATGGCATGTTTCAGCTCCTTCCACAGTAACAATAATGCAATTAAAAAAATGTGAATTTAAAATGGCTGACTTCCTGCTGGGATTTCACAATGATATTAAGAGGTGTGTGTCTTGGCATGATTAAGGTGTACAACAAATTTTGTGACCATCAGATGAACTAATCGCTATGCAGAGATTTTTTTTTATTTCAGGGGCGTGCTACAGAGCCATTTTTGTGCATCCATGCAGTAAAGCAATATAATACACAATTCCTCATCACTACTGATGCACATGACAAATTTGGTGAGTTTTTGGGCATGGGAAGGGTCCCCCAAAAGGCAATTCATTGGGGCAATTCATAGGGTTTTCACTGGCCTGTAGCAGCTAAGGCCCAAATTAAAAAACATCACCTGCCTCTTTAATGTGCAAAAATGTTTCTTCTTTGATTCATCGCCAAAGACTTACATGCTAATCAAATTAATTATTTCAGGCTCATGTTCACTTCATTTGTCATTTTAAGTTATCAGTTTGTTGATGAAATCATTTCACAAACCATAAGGTTTGGACTAATTAAAAGAGGTGTCTCCTCTGTCTGAGCTGAATCACCTGAGCTGTAAGATGGGAACCTGCCCATCACCTGACCAGAAAGAGTCTGAGTCGCAAGTGACATGGCCGGACTCGTCAGCGTCTGAGCCGATTGTGAGTGATTTATCCTCTGGTTCTGCAGACATGAAGAGACAAATTCATCAAGTGTTCTCACACTCACACTCACACACACACACACACACACACACACACACACACACACACACACACACACACACACACACAGAATCTGAGTCTGAAGGATAGGAAATAAGAATTTAGCTTTGGTTTTTTGGGTATTAATGTATGTTGTTAATAATTTTCTTTTGGGAAAGGGGGGGGGGCTCTGTACTTGTTTTACTCTCCAAATTGAAGTCAAACTACAGCAGCAGAAAAAGTTAGTTATTTGGGGAAATCAACAGGCAACAAAGGACCAGAGGAGTAACTCACCATAGCAGCCATGTTGGCAGGCATGTTGGAACACTTGTTAAATGGAGGCATTAGGGTGCGCAGGTTGGGCTTATGGCTCATGGTCATCGGAGAACTCTTGTCCTGCATGTTGCTAGACACACCCACTGTGGACAGCAGTCCTGGGGACGGGCAGTGGATGTAGTTGCTATTTCCTGCTGATAAACAGAAGTTAAGGTTCATCTTTTAACTGACACATGCTGAGGTTCCCTAAGCATGAATATAGTAAGTCTTACCCACAACGGCAGCGGTGGCCGGCAGCTCTGAGCCCATCAGTCCTGCAGACAGAAAACAGTCAGACCTCAACTCACACGTAGTGCTAATTAGGCTGTTTTATGGAACATACCTGTGCTTCCTGCACTGGGTGGACGCTCAGGGGATAAGCTGCTCCTCAGGTGAGTGTGTGACAGTGGCAACAGGTTGTGGTTCACAGCATCCCCCAGCCCCTGGGAGGAGAACAGCAGGGAGGAGCTGGGGGCAGAGCCTGCCAGGTCATAGCCAGAGGGAGGCAGACCCTGCTGAGGAAATGGAGCTTGTAATTATCAATCTCTGATCTGGTCCTGATTAAAGATTCTTGATTGGCTTTATATTATAGATGCCTGATCAGCACATTATTATAGATCCCTGATTAAATCCTAATAATAGATCCCTGATTAGGCCTTGATTATAGGTCCCTGATCAGCTTATTATAGATCGCTGATCAGTTCCTCATTATAGATCCCTCATCAGCTCGATATTATAGATCCTTAAACAAACAACAAAGTTGACTTTCTGCAACAATACAATTTTTATTTTTTATTATACATGCCTGATCAGCTCATTATTATAGATCTCTGATCAAATCCTGATAATAGATCCCTCATCAGCCCTCTAGAATAGATATCTGATCAGCTTGTTATTAGAGATCTCTGATCAGGCCCTGATTATAAGTCCCTGATCAGTTTGTTATTATAGATCCCTGATCAGCTTGTTATTATAGATCCCTGATCGGTATCAAATAGAGTTGACTTTCTGCAGCAATACAACTCTTAGGAGCACTCATGTCTGCCTTATGAAAACCATCCAAGCCTGAAATGCATGGTTTCCATGTGGAGTGGGCAGCTGGTTCAAGCTCAGTGCTGCAGCTCAGTCAGCTCCTCTATCAAGCTTCAGGTGGAACTTACACAGAGTCTCTGTCGGTTGATCATCAGGTCAAGGTCTTCATTGATCTTGCGGTACTTGTCCTCAAACTCTGGACTGTGACCAGCAGAGTCGTCAGCTTCGATGTCAGGGCTGTCGCAGCTGTTTAATCCTTTCTTACGCAGTGTCTGCTTAAAACACAGGAGACATGAACACTTTATTCTTTTCTTTACTTTCTGTACTTTAGTTGTAATAAGTACTATATATAAATTTTATTATTAAATTGTTATTTCTACATGTATGATATTCACGCTTTTTATGATCTGTTATTGCTGCCATGTTTTCAGGATTTTGTTTTTGCACCTGACCCATAAAGATCTGAACTCATAAAACTATGCCAAATGATTTTATTGATTTAGGGTTTTAATGAAGGCACACAAATACCTGCATAAATATAGCATTTATATTACACGATAAAAATATAATTTTTTAATTATCAATAAAAAATGTAGCTATATAGATAGATTATTTTCTTTGTTAATTATTTTATCTATGTTAATGCCTTCAGACCAAAACTAAAGCTCTAAAATATTTCTATTTTTTATTACATACAACTAAGAAGTTGCAGACTCTGAACCTTCAGAATTTTGTTAGAATCAATTAAAATAAAGTTTTGTTAATCTAATAATAAAGAATACTGACTTATATTGTACTCATTTATATTAACTGTATATTCAGATGATTATTAGACATTCTAAGTTTCAGTGATCAGATGTAAGGATAGTTTTAAGACCTTGTCCTTCAAGTAATAGTTGTCCCCATGATGAATAAATAGACAAAGCAAAGTCATGTCTTGACATGTCCTTCAAACTACAGAACGCAGTGTGTGTTTGGGCCACAGGGAGGCACTAACACACAGTGAGTCAACAGTGAGTCAACAGGAACAAAAACCAACTGTAAAGAATATTTGTTGATATATATATATATATATATATATATATATATAGTTTCTATGTGTTTCTGTCTCTCTGACATAAATATGGACAAAGAACCTGCTTCTGCCTTTCTTGCAGTCAGAGATTTCAGAAAGTTTTCTTTATTTACTCTAAAATATGCAGTTAAAAACCCCCTCAGATTCTTGATCTAAATGATCCAACATTGATTCTTAAAGATCATCTGTATTCTTGTCTTGTGTATTTGTTTTACAGTATGTGGTTTGGATCTTTAGTCCAGTCTGTCCCTGCAGCGGGATCACACACATGCAGGGCTCAGCTATCCCACTCATCCTAGTCATGTCCACCTGTTAAATCTTGAAGGGGGGGAGGAGGTGAAGTACCAATGGTAGCATGGTGGCAGGGCAGTTGGCCGTAGAAGGTTATTTTTTGCTCAGTGTTTCTTGTCCCTCTCTTGCAATCTGTCATTCTGGCTTGTCTATTGAAATATAAAACTAATCACACACATCAACATTTGACAAATTAGATACAAATTCTAATAAATAAGTAAATATATATTGGTAAATATATCATTGCTGAATGTTCTAACTGGATTGTGGATGTGGATTGAATCTTTTGGTTCTTTTAGACTTTCCAAAATGATTAAATTCATTCTAATGATTAGTAACTGATCGCTTGACCTATAATGAAATAACAGTTACTGATAAAAGAGCTGCTGAGTTTGTAACAGAAAAATTTTAAAGTGCCTATAATAAAAAAGTGAAATCTCTTTAAACTATCATAAACATTTTTGATTAACTGCTATTTGATACTGAAAAATAAAATTAAATAAAATCAATAAATATTAATCAATTCAAATTGACATTAATTTAGTAGCACAATATAACCTATAACCTCCAAAACAACAACAAATGCAACAATTTGCGCTGCTTTGTGCACCTCATATCTCATGCTCTGTGCTTTGTGTGTCTACTATGCAAAAACCCTAAACCACAGAGCTAATTTTGCTTTCCACTGCAGATAGCAATTGGAATTCTGAATTAAACACTGTTTCGTTGGGTTTTTCCGATTCCGAGGCCGGGTCTTTTTAGAGCTCCGAGTGCAATGGGATTCAGTATAATACTCCCTGTGCTCAGACGGAATTACACTTTATTCTATTACGGCACAGTGTGTGTGTGTGTGTGTGTGTGTGTGTGTGTGTGTGTTAACGGATAAAAGACTGTAGTTCCTGAGCTCCTCAGAGTTTACAGGGTTAGCTCATTATTTATCTAAACAGCTAAGATAAGATAAGATAAGATAAAGCTTTATTGATCCCACAACAGGGAAGTTTGTCTGTTACTGCAGCGTACAGAATAAAGAAAATAAAATGAAATAAAATAAAAGCTAAAGAAGATAAAAAACTATAAAAAAAAATAAAAATACACAACACTATGTACAAATTCGTTGAATTTGTTGATTCGCATACACAGTATGCATTATGGACATAGAATGGAGAAAAAATACTAATAGATAGTAAGAAAAAAGTATGCATAAGCAAAGCATATATACATACATACACGCATGTACATACAGTGTTTGCTATTTTGCTATTTCTCCCACTTAGAAATCATGGAGGGGTCTGAAATTGTCATTGTAGGTGCATGTCCACTGTGAGAGAGATAAACTAAGAAGAAAAATCAAGAAATCACAATGCATGATTTTTTAATGATTTATTTGTTTGATATAGCAGCAAATGAGTATTTGAACACCTGGAGACTGGCTGGGCCATGCTAGAACCTTGATATGCTTCTTACGGAGCCAGTCCTTGGTTTTCCTGGCTGTGTGCTTTGGGTCGTTGTCGTGTTGGAAGACCCAGCCACGACCCATCTTCAATGCTCTGACTGAGGGAAGGAGGTTGTTCCCCAAAATCTCACAATACACGGCCCCAGTCATCCTCTCTTTAATGCAGTGCACTCGTCCTGTCCCATGTGCAGAAAAACAGCCCCAAAGCATGATGCCACCACCCCCATGCTTCACAGTAAGGATGGTGTTCTTTGGATTGTACTCTTTATTCTTCTTCCTCCAAACACGCTTAGTGGAATTAAGACCAAAAAGTTCTATTTTGGTCTCATCTGACCACAAAACTTTCTCCCATGACTCCTCTGTATCATCCAAATGGTCATATGCAAACTTAAGACGGGCCTTGACATGTGCTGATTTAAGCAGGGGAACCTTTCGTGCCATGCATGATTTCAAATCATGACGTCTTAGTGTATTACCTACAGTAACCTTGGAAACGTTGGTCCCAGTACTTTTCAGGTCATTGACCAACTCCTGTCGTGTAGTTCCAGGCTGATTCCTCACCTTTCTTCGAATCATTGAGACCCCACGAGGTGATATCTTGCATGGGGCTCCACTCTGATTGAGATTGACCGTCATGTTTAGCTTCTTCCATTTTCTAATGATTGCTCCAACAGTGGACCTTTTTTCACCAAGCTGCTTGGCAATTGCTCCGTAGCCCTTTCCAGCCTTGTGGAGGTGAACAATTTACTCTCTTGTGTCGTTGGACAGCTCTTTGGTCTTCGCCATGTTACAAGTTAAAGTCTTGCTTATTGTATGGGGTGGACAGGTGTCTTTATGTAGCTAATGACTTCAAACAGGTGCATCTGATTAAGGATGATACATGGAGTGCAGGTGAACTTCTAATGAGCGGACTAACAGGTCCTTCAGGGTCAGAATTCTAGATGACACACAGGTGTTCAAATACTTATTTGCAGCTGTATCACTCAAATCGTTAAAAAATCATGCATTGTGATTTCTGGATTTTTCTTTTTAGTTTATCTCTCTCACAGTGGACATGCACCTACGATGAAAATTTCAGACCCCTCCATGATTTCTAAGTGGGAGAAATAGCAAAATAGCAGGGTGTTCAAATACTTGTTTTCTTCACTGTACATATCCACGCGCATACACACATGTACACATATATAGCCAATGAGTACTTAAGGTGCAGGGTGTGTGTGTGTGTGTGAAGCTGCAGCTTCTCCGTCCAATACTCCACAGTACGCCACATTGCTACACAGTACTTTAAGGGAATTCCAGGGAATTCCAAAATACTCCTCTATACTCCACGGTCGTTTACAATACTCAGCAGCATTACACAGTACTCCAAAAAACTTCACAGAAATCCAAAAATACTCCTCAAAACTCCACACTACTCCACCATACTCAAATATCCCAGAATCCTCCACTGTTCATGAAAATACTCCACAGTACTTAACAGCATTACAAAATGCTCTACAATACTCCACAATATTCACAATACTTCATTGTCCTACAATATCCTCTATATTATTTCACAATACTCCAAAATACTTCTTAGTAGTCTAAAGTACACAATGGCTGCACAGTTCTCAACAGTACTAGTAGTTCATAGTTTACCAAGGCACTCACAGTAATCAGCACTCTTAACAGTAAAATAGTAGAATACTTTACAGTAATTCACAATACTACATAGTACTCCAAAACACTCCACAGTACTACACAGGACTCCAATATACTCCACAGTACTCAAAATTGCTCCACAATACACAGGACAAATATATTCCTACACGATAGTCCAAACTACTCCACAGTACTCCAAAAAACTTCTGATTAAACTGCAGGACTCCTAAGTAATTAATTAAAACTTAATAGTCCATCGTACTCCACAATATTCCACAGTACAGCAGAATATCCCACATTCGTCACACAATAGTCCAAACTGCATCTGTACTTCAAAAATGCAGCCATACTCTCATTACACATGTAGCGCCCCTTTGCTCCTTTCAGGGAATAACATAGGGGTTTAGCTACCCTAGGTTCTTTATAACTATTTATTATACTAGTTTATTTACTAGTTAGTAGACAGGTTAGTAATAAGTAGTAATAAGTCAGACGTTTTTTAAATACGAACACACAGTTTACTTTAAATTCACACATTTAAACATACACACATTAATTTAAATGAACGGTTAACTAGTCACTCTTGTTTCAGTTATTAACACAAAATATCCTATGCCCCAGGTATAGCTTTCAACCACATTCAAAATCCCATTCACAGTAATATACTTTCAAAAACATAAAAGGAAACTTATAAGCCGGCAAAACTAATGTCAAATACCCCAAAGTCAGCGCTTTTGAAGAAGTAGAAGTCTTTGAGTGCGTAGCAATCCCAGTTGACGGCGAGCGAGATGAGCGAGTGAAGATGACAAGATGAGGGGGTGAGAGAACAACGTTTCCATGCTCCAGCATGCACAGCATCCACGAGCTGCAGGCGTGAACAACGCGTGTTCCACAGCACTGTGGCTCCTTGGCTCCGCTAACATTGTCTTCAGCGGTGTAAACTTCAGTTGTAGCTAGACAATGTCCTCTGGCTTCCTCCACGACATCTGTGTTCTCCCGACCGGCTAACACTGTCCGTTTAGCAAAGCACTCGACAAAGCTAACTTACAATGAAAGTTTACATAGACTAACATGGCGACTGCCCGAACTTTTACCGCGCGTAGCAGTAGATTTTCATTAACAGTCCCAAAGGCATTGTAGCAACGAAATAAGTTCATTAGTCGTTCACTTAGGTTACTACTATGTCTACACATCAGAAATACATGGGTTATATATTTCTATTTTCACTTAACTTCGCGTTTAACTGCACACGCACACATCCCTTTCGTGGCTATCTTCCTCATTCTCTCCCTCGTCTCTCTCCAGTTGCTACCACTTCCTGCTACCTCTCAACTCTCAAGCTTCTGATTGGTTACAAAAATTACAGCATAACGAAATATATACTTCTCCAAAACATTTCTAACATAAATAGAAACAATATTCTGACATTTACATACTTCATTTACATACTTCAGAAAATAATAATAAAACAAAATTGTACACATGCATGCATATTGTATAGGACTACGCGTTGCAAACATGACGTCATCACACTCTCAAAGTAATGAACTCTCATCAAACTCTCTCTTAACTAGACCATATTTATTCTAATTATGAACTCTATTTATTAAAAGTATTTGTTACACAAACTATTAAAGTATTTATTATTAAGGTATATCAAATTCTTACAGGCTACACACACAATACTCCACAACATTACAAAATGCTTCACAATACTCCAAGATAGTCCTCAACACTCCACACTACTAGATTTCTCAAGAATATTTCACATTACTCCACAATACTCCAAATACTCTAAATATAAAAGGTGAAGCTCTTGATTTACTAGTCAATATACATTTCCACCCTCACCTATGGTCATAAACTCTGGGTAGTGACCGAAGAGACGAGATCACGAATATAAGAGTAAGTGTCCTTCATGTGATGGCTGGGCTCTCCAGTAGAGATAGGGATAGGGTGAAAAGCTTGGTCACCTGTGAGAAACTCATAGAATAACCACTGTTGCTTTGCGTCAAAAGGAGCCCGATGAGGTGGCTCTGGCATCTAATGACGATGCCTCCTGGATGCCTACCTGGTGAGATGTTCTGGGCAAATCCCTCCATGCATGCTTGTGAGAAGGTGATGGCCCCTCCCCTTCTCACCCGGTTATAAGGGGGAACTGAATAGCAGAGAGGGAGTTCCCCCCCGGACATGTTTGCGTGCGGGACAGGTGACGCGACGCGTGGGACTGCCTGTTTGGTCCACCTGGTGCGAGGTGGACTTTCCCTGCTGACGTGAGCGTGTTGGGTTTTGTGTTTTTTGGTACCGCCGCCAATAAATGGTTTAACGGAGTTCCTTTGCCTCCTGTCTCCGCTTCTTTTCTGGTTGCCCTGATCCCTTTTGTGGGGCGACCACGTCGGTCGCTCACAATGCTCAACAATGTATTCTAGAGTCACACTCATTGAATTTCTCCACAATTTGTTTCAACACCTCTGTCAACAGCCTGGAATACAGACAACAACACTTTCATCCAGGAAAACAAATCTCTTCACCACTTGTTTTATCTATGTCCGACCAGCTCTCCTCTGTCACCGCCTAAATTGCTTCTGTCACATTTGAGAATAAAACCATAAAAGAAACCATTCTGGACCTACAGACACACAGCATGAGGGACAATCTGATATTTCCTAGCATTCCTGAATCACACACAGATCAAACCAAAAGGGCAGCCATGTACTTCAGGATCAACCAGCAAAAAATTCCCAAGCAGACCATCATCAACGGCAAGGACAGACTATGAACTCAATGATCAGTATCCACCAGAAATCAATAGCCAACACAAACAGCTCTTTTCCAATCTGTAAACAAAAGATTCAAGAAGGTTGACAAACTATACATAGACAAACAATTATTCAAAGATAAGGTCATTACACCCTGGCTGTTCTAAACTGGATCTGCTACACTCTCCACTGGACCCAACCCCCCATCCCCTTCCTCACCCCCCTTCATATCTATTACACATACATGTTACAGCCATGCCTCGGTAAATCCCTAAATATGGACTATTGGAAATATTTTTGCACCTGTCTCACTGCAGTAACACACACACACACACACACACACACACACACACACAAGCATAAACATACCTCCTGAGCTTCCCATAAAATTCCTATTATGTAACTTAGAACATTTGTGGTACAGGCTCTCAGACAAAAAAAATCAAAGTACTCAATCACCTGGACAATCTTTATGAAGGACAACCTTTAGCCATCTCTGAAAGTAAACCTTCACAAACACCACAATTCACTCACTCATTTTCTGCTAATTAAAACTCAAAACAGAGAGGACTCAACAGGGAAGCCCACTAATTCACTGGAAGAATAAATTAAATATTCAGGTATTTTAAGCCAACTTATACTCAACATTGACTCATTTTTTAAGGACATCAAACTTCTACAACTTCTACAACAATATTCTTTTCCAATCACAGAAAAATAACTTTTACTTCTCTCAATGTTATGCCAAACAATACAACTCTTGGTCGTGATGGCTTCCTGCTGAGTTCCATAAACACTTTTAGTCCATTTTAGCCCCACTCTTAAGAATAAAACAAAACTCTAAATTTCCAGTGCACATAAATGCAGGTTTAATTTCATTCTAAAAACCAAATAAAGATCACACCTTGCTGTCAAATTACTGTTTAATCTCCTTAATCAATGTTGACATAAAAATCATCTGCAAAGCTCTGTCTCAAGGATTAGAAGTCACCCCTTACATCAGTGGTCCCCAAAGTACAGCCTGTGGGCCGTATCTGGCCCACCTCCACATCTGGTCCGGCCCCCTGAACCAGAGAGCATTTCGTTTTTTTTTTCATATACCGTATCTTCACGACTATAAGGCGCACATTAAAGTCTTATATTTTCGTGGATTGTATATAAAAAAGAACGGGGATGTGCGTTATGCAGAACTTTGTTGTTTTAACAACCCTGAAAATCGCAAAGACACGCTTATAAAGCAGTTTAAACTGAAGGCAATCAGCTACGTGGAGGAACATTGAAATCAAGTAGCTGAGAGAGAATTTAAGATTAATAAAGGACGCAGCTGAGTTTCCGAAGACATAAGGCAGATGGTCGGAGTTGGAGGAAAGACTCGATCAGTGAATCACCGAGCAGTGGATCACACAGCAAAGAACGAGTGGGTGAAGTGTTTCAATGGTCACCAATTGACTAAAAGCAGTAAAGCTAGCAGAAGAAATAAATTGAACATTACGGTCTTGGTGCTTTCGTTTCATAAAAAAGTGTGTGATTTTTTCCATCCGGGCCAGGACTATGGTAGCGCAGCAACTTCCAGTGAATTATAATGCATCATTTTCGTGTAGCCGCACCACATGGAAAGTAAAAAAAGTGAAGCTGGCATGTTTGATGTAGATTTAGCTGCTGTGGAATTAGAAACAGAGGATGAGGATTTTGATGGTTTGATTGATGACATTACGCTGCTATATTTTTAGATACACACACTTGTGTGCTTGTTTTATCCATGTGTTTACCATACTATACTTAAATAAAATGTAACCAAAATTGCTCCCACTATATTATTGTAAATATCTATTTATATATATCTATATATAAAACATGGTTAATACAGTAATGACTTTTGCTTTGTGAAAAATCCAGAAAGGGTTATTTGATTGTGGCTCTCTGGAAAACAATACATCTTTACATGAAGGCACTCCTGCAATCATCATACTTTTTCTATTACAAACTGACCCCGGCCCCTCATCAGAGAAGGGAAAAGTTATGTGGCCCTCACAGGAAAAAGTTCGGGGACCCCGCCTTACATAATTTACCCAGATCAGGCTTCATTAAAAGAAGACAAGCATCCAACAATACATGCAGACAATTCATTTTAATTCATTATTCACCACTACGGGAAGATGTCATCATAGCCACTCAAGATGCAAAAATAAGTTTTTAACAGTGTAAACTGGACTTTTCTATTCACAACATTACAAAAATGTGGCTTTGGAGAATCATATATTAACTGGATTACGATTCTATACACTTTACTTTCAGCCACAGTCACCACTAATAGTACAAAATCACAAAAATGTACACTGCACAGGGGACCAGAAAAGCATGCCCACTTTTCCCCATCCTTATTATTCATCTTCACTGTACCTTTAGCCATATACATCTGTCAGAACCCCAATATCAATCTCCCCGATCTTATCACAAAATCAGTACATATGAAGACAATATTTTGATTTTCTCCCAAACCCTTACTCACCTCTACGGGAAACTAGAAATTATTCTCTAAGATCTTAGAATACTTGATAAACTGGAATAAGTCGTCCATCTTGCCTTTGCACAACACAGTCCATACTTCACACATTATCAAAAAGACAATACTCCATAGAATAATTTACCTTTTTTCAATGGTCCCAACCCATCCCGCTCTCACTTGGTTTAACTCAGTTCTAATATTAGCCAATCAATAAGCACCCCCAGTGATTCAAAGCAGCAAGCCTGCTGGAAATTACACAAAGTAACAAATTACACTCTAACTATTAAACCTTACTCCCATATGGTATAATCCAGACTTTCTTAGCAAAAAAGAAAAGCAACAACCAACTTTCACACAGTGGCATAAAGAAGTATCACTATCACAAACTTTTTTATTGCTCCTGATCCCAGCTTCTGGTCCCAAAGCTAAGCTCATTCACCACTCACTTTTATCACTATATAAAATTGCAAATTTCATTTTATAATAACAACAAATAATAATATTACTGTTACAATGGTCATGACATACTGTTATATCATGGCATGCTAGTAACTGTATGCTATAATATTGTATTATATTACAAACAACAAACTTTGTAACAAAAATTTACAAGTTCTGCCATCTTTTCTTCTTTCAGAAAATACCCTCAGGAAATCTGAATACTGTCACCTAACAGAACACAATCAGAGCATGAACTTATTAAACAGTAGCATATTCCCAGGGGGCATTACTGTAACACAACAGTTACACACAGTACTGCATAGCACTCAATAGTACTCCACAATACAATGCAGGATTCCACAATACCCTGATATGCTCCACAGTACTCCAAAATACTCCACAGTACTCCAGATTACTCCACAGAACTCCAAAAAACTCCGAAGTACTAGGCAGTACTATTCTGTAGTATAATATTCCACAATATTCAGCAGTACTCCACAGTATTCCTAAACACTCCAGAGTACTCCAAATGACTGCTCAGTACTCCACATCACACCATAATATTCTGCAGTACTTTGCAGTACACATAGCACACAATACTCCACAGTTTTCTAAAACACTCCACAGTACTCCATAACACTCAAAAATAATCCACAGTACTACAAAATAATACTACAGTACTAATACAAAATACAGTATTCCACAGTAATCCATAGTACTTTACAGTATTCCATTACACTCCACAGTACCCCACAATACTCCACAACAAGCACTCTAAAATACTCCACAATACTCCACAGTATTCCACAGCACTTCACAGTAATCTAAAATACTCTACAGTGCTCCCAAACACTCCACAGTACTCTAGAATACTCCACAGTACTCCACGATACTCCACAGAATTCTACAGTACTCCAAAATACTCAATAATCCTCCAGTTAAATCATGTGTATATGTGTATGTGTGTATGTATTTGTGTCATGTGTGACAGGTGGTTAACATCCTAACATCACCTCATCCTCCCGTGCCATAAATAACACAACATACAGTATGTAAACTTTAACTCTCAATTGTTGATCTGGAAGTTTCCTGAAGCTGACCAATCAGTACACTACAGGCTCCTCAGAAGGCAGGCATTTAAGAGAAGCCTGTTTAGAACAGAGGCTGAACACACGTCCTTCTGAGACATCTACTTATTTTCTTGGTTGCAGTGTTAGACGAGCAAACAACAAAAATAACAAAGACCAGAAACAGTTTGTATCTTAGCTCCCAGCACCTCCAAAACTCACAACATGTCAGCTGACATCGTATTTGCGTGAGAGCAACTTCCCAAAAACACATGAAGTCGAAGCTGAAGAGTTTAAGGGCAGCAGCTCTTCAGTATGGCTCAAACCTGAGAAGTCGGAGGGGAAAAATGAAGGTTAGGAGGAGGCCAGTTACTCAGCCGCAAGATGCTTGTCTTCCTCCTTGCTATTTTCCTTTAGTTACACACATACACACACACACACATTCACAGGCAAAGGCACAGTCACACTCACGCTCACAGCTGGTCAGTGCTATTCTTAGCTGTGTCCTGGTCTATTTTTAGCTCAATCCCAGTTTCCAGCCATTTAGCAGGGTGGGAACACAGCCAATACAAAGGAACTGGACTCACACACACACACACACACACACACACACACACACACACACACACACACACACACACACATACACAGACTGAAGCAAAATAAGGTTAGCAGAGTAAAAGTGAAGAATGCAGAACTCCTCAGATATATATTTAGAAACAAGCTTCCCAGACTAAACAAGCTAAACACAATAAGCTGATATTCATACTGGCCTACACACACACACACACACACACACAAACACACAAAATTGATGACCCAAACAAAGGAGGCTCTCTTCTGCTGAATTCCTGTGTGGCAAATCTTTCATTGGCTCAAATTCTCCCACTTTCAGATTCAGTCTCAGATTCAATCTCAGTCTCAGCTTCAGTCTCAGCTTCAATGTGCTGTCATAACAACAGTAGGTCGTGTGCACCAAATGTTCCAGGTTTTAAGTGCATCTGGAGATTCTTCTCCAGATGCAACCAAAACTGATTTTAGAATTGAATATTTTGTCAAAAATGGCCAATACAGAGGATGTAACACACAATGATAAGAGCAATGTGCTCTTATTAGTTGCTGATGAGATCTCGGATGTAAGATCCTCAGATTAACCCCTGGTTGGATGTTCACATTGGAGAATGAGCAGCTATATTGTAAATGCCATGTCTTAAACTGTGCATACAATAATTGAATGCTTCTGGCTTAAATAGTTTTTTGAAAAAAAAATTCACAGCAAGAAGGTCCCAGGTTCAATGACTTGAAATGGGACCTTTCTGTGTGGACTTTGCATGTTCTCCCAGTGTCTGCATGCGTTTTCAGTTGTTCTTCTACCAGAAAATAAACACAATGTAAAACATTGATGAAAGGTTAATCCAAATTTTGGTTTGTTTGCAAGTGTGAAAGAGGACCACTCTGGAGTGTGGACCATATATTTCTCCTTCAGTCCCAGGGTCAGCTTCAGTTTCAATCTTATTTTTCACTCTTCATTCTTTCTGCCTGTGATGAAATTGTTGTTAGCCTATCTTAGAATTAAGATTCCAACAGTGACCTGAGAACAGGTTAGAATTAAGGGGTTAAATGTCAATGTTAATATCCTCACCACGCCTTTAATAGGCAACAAAGAAATTTCAATACAAATTTCAATAAATGGCCTGCATAAATGGCCAGCATTTGTATAGCGCTTTTCTAGTTTTTTCGACCACTCAACGCACTTTACACGACGAGTGTCCATTCACCTATTCACACACTGATGGCGGTGGCGATATACAGTGTCCCCCGCACATCAGGAAATGAAGCACTCATATACACCAACGGCACATGCCATCTGAGGCATATCGGGGTTAAGCATCTTGCCTAAGGATACGACATATAACCTGGAGAAGCTAGGAATCGAACCACCAATCTTTCGGCTGGTGGACTGCTCTTCCTCTAAAACTACATCCCAATGTTCCTGGTAAAGGTTCACATTGGAAGCTAAAGAAAATATACTCTACTAACTTTTTATGATAGTGAACATCAGCACTTCAAATCAATCTGCAAAAGTAATTGGATGACATCTATAACTTGTAAACTAAAGAGGAGTAGAAAATGGAAGGACAAAGAGCAATAGCATTTGTATTTATTTATTTATTTTTATCTATTTATTAGGTACTGCTTACTTATTTTTCATTTATTACTGATGTAATTGCATATTCTTTGAACTTCATACTTTCACTTTCATTGGTAATGTGTATGGTATGTGAATTATTAATAAAGATTATTTTCAAAAAAGATAAATTAAATGAAAAAAGTGAGCAGCAGGAAGAGAGAGGAAACATACTGCAAATATTAAAGTTGGATACAGTTTTGGCTGTAAATAAAGTGGCTAGTTCAGAGAGATGAGAGGCAGCTGCTCAGATTACATTAATGAGCTGAACAAGATTGTGGTAGATTACAGAGGATTACAGAGCAGGTAAACCTGGGGAGGACAGGAGGCCACATAGTGGATCGTGTGGACGGAAAAGCCCACCACACAAATACAGCATGTTCATGTAGCATGTACCTGTAGCCTGAACATATGCACACCAGGAGCACAAACAGCTGTTCCCAAACATCTTTTCATTCTTTACATGATGCCTATCAGAGAAAACTTTTTTTTAATGTTGTATTTTTTGAGTATGTAACTGCTGTATCATCTAAGATCTAGTTATTAATAGTTTAAAGGCTGAGACCATTTTGCTATAGCTTGGCAACCATCACTAACATGTAGCTGCAATACTGAAGAAATTTCTTAACACTCTTCTGCAGATTATATATCCATCGCTGTTTTTTTTTCCTTCTCTGTGAAAAATGTTCCCCTTCCAGGATTTTTAGACAGGTGACACCAAGACTGCTCCAGACAATTTTTCACAGTCAACGGGTTCTCTGATTCACCACAAACTTAATCTGCAGAGCATCAACATGTATGACTAAATGATTCTGTAAACACATGAATTTATATTCCTGAAAAAAAGGAGAATTACAGCTAGGAAAATTAAATTTGAATCAAATAGGAGAAGAAACATTTCATACAAGAAAAAAAATCTGTAGTAAAATGTGTGCTATTGTCAGGTCCCTGGGGTGGACTTGGCGCCGCCACCTGAGAACCCTATGAACTACAGACAATCAGCTAATGATCCCCACCTGGCACTCTGTGTATTTAAGTGCCACATGTTCCATTGTTCGGTCTCTGGTTCTCTGTTGTTACTGCTCGTCACTGCTGTTGCTATGCGAATCCTGCTACTTGTATCCTGCCTGTCAATGCTGCCTGAATCCTGCCTGTATCGAGGATTGTTTTTTGAGTTTTCTCCGCCTGTTGACTTGACTAGAACCCCCCCAACCTACCTTAGTTTTGAGTTTTTGATTTCTTCTTAAGAAAATAAAGACACTTTTGATCTGCATTTGGGTCCATCCTTCTGTGAGAGTCCTGACAGAAGAACCAGAGCTAGAAAATGGACCCAGCGGATCAAATCCGAACCTGCCTGGGACAGCAAGGGGTGATGCTCGGCCGTCAGGAGGCCAAGATGGAGGCAATGGCGAGGAACCTCCAGAACCTCCACCTTGCCCTGCAGGACCGCACTTCACCCCCGCAACCCACCCAACCCGCCGCGTCGGCCCAACCAGCCCGTGAACCCAACCTTCCCTCCCTAGATAAGTATTCGGGTTAACCCGGAACTTGTCGATCATTTCTGTCCCAGTGTAGTCTGATTTTCGAACTTCAGCCGAGTTCTTTCCCCACAGATTGGTCGAGAGTGGCGTTCGTCATCACCCAGCTGTCGGGGCGAGAGAGTGGGGGACGGGGAAGTGGGATGCTTGGTCGGCAGTCTGTGAGAGCTTCGAGGAGTTTGCAGCAGAGATGAGGCGGGTCTTCGACCGCTCCAGGCGTGGGCATGAGGCGGCCCAGGAACTCCTCCATGGGCACCAGGGACGAAGGTCGGTGTCAGACTATGCAATTGACTTCCAAACACTCGCCACAAGAACTGGGTGGAACTCGGTTGCGCTAATCGACACCTTATTCAATTGCCTCTCGGAGGAGATCAAGGACGCGTTGGCCGCCCATGACCTGCCCGGCTCTCTCGAGGAACTGATTGCACTGGCAATTCGCGTTGACTCCAGACTCCAGCAGCGTCGCAGGGGCCGGGTTTTTGGCCCCACCGACAGGAGCCCCCGGGCCAGACCGGCAGAAGCCCTACCTTCCTACCCGCCCCCCGCAACGTCCTTGCCTGAACCCATGCAAGTAGACCCAACCCGCCTCACGCGGGAGGAGCGACAGCAGAGGCTTAGCACCAGGTCCTGCCTATACTGCGGTCAGCCAGGACACTTCGACGCGGCCTGTCCATCAAAAGCCAACGCTTACCAGTAAGGAGGGTATTGGTGAGCGTGACATCCACACACCCCTCCTCTGATGCACGCACTCGCCTTCCTGCGACCCTCTGGTGGGGAAGACACCACCAGGAGCTGGAGGTTCTGCTTGACTCTGGTGCGGAGGAGAATTTCATCAACGACGAACTGGTAAGGCAGTGGAACCTACCCACCGAGAGGTTGGAAAGACCCCTGGTGGCCAACGGGTTGACGGGAGTGAAATTGGCCAACATTACCCATACCACCATCCCGGTCAATCTCACCCTCTCAGGCAACCACCATGAACAGCTACGTTTCCTAGTGATAAGCTCCCCCCAGGCACCATTAGTTCTCGGCTACCCCTGGCTGGCTAAGCACAACCCACACATTGACTGGCTTAAAAACTGTATTATGGGCTGGAGCCCATTCTAACTGTCTTCTTCAGGCCCAGATACCGCAGAAACCCGCCCTGGCAGAGGAGGATTTCCCGGATCTGTCAGGTGTCTCTCCAGAATACATGGACCTCAAACCAGTGTTCAGTAAGTCTAAAGCCATGTCTTTACCCCCCCACCGCCCCTATGATTGCGCAATTGACCTCCTTCCCGGTGTGACTCCCCCCAGAGGTGTCCTGTACTCCCTGTTGCGGCCTGAATCCGAGGCCATGTGTAAGTACATCCAGGAATCCCTCACTGCGGGTATCATCCGCCCCTCGTCATCCCCCGCCGAGGCTGGGTTCTTTGTCGGGGAAAAAGGATGGCTCATTAAGGCCGTGCATTGACTATCGTGGGTTAAACAAGATTACTATCAAGAACCGTTACCCCCTCTCTCTTATGTCCTCAGCGTTCAAGCGCCTCCAAGAAGCCAAGGTGTTCACAAAGCTGGACCTGAGGAACGCCTACCATCTGGTCCGTATCCGGGAGGGGGATGAATGGAAGACGGCTTTTAACACCACTTCTGGTCATTACGAGTATCTGGTTATGCCATTCGGTCCCACAAATGCCCCTGCTGTTTTTCAGGCCCTTGTTAATGATGTATTGAGAGACATGCTCAACCACTTTTTTTTTTGTTAGACGACATCCTGGTTTTTTCCAAATCACTTTCTGAACACGTGGTCCGTAAAGTCCTGCAGCATCTCCTGGAGAACCAGCTTTTTGTTAAGGCAGAGAAATGTGAGTTCCACCAGGAGACTATCACTTTTCTCGGCTTTGTAATCTCCCCAGGATCCATCCAGATGGATCAGAATAAGGTTAAGGCAGTGCTGGAGTGGCCCACACCGACCAGTCAACGGGCCCAGCAGAGCTTCCTAGGATTTGCCAACTTTTACCGACACTTTGTCCGGAACTTCAGTACCGTGGCCGCCCCCCTCACCGCCCTGACATCCGCTGCTACCAAGTTCCGTTGGACCCCTGCAGCAGAGGCAGCCTTTCAAGACCTGAAGCGGCAATTCACCTCTGCACCTGTTCTGAATCAACCTGACCCCAACCGGCAATTCATCGTTGAGGTGGATGCTTCAGAGGAGGGGGTGGGCATGGTGCTCTCTCAGCATTCGGTAAAAGATCGCATCCACCCCTGTGCATACTATTCCCACCGCCTATCCGCCGCGGAATGGAATTATTATATGGGGGACAGAGAGCTGCTCGCTGTGAAGTTGGCCCTGGAGGAATGGTGGCACTGGTTAGAGGGTGCGGCACTTACATTCCTGGTCTGGACAGACCATAAGAACCTGCAGTACATCCGTTCGGCCAAGAGGCTGAACCCCCGACAGGCTCGCTGGTCTCTGTTTTTCTCCAGGTTCAACTTCACACTGTCATACCGCCCCGGTCACAAAAATGGCAAACCTGACGCCCTCTCCCGACATTTTCCCGCATCAAAAACAGTTCCTGACCCCTACCCCATTCTCCCGTCCGATCGCATTATGGGGGCAGTTCAGTTTGAGGTGGAATCTGCAGTGAGGGCCGCCCAGGAGGATGACGCAGGCCCCAGCCAGTGCCCCCCTAACCTTTTGTATGTCCCTAACTCTGTCCGTTCCCAGGTGCTGCAATGGGGCCACTCATCCAAGTTGTCCTGCCACCCTGGATCCCGTCGAACCCAGGCCTTCATCAGGAGGAGATTTTGGTGGCCATCCATGAAGGAGGACATAACAAACTTTGTCCGATCCTGCCCGACTTGTGCCCAAAACAAGACCTCCACTCAATGCCCTGTTGGTTTGCTGCAACCCCTGTCTGTTCCCCGAAGGCCTTGGTCCCACATCTCCATAGACTTCGTGAGAGACCCCCCCCCCCCCTCAGACAGTAACACAGTCATCCTCACTGTTGTGGACCGTTTTTCCAAATCTGTACACTTCATCGCTCTCCTTAGTCTCCCCTCAGCCAAAGACACTGATCATCTGATGATCCAGAATGTATTCCGCCTACATGGGTTGCCGGAGGAGGTGGTGACTGACACGGGACCCCAGTTCACCTCGATCTTCTGGAGATCCTTCTGTAAGTTGCTTGGTGACTTGGTTTGCTTATCCTCTGGCTTTCATCCACAGAGCAATGGCCAGACGGAGAGGGCAAACCAGCTGCTGGAGACGGTGCTGCGCTGTATGGCATCGCAGAATCAATCCTCATGGAGCAAACAGCTTCCATGGGCGGAGTATGCCATCAACTCCCACGTCTCCACAGCAACAGGCAAGTCTCCGTTCGAGTGTGCCCTTGGGTACCAGCCACCACTGTTCCCTGACCAGGGGGGGGAGGTTGGCGTCCCGTCAGTAGACGGTGCCGCCGAACATGGAGGCAAGCTCGCGAAGTCCTGCTTCGCTCATCCACCAGGATGAAGGCCCAGGCCGACCAACGTCAATCCCAGGCCCCTCAAGCTCTCCGCCCGCTACATTGGTCCCTTCCCCAACACCATGCGCCGTGTCCACCCCACGTTCCACAACTCCAGGGTTAAGCCCTTCCTGAGCAGTAGAATGGACTGCTGTTGCTATGCGAATCCTGTCTGTCTATGCTACTTGTATCCTGACTGTCAATGCTGCCTGAACCCTGCCTGTATCAAGGATTGTTTTTTGAGTTTTCTTCGCCTGTTGACTTGACTAGATTTTTTTTTGGAATTGTTGGGAACCCCCCAACCTCCTTAGTTTTGAGTTTTTGATTTCTTCTTAAGAAAATAAAGACACTTTTGATCTGCATTTGGGTCCATCCTTTGAGAGTCCTGAAAGCTATTTAACAGGATTTTTTAGGTTTTTTCATATTTTTTTCTGCTTTATGCCAGGTTTACTTGCCTGGCCTGCAATTGATACTGGGAAGAGGAAAAAAGAATTCCTTTAGGAAGGTGTTACCTAAACAGAACTTAGAATGCTCAATGCCTGTGTCACATCATGTACGATACAGACGCAGAAGTATAAACTAGGCTTTAGAGCAGGGGTGGGCAATTCTGGTCCTGGAGGGCCGGTGTGGCTGCTGTTTTTTGTTCCAACCGAGCAGTAAACACACCTGATTCTACTAATTACTGCTTGTGAGCGACCGACGTGGTCGCCCCACAAAAGGGATCAGGGCAACCAGAAAAGAAGCGGAGACAGGAGGCAAAGGAACTCCGTTAAACCATTTATTGGCGGCGGTACCAAAAAACACAAAACCCAACACGCTCACATCAGCAGGGAAAGTCCACCTCGCACCAGGTGGACCAGACAGGCAGTCCCACGCGTTGCGTCACCTGTCCCGCACGCAAACATGTCTGGGGGGGAACTCTCTGCAAACCCGTCCGGGGGAACTCTCTCACTGCTAGTCAGTTCCCCCTTATAACCAGGTGAGAAGGGGAGGGGTCATCACCTTCTCACACTGCTACTCTGCACCTTCTTTAGAAGAATCAGGTGTGTTACTGCCTGGTTGGAACAAAAACCTGCAGCCACGCCGGCCTTCAAGGACCGGAATTGCCCACCCCGGCTTTAGAGACACAGAGTAGTCCACAGATTATGTATGTATGTGCATGTAAATCATGCACATATCGTATCGTGTAACACTATTCTCAGTCAACTGGTCAACATTTTTTACCCTTCAACTAATGACTAATCTATCAAAAGGGATAAGGAATAATGAATCATGACAATTTTAGTAGTTGTTTAGCTATCTAAGGCAGCTACAATAAGTTTAGATTTTCTTTCGGTTCATATATAAATAAATTGGCATATTCCAATATTAATACATTTTTTAAATATTTTGTGCCTTTATTTATAGTTGATGGTAGAGAGCCAGACCTGCAGTAAAGATCCAGCAGTCACACTGAAATAATTTGTTTTATTTATATATTATTAGATTATAAACCATAACCCTTCTAGACCTAAAACACCTGCAAAACATATAAAAACCTATGCTATTCTAGGATAAATGCCGTTGTTCCCTGAGTGTTTTCTGGAAAATGAATACTAGAATACAATAAAATAATTCATTGTCTATGGCAACCTTAATATCCAAGCCTATCTGTGCAGCTTTGTTGAATTGCCCTTTATTGATTATATGTTGTTCATTTTTTGTACGTGTTTTTTGTGCATGTAATGCACTTTGGTTCACAGACAGAGGAGGTGAGCCTTTTTGCATTTTTTAAATCATGTGACCAGCAAAATATTGTGTGATTAATCGACAATAACTTTGATCAATCAGACATGCATGTCCTTTTTGAGATTATGATTGATCGTGAGTTGCAGGTAAGAATTTGCAATAATTTAAAGGATTTTGTTTTGCATGATTCCTTGGTTCCTTACGTCCACAATGTCGGAGTTAGTGCGGCTCTCATGCGGCTCATTGTACTCTGTGTATTTGAGCAAGACCTTGTCCATGTCAGTGCTGGCGTACTGGAACAGCTTGTTGGTGCTGTTGAAGATGATGAGGGCGATCTCGCAATCACAGAGGACACTCAGCTCATACGCCTTCTTCATCAGACCAAACTTACGCTTGGTGAACGTCACCTTTAAAAAAAACAAAACACAAACATACAGTATTTACAGGTGGATTCAGAGATGCTGTGTTCAGCTGCCTGCTAACATTTAAATTCTTCACAAGCTCTACTACATTTTAATGTTAACATCTAAGGGCCTGAATAATATCAGGAGCAATCATTGCTATCCCATATGCTGCTGATGCAAAACTTTTCTCATTGCTCCAGTTAAGAGGTCTCTTCCCAACGCAGTGAGGAAAAAGGTCATTAAAATGGTCAGTTAAACATTCAGTCAAAGAGTCAACCAGTGAAAAAATCAGTAAAACGGTCAGTCAATCAACAGTCATTATAACGTTTGGTTAGTAAACCACTCAGTCAACACTCAGTCAAACAGGCAGTCTTTGAAACTGTCAGTAAAACAGTCAATCAATCAATCAGTCAGTCAGTCAATTCATCAGTCAGTTAGTGAAACAATAAAATAGCGAGTGCAACAAACATTCAGTGAAACAGTCAGTCAGTGAAAGAGTTAGTGAACAGTCAGTCAAACAGTCAAACAAATAGTGAAACAGGCAATCAAACAGTCTGTGAAATAGTCAGTCAGTGAAAAGAGTCAGCTAGTCCTGCTGCCAGGTCAGGAAACATATGTGCCTGCATTTCCTGTCATAACAGGAAAAGACAAACTGCTCCAGACAGGAGGTGTGCATGTGTGTGTGTGTGTGTGTGTGTGTGTGTGTGTGTGTGTAAGAGAGGGCGAGAGAGAAATTAACAAATTGATATGATGCTGATAATACAGACAACAGAAATATGATGTTAATACAGACATAGAGATGTGATTTTTTTCTACTTACATGTCTGTTGCGTTCATCCATAATCCGAGCTATCTGAATCTTTTTTCTTCCCATCTTGTATTTGCAATGTTTTCCCTTTTTGTCAAGGCTGTTCTACTCTGACTCCTTTGATTCACTTTCTAGGTCCTTACAGCCCTTCACTTTTCAATCTTAAACTTTTCCTGTAAAATATAACAACAAAATCATAAGATACAAGTTATTATTCATCACACACACACACACACACACACACACACACACACACACACACAAAGACACATGCATTATAAAGGCCTGTATATTTCAAAATGTGTTTGTTGATTAGTTGAATATTTTTATCACATGCTCAAATTGAACCCCAAAATAAATTAAGAGACATATACATTAATGGGTGTGTGCATTCATCATGAACCTAATTATTTTATAATGTCTGTCTTCTACTGTTTGAGAAATGTTGTCAAGTGTTCACACATACATACATTTGCAGTTTTCTGATACTACACGACAGGAAGCTTCATAAGCGCACTATGAAGATCCACTTTCAGTTGCGTATCATCAGAAACTGAGAACACATACACTACCATTCAAAAGTTTGGGGTCACTTAGAAATTTTTTTAATCTTTTTTTTAAAAAAAGAAAAAGAATTCACTGTTCAATGAGGATAACATTAAACCAATGAGAAATAATCTATACATTGTTAATGTGTTAAATGTCTATTCTAGCTGCAAATGTCTGTTTTTTATTAGGTGAATATGGGCCCTCCAGTGTTCTAATGCATTGCATTAGAAGCTAATCCTTGTGCAATTGTGTTAGCACAGCTGAAAACAGTTTAGCTGGTTAGATAGAGCATGCTTTGATGAAAGTTCAAAGTTTTTAAAATTATTATTTAAAATAAAAATCATCATTTCTAAACTTGTCAAATTCGTGACTACATTTTTCTATTCATTTTGCAACCAATTTGATAAATAAAAGTGTGCCCTTTCATGGAAAACACAAAATGGTACATACAAACATAAAAGAAAACAATAGTGTATGGGTGAACACCTAACTTTGTCAATGATTGGCAGATAGACATGCACACACTGTAAATGCTGTATGAAGTTTTTTGTTACATGTGATGTAGTGTGCATATGTCATTTCTGCATGCATGTGAGAGCGTGAGAAAAATGTTTAATTAAATAATACGAACGTTTGCAAAAAAAAGCATACTTGTTATGTGTGAACCCTGTGCATCGCGTGTGTACTGCGGTTCATCATCATTTCACCTGAATGCACACATGAATGGGACACAATTAAAGCCAATGGGAAAACTACATTATATCTCAAGTGCTTTCTTGATGTGGAGGGATTGAAGCGCACGCTTGTGATATACTCAGCTGATAGTTGCGCATATATTTTGAAACAAATGGAACCTCATACACACACACACACACACGCGCAGACACAGGCAGCTGACTGTCTGGTTAATGCGTCTTAATGCTGCTGTATCCTCATGACACACCCAACAGCTTCCTCTAGGGGTTTCTTTCCCACAGGAGTAAGGGTCATAGTTATAAAGAAGGTAGAGTTTGACTGCGTCACATGCTGCATGAAGCTGGATTCATGCCTGAAACTTTTGCTGCTTAAATCACCACAAATCCTCCTTTGTGGGTCTAGTGCAAAAACACCTTGACAGAGACTCACACAAGACAACAATCTTTCTGTTCTATCAAATATGTTTAACTCAAGTGAAACATTAAAATGCATCATTGTGTGTGTGTGTGTGTGTGTGTGTGTGTGTGTGTGTGTGTGTGTGTGTGTGTGTTGAAGCTTCACAAACAAAAACAGGCAGGTTAGCTCTGCTCCATCATGACAGTGTAGGGAAACAAAGGCAGCTTTGTTTCAGATGAAACAGAGACATAAGAAGATGACAGAGGTGTTGTTCTCTGTGACACGATCTGCATTGTCATCAACACATATCTCTGATTTCCATCATACCAAACTACATTGATAATTTTCATTAATCTTCCATTATTTTTGAATGTTGTGTTGGATTTGTTGAACCTTAAAAAATGAAAAGACTCAGCATAAAGATGATTTCATTCATTTTACTAAGTTTTATCTTTTTCACTTATGTAGTATTTATTATTTTGCAGTTTAAGGTCCTTCAGATGCAGATTTCACTCATTAAGAACACCCAGAGAACAGCACATGGATCAACACCACTTAAATTTAGAGGCCTGAAGTCCAGCTCATTCAGCGACTTACAGGAAGCTGGGTGTGTATGTGTGTGTGCATGTGTGTGTCTGTGTGTGTGTGTCTGTGTTTGGGGGGGTTGCAGTTCCTCTGCTCAGACATGTGTCAGTGCCTGTGTGTTTCTTGGCAGGATATCTGCATGTCTGAGAGTCTAGGGGGTGTTGTGGGGGTGAAAGACTGGAGGTGGACAGACAGCTGTGAACCATATGAACCAAACTTTACTGTACTGCAGATGAGTGAGGCCCATACTTGTTGCGCATTGGAACAGATCTGTGACCTCTGACCTCTGAACTTTGATAAGTAACCTCTGATCTCTAACGTGTGATCTCTGATCTGTGAGCTCTAACCTACTCTTTATTAAATCAACCTGTTTCTGTCTGAAATAATTCAGCTTGGTAAGTTTAAAGCTGGAGGTTTATATCCTAGGTTTTTTGTCTCTGGGACAGAGAAGTTTCTGGATCTGATCTGGAGCCTGATGAACAGCTGCAGTTCCATCAGCATCACAACCAAGTCCCTGTCTGGTTCAACTAGGAACCAGGCTTTCGAATTTAACACTTAATGATGATAAGCCCCACTCCTTCACACAGTCCTTCACACAGGCTGCCCACCATCAACGCTCCGCCCCTTCATACAAGCCCTTCCCTCAGAAACCCACCCTTTCACACACCACAGATTGCAGCATGAGACAGAGATGACCGAACAAATCTACTTAGTCTTGGTCCCTAAACAAGTAGCGCTAGACGTGAGCTGGTCCTGGGCTGATCCTATACCTGGTCTCACTTGCAGTAAATAACATCTTTGAATGTGTGCCCAGTCTCAGAGAGTGTATCTACTGCAAGTTTAACTGCTTTATACACAGCTGGTTTAGTCCAGTGTTTCCCAATCTAGGGGTAGAGCCTCTCCAAAGGGCCAGCAGATAAATCTGAGGGGTCCTGAAATGATTAATGGGAAATAAGAACAAAGTTCTCAAAAATATTTGGTCTTCTAAGCTCTGATTTTTTGGTGAATATTGGCTAAATTTAACATTTGTTGAAATGAAACAAGGTGAGAATTTTAGAGGTTAAATCTGTTAAATTTGCTGTAGCTGTTAACGACTATAGACATGTGAAATGTTCTGGTGTGTGTAAAATGACAATCTCACAGGTTGAAACCTTTGAATTCATCTTTAACATGTGTTGGATTTGAACGCTTATTTATTATTACTGAGTCAGATCTGCATCTGAAGGAACCAAGGCTGCAGATAAATGTAGAAGAGGAGTAAGTAGCAGCACATTAGGTACTCAAAGTACAAATACCTCAAAGTGTATATTCTTGACTCCAACTCAGTTTCATGTTTAGGATCCGTGAACCGATGAATTATCGGTGATATTATAGATTAGTTAATCACTCAGTGTAGATGTGTCTCACCGGTTGTTGCTGTAGAGCTGAAACATTCAGTTTTTTTGTCCTGATTTGATTTAAGACAGAATTGTTTTCCGCCGAACTCCCAACAACTGAGGCCAGACTCCAGAGACCGGGACAAACCTGCAACACCGACACGGTCCGGATCTGTTCGGGTCCGGGTCCAAAGACTCTAACTTCACGAGGAGTTCCGTCCTTCCCGGGTAGCAGGATTATTCCGCTCTGTTTGTTTCCTGTTATTTATCAGTTGGTGGCGTGTGAACCCCGCACGTTCCGCATCAAACACGCGAACGAACCCCCCGCCACACACACACACACACACAGACCTATATCTCTCAGTTCTGCATGGTCCATGTGTTTCTCCGTCCAGCGGTGTGCGCGCACCTGGGCGTTAGGAGACTGCATCACACATACACATACACGCGCGCGCGCGCACACACCCCCCCCTCCCCCACACACACACACACACACACACACACAAAAACAGCAGATCAGACATGAGCAAAACAGAATATCATTTCAGTCCAAATAAAACTTTTAAATAATAAATCGCGCGTGTTAGAAATGATTAATGTAAATTGATCTTCCAACAGGTCCACATGAGTGTTATTGATCAGCTGACTTCTGCCGCCGCCCAACGGACACCATAGGCACTGCAGCAGGACAGAGTAACACTTCTGAAGCCAATATTTGGAAATTGTAAAGTAATCATTTTTAATAATAAAGGTTTTTTGTGTATATATGTTTTGTATATATTCATACAAAGTCATCTCTCTCTCTCTCTATCTCTCCCTCTGTCTTATTATTCAGCTTCATCTGCTGATTTATTTATTCTATGTAAAAAAGTCAGTGTTTTGTCATGTGCAGCTAAATCTCATCCCAGGAAAATAACAACTGTTACAAATACTGAAACTGATTCTCAGTCTGAGCAGCTGAAAGAGTTTTGTCTTTCTCAACTTAAACATTGTATTAATTGGTTATCAAAATTTCTACGGATTAATTGTTTTACCATTAACTAATCAATTAAGCAATTGATGGTTTCACTGCGGACAGTAGCGCTGTTGCCTCACAGGAAGAAGGCTGAAGATTAAAGTCTTTGGGCTGGGACCCTTCTGTGTTAAGTTTGGATGTTCTCTCCCACAGTCCAAAACATGCTGAGGTTAATTGGATATTCTAAATTGCATGAGTTAGTATGAGTTAATGGTGTATATGCCCCATGCTCTGGTGTATCCTGCCTCTTGCCTGTAATATGCTGGGATTGGGATCCAGCAGACCCCTGCGCCCCTAATGAGGAATATAAAAAAGGAGGGTATAGAAAATAACTGACTGACTGGATTCACTAATGCAGGAACATTGTTGGTTGAAGAACTCAAATCATATAATGTTCATTTTTATACATATAAGACTCATACATAAAAACAAAGCATGTTGCATTATTGATGTACCAAACTCTCTATGCAAATCTGCATTGGTCAATAATATGGTAATAAAGGATCAGATGAGAGTTTATTCCAGCAGTTCCTCATCCTGTTTTATCTGTTTTCAAACTCTGATCAATGAACTGAGTGATGTAGCTGCAGATGAGGAAACTGTGGATTCAATAAATTGGTTCTGACAAGTTGATTTAACTGTGGTGTAATGTAAAGGTCAAAATTCCCTGTGAATTATTACATGAAGACAAAGCAAACAACCATAATTTAAAAAAAGTATCTAATCACTACAATCATGGATTTACTGATATGTGCTAAGTCCAAACACTCCCAAAAAACATCTCTACTCACAACTGGTTTAAACAGCAGAGATCAGAGATCAGAACCAGCCGAATCAGGATGACAGAGTAATGTTCCTGTGATAACCACTACAACAGCAGATGGATGAAGCTGTGGATCAGAGCTGTAGCTATAGATCACTCACTGGTTTCTTGGTCTTCACCTTGAAGTTCCTGCAGCGCCAGCTGAGGGCATCGGTGGATTGTGGTATCAAACAGGGTTAAAACAATAGAACTGATGTGAAGCCAGACCAGCTGGCTCAGAGCAAGAAACCACACTGAGCTGAGGAAGGTCCCACTCATCAGACTCAGACCCTAAACCCACCCCCAAACCACCCACCAACAAACTCAGTCACAGCCACTGACCTCCAAATCTATGGAGGAGCTAGGTCACCTGCTGCTGCCACTCAGATAAAAATAGCTCAGTGTCACTGCTGCTGCTGAGAGATAAAGAGAGAGAGAGAGGGGGAGAGAGAGAAAGACAGACAGAGAGAGAGAGAGAGAGAGAGAGAGGGAGAGAGAGAGAGAGAGAAAGAGAAAGGAAGAGTCCCGCCCACACTGAATTCTGTTAAAGAATTATAAATGTCCTGAGGAAAATCCCAGACACTGCCTGCAGAACAGAACTGGAACATTTCCCCCTGCTTCTAAACATACGAAACGGTTGATTACATTTTGGACACCTCTAAACTTATGACCAAAATATTCACTTCCATACCAAACTTTAAAAAGGCAGCAGCTGAACACCCAGGACAGTCCTCTCTGTCTCCTGATGGACAAACTGACCAACGAGGTCTTCATTGGCACTGCTTCAAAATACCAATAAACTCATCAAAAAGAAATAAAAAAGCACTTTTAGAACATTAGCAACATGTAACAAAAACTCCAAATTGACTAAATTGTTACTTGACACCAAGCAGAGAATATAATTTGGCTAATTATTTCCACACTGTCAGAGACACAAAGCACAGATGTATTCTGACAAAATATCAGCTCAGTGACCATCAGCTGGCAGCAGAGACAGGGAGTCACAGGACATGGCTGCCGGGCAAGAAGCCTTAGTATACACTGCCTACTAACCAGTTATCACGCACTGCCTACTAATCAGTTATTACGCACTGCCTACTAACCAGTTATGCAAAGGGCTGTGTTGATTTTTTTTAATGTTTGTATATATGGGTGATTGTGATGCAAACCTTATGTGTGAGAGTTATAAAATGTGTGGATTAATATGTTTATGCTGTCTGTATTTCTGTGTTAAGTGCTGTCAAACAGTGAATTTATTTTCTAACCATTGTGATATTGCTTTTCCCTCTGTGATGGTCAGGCAACTGTATTTAGTGGGTTCAGTCAACTCTGGAGGGGGGAACTATTGGCCTGATGGGAGATTTTGCTTTATTTGTATACTTAGTGACTGCATTTATTGTGAGTGTTATAGCAAATGGGTTTGCCAAAAGGTTCATTACTCAAAGCTTCATGTGCACACAAAGCCCCCTGCTGGTCAAAACCTATATTGTCAACAGGACAGTGCTTGTGCCTAATGTAATAAAAATGGCACACTGACACTGGGACACTGAGACATTATTGACCGTCCTGGGACCCAGCCTGTTTCTCTTTATACAACTCCTTTGAAAAAAATCTCTCACATGGAACAAAGGAAGTTGGGTTGCACAACTATCTTATAGCCAGCTTATAATTGTGGCACACAACAAACACTTCTCCATCTGAGGATGGAATATCGTATAAATATTGAAATGATTATGCACATTCAAACAACCGCTTCCAGAACTGTGATGTCCTTCATGACGTCACTCCTTCTTAAAGGCAGGCACTTTGGTCCTTATTGTCTGATAATACAGGAGCCTCTATATTGCACAGTGAGTGCAAAGTGAATGCTGAAGTAGAACTTTAGATTAAGAAATTAACTCTTTTCTTTGACACATTAGTGAAGTATCTCACCAGATCACCTGTGTTTTTTGCTCAGACTCAAGATGTGATATGATGCCCATCTCCAGCACATGAACTGCTGGTCTGTCTGTGAGTGAGGACTGGCATAGTGAAAAATTGCTTTTTGGGATAAGTGCTGTGAGATAAGGCAAGGCAAGGCAAGTTTATTTGTAGAGCACAATTCATACACAGGGCAATTCAAAGTGCTTTACAGTTACACACAATAACAAAAGGAGAGCAACACATACATAAAATCACAAAAGGAAAATCATAAAACATAGAATTCATCATTAATTTAAAAAAGAGTGAAGAGTGTTGATAAGATACTTTCAGTTTTCATATGCACGGTTAAACAGAACTGTTTTCAGCCTGGTCTTAAACATTATCAGCGTTGAGGCCTGTCTCACATTCTCTGGAAGACTGTTCCAGATTTTAGCTGCAGAAAACTGGAATGTAGCTTCACCATGTTTAGTCCTAACTCTGGGCACCTGCAGGAGACCAGTCCCTGAGGTTCTCAGGGTCCTAGATGGCTCGTATGGCTCTAACATGTCATAGATGTATTTTGGTGCTAGACCATGAAGAGACTTGTACACAAGTAAAGCTGTTTTAAAGGCCATTCTCTGAGTGACAGGAAGCCAGTGCAGAGACATGAGCACTGGACTAATATGGTCATATTTTCTGGTTCTAGTCAGGACTCGAGCGGCAGCGTTCTGAATGTTCTGTAGTTGTTTAACAGCTCGTTTAGAGAGACCAGTGAGCAGGCCATTGCAGTAGTCTAACCTGCTGGAGACAAATGCATGGATCAGTCTCTCCAAGTCTGGTTTAGACACTATATTTTTGATTTTGGCAATGTTTTTTAGATAGTAAAAGGCTGTTGATATTGTTGACTTTATGTGTTTGCACTGTAACTCAGGAAAGGTAGAAATTGAGAACAACCTGCTCTCCTGTTTTCAGTACCAACAGATCAGGAATACATGTTTCCCTAAAAAATCTGGAAGAATAGAGAATTTAAAAATTGTGAAACAGTAACTGCTCAGTATGTGAGGTTGTGTGATGTAATGATGACGATATAAGAAGAGCTCCAACTCTGCTATAAGTTGTCATGACAAACAATGCCGCCTTTGATAAAGAAAGTGACTCAAGACGTTCTAAAATACACATTTGTGTCTGTCCCCTGCCCCACCAGAGTTGTCCTTTGTTCTTACCTCTGCTTAGTCCTGCCAAGTTTTCTACGTCTCACCCTTACATTTAGACCAAATGTGACAGTAGGTTACCTAAATTTAAATTTCCCCTTCCTCCCTTAGGTGTGAACTTACCTCAGGGGGGACTCTCTTGTACTCTTATCTGAAAGGAAACCTTTTTCCTTTCTTTTGTTCATACAGTATTCTTTATTTTTTTGTTCAAAGCCTTTGTTTTCTTGCTTTGTTCTGATGGTATATAGGGTTGAAATTTACCAACAGACTGGGATGGCTTTCTGTATCAGATTTGACTCTAGAACAGAAGGTCTATCGTGCTCTATAGACCAAAGAGAGTAAAGGTTTACCACCATATAGCAAACTTGTACAAGTCTCTAGAGACTTCTTTAACACCTTTCACAGTTTTGCCTTTCGCTGTATGGTCACTTCGAACCCATTGACCTGAGTTGCCCTTTTCCTGTGGGGTGTACTATACCCATAAAAGATCGTCACCATACATGACACCAATGGACATAAGATATGGCTGTCTACTAAGCACCTTCCGCTGAAGACTTAGTCTAAGAAGTTGTCAAAGACTGTTGGACCTTTTGAGATTCTGAAACCAGTCTCAATGCTGTCTGCCTAAACTTGCTTTGAACTGAATGGGTCCACCATGTTCTCAATGTTACTGCTGTCAAGCCTGTCTAGCAGGTTAAACAAAGTGACATGAGAAATAAGCAATTGAAACATAACAGGTCAAACTACAGGTACTACTCGGAAAATTAGAATATTGTGTAAAAGTTGTTTTATTCATGCAATTCAACATAAAAGGTGAAACCAATACATTTTATAGACTCATTACAAGCAAAGTGAGATATTTCAAGCTTTTATTTGTTTTGATTTTGCTCATTAGAACTTACAGCTTCAGAAACCTGAAATTCAAAAACTCAGAAAATTAGAATATTGCTTGAAATCAATTTAAAAAAGGGATTTTAAATACAAAAATGTCAGGCCTCTGAAAATAAAATGTTGCATCTGTACTTAGTACTTGGTTGGGGCCCCTTTTGAACGAATGACTGCCTTAATCCTGCGCGGCATGGATGCTACCAGGTTGTGGCACATCTCCGGTGTTATGGAAGACCAACATGCTTCAATCGCGGCCTTGAGCTCTTCTTTATTGTTTGGTCTCTTCCCGTTCAGCTTTCTCTTGGCAATGCCCCACAGATTTTCTATGGGGTTCAGGTCAGGTGAGTTTGCGGGCCAATCAAGCACAGTAATCCCATGGTTGTTGAACCAGGATTTTGTACTTTTGGCAGTGTGGGCAGGTGCCAAGTCCTGCTGGAAGATGAAATCTGCATCCCCATAAAGCTGGTCCGCTGAAGCAAGCATGAAGTGCTCTAAAATGTCCTGGTAGACAGCTGCGTTTATGCTGGACTTGATAAAGCACAGAGGACCAACACCAGCAGCTGACATGGATCCCCAAGTCATCACAGCCTGGGGAAACTTAACACTGGACTTCATGCATCTTCCATTTTGCGCCTCTCCGGTCTTCCTCAGACTCTGGGACCTTTGTTGCCAAATGAGATGCAAAACTTGCTCTCATCAGAAAAGAGGACTTTGGACCACTGGGCAACAGTCCAGTCTTTCTTTTCTCTAGCCCAGCTAAGGCGCCTCTGGCGTTGCTTGCTCGTGAGGAGCGGCTTGACAACAGGAATACGACATTTGAAGCCCATGTCCAGCATCCTCCTGCGTGTCGTTTCTCTTGAAGCAGCAACTCCAGCTTGAGTCCACTCCTTATGAAGTTCCCCCACACTTTTGAATGGCCCTTTCCTGACCATCTTCTCCAGGCTGCGGTCATCCCTCCAGCTTGTACACCGTTTTCTTCCACACTTCTGCCTTCCACTTAACTGTCCATTAATGTGCTTTGACACAGCACTCTGAGAACATCCAGCTTCTTTTGCGATCACTTTTTGTGTCTTACCCACCTTGTGCAGGGAGTCAATGATGGTTTTCTGCACAACTGTCAGATCTGCAGTCTTCCCCATGATTGTGAATTCTTCTAAACCAAAGACACAGGCTTTTTAAAGGCTCGGGACCCTTTTGCAGGTGTTTTGGATTACTTACCTGAATAGTGTGTGACACTTTGAGCCTTCAATACTGAAGCTTTTAACAGTATTCTAATTTTCTGAGTTTTTGAATTTGAGGTTTTCTGAAGCTGCAAGTCCTAATGAGCAAAATCAAAACAAATAAAAGCTTGAAATATCTCACTTTGCTTGTAATGAGTCTATAAAATGTATTGGTTTCACCTTTTATGTTGAATTGCATGAATAAAACAACTTTTACACAATATTCTAATTTTCCGAGTAGTACCTGTAACTCTAATAACAGAAACAACAATAAAACACGCAAGTGAAGCAAGTAGGTGAACAATCTAACATAAATGCTAGCATTCACTGCCTAGAAGACAACCTCCTATGGTTATTTTGGGCTGGAGCTTGTTTTAATCCGGGTTCGGTGAAACGGATCTGCAGCGCTTCCTTTGCTACAGTCCAGTGCTAGCATCGAGCTAGTTTTCTGGCTCAGAGGGAGAGGGTTGTGAATAAACAAGAAGAGAGAAAACTGCATTCTGGTTATCCTTTTTCTTAGGCGGGCTTTGACTGCATCCACGGGAAAAACAACTTGATTTGGATGGTGACCGTCGAACAAGGAGGGTGGACAAAACATTGGGTCTGGCAAGGATTTCTTCTTCAAGCCTTCTGGAAATGTGTGTGGTGTCTTCTTGTCGTCTCGCTTGGCTGTGAGACTGGGAAACTGGTGATTTGCCTCCTATCTTCTCACTCCAAGGAGCAAGACTGGAAAGCATAGATTTTGCCTCCTATCTCCCGCTAGCTGCGGGCTGGAAGAGCTTTGGTTTCGGGTTTTTCTTTGCCTTTTATCGTTCGTTGTTATCGCTTATGGCGACACTACAACCAAAAGCAATCTGTTTTCTGGGGAACCCCAGATGGGAATCTCTGTGTGGTATCCTGCTGTATTAGCAAATAAATGGCAGTGTCTCTGTTTTTGCGTAAGCTAATCAAAAGACTATCTTGAAGATCAAGGCTCTACTGTGTCTGTCCTTCCTGTTGTAAGGAAAGTTTTTTTGTCTTAGAGAACCATTTGTTCAAGCCCTCAAAGATAAGTTTCAGGCTACTCATCTAGAATTGAAACTTAGTTATTTGATGTTTATTGCTCAGCACAACACTTTATTTTAGATATGGAAGAGCTTACAGTAGATTCAATATAAATCAAAAAGTCAAAAATTCAATAATCACTCAATCAATTATTCAACAATATACAAGTAGATTTCAATTCCCTAAACTTTCTTGAATATTGCGAATTCTGATCTATTCTTGAAACCTCGCTCATCTGGATGGATAATTTAATTCATTAGCTTATTGTTAGATGGAAAGTCACTGTGGAAAGCACCTTTCTTACCAACAGACTGACAATCAGCCCATTTAAAAAATATCCAACCCTTATAGAGACAAAAAAAGTTGGTATTCAGCTTTTTATTTTTTCTAGCACTGTAAGTACTTCCCAATATATAGGCAATTTGAATCTTTTGGTGTCAGGTGCTTTCTTCCTTGACTCCTACTTCCATATATCTTACATGATCAGCACTTTTTTTTACAATGATTATGAAAAATAATCATGCAATTTCTTTGTTATTTAATTCATCAAATCATCACAAACTTATCTTAGGTTACCATCATCTCTTCAGTTAGTGGTAATGTTTATACTCACATTTCAGTTACATATTTCAACATTTAATCACTCTTCTTGTCTATTCTTACCGTATACTCAGTCGCCATTGCCGCTTGGTTCTGGGTCATCTTCTTCGGCCTCCGAAGTCAAAAAAGGTTTTAGGTTTTCCCTTTGGCTCTGGATCTTTGAGAGATTCTGTGATCAGTATCATTCTTGGTCCCTTTGTCTTTTCGAGATCTTATGTGACTCTTCTTCTTCTGGATCCGACACCATCTCAGGGCCTATCTTGTCATCTTGTCGTCTAGGACACCAGAGGGCGCATGACCTCTGGTGTTAACACAGGCATTTTTCTGCGTTCATTATGGCGTAAATGAGGTCTTATGGCATTGAATGAGGGCTAACGGTGCACACTCGGGCAAGAAGATCTAAGGCCCTCTGTTGTTTCTACATCTTCCTTTGTATTCACCTCTATACGCAAAAAGACGCATTAGCTCATGATAAAAGTCCAGATTTGCTCTTTCAGCAAGTTGAAAGGGAAAACAGTATTACTTCTGGATTATATAGTATGATATAGTACAATAAAATACTAGTTTAGCAAATGGCAGCAATGCAACCTCCAGCTGCCTTAAAACCCCAAAGAAGAAGAAGAAACTATTGTTACCCAATGCAAACATGACAGCTTTTTGAAAAAGTTCACCCTGGATTCTGGTTACAAAAAATGTTTATTACAGAGCATTAAGCCTTTATACTTTTGAAGTTATTTTTCTGTTATTATCTGTATGTATTAGTTGATGTATAGACAGATCTTTATATAATCTTCATGTGTTTATGTATGGACAAATATCTTATCTATAATTTTTAATGGGAGTTGAAGTGTAGACAGATATATCGGTAGTAGTCTGTAGTTGTTCTCACACAGGTTAAGATTGTCCAGTGAATACCCATGAATATGCTGCAAATATAGACAGTAAAAACATGGTGGAGGGCAGAGCCAGGGTATGAATGCATAGTTTATCATCTTTTTAAATTATTTTTGCTCTAAATAAATAACATGGATGTTAATGGATGTTATTTTCTTGTGCAAACAAATGAATATCTTTCAGAATTAGGTAATTGGTTTCAGAGCACATGATTAGATATTCTTTATCATTCCTCCATTATTATTTAATGAGAGTTCTAAGACAGTCAAATAATGCTGGGGGTCATACACTGTACTGAGATGAAGTATAATTATCTGTATTGATTTCTAAAAGTTCATTATTTTATTCAGTCATGTTTGCAAAAGTTAGCCATTTGCCAGTTAGCAGTTATCATCATTACAAGCTCTATGGAATAAACAGAATCCTCACACCAAGTGCAGAACATCAGGAAAAGTCTAACAATGATAAGATCAGACTCTTTATTTATAGAATACTCAACATAGGTGATTACTAGCAATATAAGAGAGAGAGAGAGAGAGAGAGAGAGAGAGAGAGAGATGGAGAGCAGAGTAGTGTAAACCACACTACTTTGGTTTGTATCAGAGCAAGGACAATCCTGCTGTGTATGTCCATTACATCATTTGTTAATTAATTTACTGTAAAACATGTTTGCAGTAAGTAAAAAAAACATTTATTTTGTACAAAATAAATAACATTCAGACATTTCCATATTTGAACCACAAATAAAAACAGTGAAAAAGAAATGTGCATCAGTGGACATCAGTTTGTAAATACCAATGTAATAAATGAATAATAAAAAAAAACATCAGATCTAAATCTAATCCATTAAAGTTCGCTGTTAACCCATCCTCTGATGTGTAAATGCAGAGAGAAACACCTGCCGATGAGATGGAGCATCATTCCTATGTCACTGAGCTCATCAGGACTCTCCAGTCATGATGGAGAGGAACTCCTCCTGGTTTACTGTGTGCAAAAAAACAGAAGAAACTTTAGTCTGAGTCTTTCACTATCAACACATTTGAGGAAAGTGACACAGAAACATCTGTGTACAATGACTATGACACTGAAATGTGGTCATATCTTAGTGGGTGCATCAAGGCAGAAACAGCCAGAGATGAAGTTCAATAACACAATAGCTATGGAACTATTAGCAATGAGCCCACCAAAATCCTGCTAGCTAGCTGTCACTCAAACAGAACCCCCATTATTTATGCAGATTTATGCAGAATTTTAAGCCTCAAGAAAATGTTAATTGGCAGGTTAGGAAAAGTTTACACTCTCCATCACTTTCTGGAATAGTGAAATTATCTATAAAGGCCAAAATCTTTCTTTGCATCAGGCTGTAAACATGTTTTTTCTGATGAAAAGATTAAGATTTTAACAAGGCGGTTTTGTGGGGATTGACTCGCCTTTACGACTATAATCAAGTGGCCAATTCAAGAACTGCAGTTTTTGGCACTCCCTTATTGTGCTTACTGCTTAGCACCAGAGGTTGCCCCTTTGGTCACAGTCATCTCATATTACAAGACAGACTCATATCACAGTCACATCCATGACGACCATCACTTACTCTCTCCATCGCCGTCAGTATCAAACTCATCAATCATGCTCCGAAGCTCCTCATCAGTGACGTTTTCTCCAAGCTCTCGAGTGACTCGTCTCAGGTTCTTCAGACTAATCCGTCCGGACTCGTCGTCATCGAACAGGCGGAAAGCTTTTATGATCTCTTCTTTCGGATCTCTGTCCAAAATCCGGTCTGTCACTGTGAACATAGCCACACTTTTTTTTAGGTCACCCAGAAAGTTGACCTAACCTGTTTGCATTAGTGTTCGCTGAAGTGAACTTACCGACCTCATTGAAATCCTCAAACGTTATTTTCCCATTTCCCTCTCTGTCATAGTCCTTAAGGATCTTCAGAACGTCAACCTTCTTCACCTCAAAGCCAAGTGCTCGCATCGCCACCTTCAAAAAAGTCATGTACGTTTGAATAGCATGGCATCTGGAGGTGGAGCTGCTTTAACTACTATACACAATGTTTCCTCTACGTTCATTTAAAGCCATGGGCCATTATGTGGTGTTACGTGGTGTTACGTGGTTCACAAGCACCTCAATCACCCAGCAACAGGTCAGAGTCAGAGGAGTGTAAAGCAGCATCTTACTAGCAGGAGAAAAAGGTTGAAGAATTTAGTTATGAGCTAAAAATACCTAAACATACATTTTATATTTAACCTATTAAAAAATGTATTGGGCAGCATTGAGTTTATATAGAAAACCTCAGCTAAATAAACTATTTTTATCTGTACATTGTCATGGAACCAAATGTGACTCATATTACAAATTTAAATGGATTAAAGAAATCATTTAATTTTCAAAATAATTATTTTTGACAATAAATCAAATTAAATGAACAGTCAATGTTCCAAATTAACATTTAATATTTAATTTTCAGAACATTCTCTGACAAAAAGGTCCAACTTGCAATTTGAAATGTCAAATTTGAAAATTAAATTCAGAAAAGACCATTTTCTGTGCTTGCTGCAAAAAGTATCTCATTAATCAGTATGAGTTGGTAATTCCAGGAAGTGCAAGAGAGTGACTTGGCCAATCTCCTTCTTCTGGATTGGTTTTCCTACCTAAACTCATTTGACTGCACAACATAGCTCTTCCTGCATTGTCCAATCTTCACTTGGGTTAGCTTTTCAGGTTGAGCTCACTTCTATTTCTCATTCGGATGCCTGGGAGAGACTTGAGGAAGTGCTCCTGAGTTTGTCTTAATATTCTGCTGCTAAAGTATTGACATCAATGCAGGTCAAGGACTGCTATCAAGTGATTATTGGAAATTTTTTTGTGTTTTAATCAGTGAATAAGGCAATGACTACATAAAGAGTGTAGCCATCATTATACACCATCATTATATGATATACAGTGTTACGAAAGTTCACTTTCTACATAAACTAGTATAGAATATTACTGTCAAATTTCCTTGCGATTTACTAGAAATTTAACAGAAACCAGCATATCTACATTGTTCTATCGTTATTTGCCTTGTTAGAGATTGTCCGCAATATTACATGTTTCAGTATGAATTGATTGTTAAAAATTATTGATAAAAAACAAATTACTTTTCCTTCACCTGTTGCTGTAGTAAATCATATTAACAATGCCCTATCAATAGATGTAGTATGCATTTAATACCTGAAAAATCAATTAAGAGACTTTCTATCATTCTGTTTGGTGCAGTACATCATATTCACAATGCTAACTATTACAGCTGAGGTTCTAGTGAAAACAATATGTAGTATGAATCAATGAACAATTTTAAAAACAATATTTGAATAAAAGGCATATTAAAAGACTTTAAGTAAATGTCAGGTATTAAATGTGTTCTTTGTCCATATAAAATATATTTTCACTGAATCCTTACCTGTTGTAATGAATTATGACTTTCAAGTCCTACAGTGAATAGAATAGGGAAAAGTAAAATAATGCAGTAATGACTTTGAAATGGATACGCCTTTCTGTTAATGTATTTTATTTTCAAATTTGACATTTCATTGGAATTTGCTACCTTTTTGCCATTTGAGAATGTTCTGAAAAGTATTTTTTCTTTGTCATTTTGATTAAGTAACAGAATGAGCAATCTTGAATAGAGAATCAAGACTGGAATATTGATTATTCATTTTATTTATAATCCAGCTTGTATTTTAAAATAGAAAAAAGATTTCTGTTAATGCATTTTAACTTATATTACAAGCTTTATATGCCTGGATGGAGGAAAATCTCTTCTTCAAGGAGATACCAACATTAGCTTTCTCTGTAATATTCTCTGATATATACTCTTTTAAGCTAAATTAACATTATGTAACACATTAGGGGTGGCTTTAGCTCAGAGACAGAGCAGTCATCCACCAGTCAGAAGATTGGGCAAGATACTGATTTGCCTCCGATGGCGTGTGCCATCGGTGTGTGAGTGCTTAGTTTCCTGATGTGCAGGCAGCTCTGTATATTGCCACCGCCATCAGTGTGTGGATGGGTGAATAGACTTTTTGTGTAAAGCACTTTTGAGTAGTCAAAAAGACTAGAAAAGCGCTATATAAATGCTATATTAAGTATTAAGTTAATTTGGCCTGGTTTGAACTTAGGTTCACAAGTAGACTAATTGATAGCTTTAAGCTAAAAGTAATATCTACAGGCCATTATGTAACTGCTGCAACTCACTAACTGCATTTTTTTTAAAATGAGCTTGTTAATCATTTGCCTTTCATTGACTCAGATGAAGATGGTTGGGAAAAAACAAAAAAATAAAAATGTATTGTTCACACAATATTTTTAATGGGGTGTAGTAAATTGGGAGAAATAACCCCCTTATTGTTTTCTATTTGTGGGTGAAGACTGAAAAACACATTAGGGATGATGTGGTTGGATCTGATCCAGTCCTTTATTCTGACACTGACAGCAAGGAAATACATTTGTGCAATGTGAACCAACTCACTGCTGGATGGAGCCGAATATGACTGTGTGTGAATGTGTGAAAACTCTGGTTTTATTCTCAACATTTGTTGGATTTTAAAGCCTCTTTATTATCACGGAGTCAAATCTGCATCTGAAAAATGTAGCGGAGAAGAAAGTAGCAGCACATAAACTAGTCGAAATACAGTACAAGTAGCTCAAAGTGTACTTTCATATAGTACTTGAGTAAAGTACTGCGGTACACCGGACAGGTGCACACGTCATGATATATTTTCTCACCTTCAGCTCGTGATAATCGATTTCTTTGTCTTTGTCAGTGTCGAACAGCTCGAAGGCTTCTCTGATCTCGTGTTTGTGCTCCTCGCTCAGCTCCCTTCTCTTCCTCCTCTTCATCCTGTCCGTTGACAGCTCAGCTCTGCGGACATGACAATTAACAAACTGATAAATTATCGATCAACACGATTTGATCAGATCACTAACACGACGACAGGCTGTAGACACACACATGCTAACAGCAGAGCTAACGTTAGCTTCTCTCAACGTTTCCCGCAGTCAGGCATTACATCAAACAGCAAGACAGAAACATAATCGATAACTGATCCGTCATCGATCGGTTTACCTTAAAGTCAAACTCATTCTGGACGATTTCACAAACCAATAAAACAAACAGAGATCTGCTAACAACGGATCCGTTTATGTGCACTGAGACTTTCAATTGGTCGCTGGTAACCAAGCAACAGTCAAGTGTTTTCTGATTGGTGTACATTACTTAACACTTAAAAGGCAGTTATCAGTTATGTGGCATTTTTGTGCTGAAAATTGTTGGTCGAAAAAATTAACATCGGACTGATTCTTCTTCTTCTTCTTCTTCTTCTTCTTCTTCTTCTTCTTCTTCTTCTTCTTCTTCTTCTTCTTCTTCTTCTTCTTATTATTATTATTATTATTATTATATATGATTATTATTATTTCAAATTCAGTTCATATTTAAAAACACCTTTAATAAAGATACTGATAAACAAACAATAGTTCAGATAACAACTAACAAAGACAACAAATATATACATAGATGTATCATAAATACATTTTTTAATTGATGTGATCAGTGTTGCAGTCAATTCCTTTAACTGTCCTTTAAAACATATTAATTCAGAATAATTAGAAACAAACAGGTGTAATAAATTCATTTACTGATATGATGATGGAGGTCTTTCCATATCATGTATTTTTTCAGTATAATGTTTGAATTCTTTTTTAAGTTGAATGTTTTTCTTGTGTATTTAAATAAAGAATCAGTATCTGTCCTATTATACAGCAATATAATGTCTTTTCTTTCCTATATGTATAAAAATGATACAAGTTAATTTTTCTAAATAAAATGTATAATACTCTTGTAGGATAAAATGATAAAACTAATTATTTGTGATTTATTATTAATTTATACATTAATACAACAGGTGAATAGAAACAATTTTTCACCTGAAAACAAGCATCAAGTAGCAGGTTCACACTAATCTAACAGCAGCTCTGCAGCAGCAGATTCTCTCTGTGTTTTATTTGTGGACAATAAACCACTTTATATTAGCATGAATAAGTATTACCAATATGCACTTGTAACATGGGGCTCTATGGGGATTGACTCACTATTAAGCTCCGAATGGCCATTCAAGAAGCTATAGTTTTTGGCTCTACTTCTTGGGCTCACACAACCCCTTTGTTACAACACTGATTAACAAGATGTTTTCAGGCTGTAACATCACTGACATCTGCTGGTTAGTTTGTAAAGTCAGAGCTACCGTTACATTTTATTACAATTTCAGATTATTACAACTACAATTTATTACAGTTGCAAATTATTACAGTTACAGTTTAATACCTTTACAAATTATTCATGTTACAGTTTATTACAGTTATAAATTATTACAGTTACAGTTTATTAAAGCTACAGATTATTGAAGATACATATAGATATAACACAGTTCTATATTATAGCTCTTTACTTCACAGCTATTTCCTCCTGTTGGTTTATTTGGAACCCCAGTCTTTTTTGAAAGCTGTAAAGCCACAGCTCTATTAATCCTTTGTTTGCACTTTTAACATATGGAAAATCACAAGTATTTGCATTCAAAATAAATACACAACAAAAAACAAAAATGTTAATGAGCCAAGGTTCAGAAACACACTATCACAGGGACAGTAAATCATATAGTTCATATATTAACTTCAGTTTTCTAAAGAAAACAAATCATTGATGCAGGAAAAAAAACAAGAAGCTGCTGTTTAAAGGTTCACTCTGCAGGAGGAACCATACACACACACGCACGCATGCACGCACACACACTCCTCAGCTACGTGTGCATGTGGAAGCAATTTGTGAATAAAAACGTATTGAGAAGTGACCGGTCCGCCTTGTTCCACCTCAGAGGAAATGACACGCATGTTATGAGGTTCCATTGATATCCATTTAATCGAAGACACACATTAACAGGTGTGTGCATGCATGATTAACTTAAGAAAATTTGTGTGTATGTGTTGTTTGTATTTCACCTGTAACAAGAAGCTGTGTAACATCCCTACAGCGTATGCAAGTCTATATCTGTCACTATTTGAAAAAATGTTAAGTCTTCACACACCTGTGCATTAGCAGTTTTCTGATGGTACGTGCATCTCTCAGCAGTCCTCACACATGTGTAATTGTAGTTGACCAGGGTGAGGCAGCACTGAGCCTTACCATACCAATGTGCTGGAAATTTAAAAAAGAAGAAGCTGATAAAGATAAATGATTAATGATTTATAAATACATGCTAATTTATAAATCATTTATAAACGAGTCAGGTGGTAAAGGTGGAGTTGTTCCACTCTAGTTTGGCTCTATTACATATCACATCACGAGCCTGAATGAAAGCAGTCTAATCCAGTTCAGTTGACAATGTATGTAATGTATGCCAGCCATTGGCATTAGTGGGTGAATGTGTGTGTGAAAGTATGAATGGCCGAAATGACTGAAAAATGAATGAAAAGTGCTACAAAAGCAGTTGATTAGTTATACAGAACAAGAATATGTTCTGTAATAGTTTCAAAGGTCTATTTCCTGTCTAATTGAATCAATGTAGGATTTCGATGTTAACCCCTGAGTTGATATTAAATTAATGTTGGTTAATGACCAGCAGAATTTCACTTGCATTTCAGTTATTGTGGATATTGAATCAATATTGAAAGTGCAACATGCCTTTTCAAAGCGCTTTGAATTATATTTCAATTAATGATACCAGCAGAAATAGTCTAGTAAGTCAAAGCTACTACCCAAAAATACTATAGTTTCCACTATACTAAAATATCCTGTTTTATCTAGACAACCTTATTTAATATGGAAATCAATTCTGATGTAGTAACAATTGCAAACACACATACTTAAAAAAAAAAACCCAATATTTATTGAATTTCATTTAGCCAATCCTCATTCAGTTCCACCACGTCAGGAGTGGAGTGAAGCCACCTCTGTATGTATGGCGTGATGTGTACTTATTAGTCACAACACCAGGCTGCTGGATGAGGGCTACCTGAAACACAGAACAACACAGAGACTGTAAATTTCTGTTACAAGATTATCCCCTGGTAAAAGAAGATAAGATAAGATAAGATAAGATAGGACTTTATTGATCCCACAATGGGGAAAGTTGCTTGTTACTGCAGCTAAGCACAGGTGTGAGAGATTACAGAGTACAGAGTAAAGAAAAAGAAAATGAAAAGCTAAAGAAAATAAAAGCTATTAAAAATAAAAAATACACAACACTATATACAAAATTCGTAGAATTTGTTGATCAGCATACACAGTATGCATTATGGACATAAAAATCTCACGCAAGCAAACGTACTGTACTTTACTTTCTTACTGCATTGTGTAGTTTTATGAAGTAAAAGACCATTTCGGCCTGCAACCTTTCTGTTTATTCATGCAGACCTAGCCTAACGTTACAGTCAGTCTGGTATCCTCACTATATTATATATATATGTTAAATTTGGCTGCTTTGTTGTTTTACCACCACTTTCATCCTTGCTTCTTTGCTAAATTGCTAATGTTTAGTTACATTACTGATGCTATTTTGTCTATTAGGTGTAGATCACAAAGTGCATTTGAGTGTGATGTTCTGTAAATCCAAATTTTCACAAGCGTAAAAAAGTGTATGCCTATCTGGAGAAGGTTATCTGATGCTTCTGCCGGTTCACTCATCTCAATCTTCTGGCTGATGAGACAAAAGAAAAAAGAAGCAGGGTTTTCTGCAGAAAGCTTGTTGCATTCTGGTGGCAATAAAATACCTATTCAATGATAACTTCATTTATTTTTTTTGTGCAAAGCAACAAAATGTGTTTTTACGGAATATTAAAAATATAAATAGGTTGAAGTGTACTTAAAAATGCCTTTTGTTGTTTATACTCCCTATGTTTCAAATTCTATTTGAGCATGGAAACCTATCTTTGACATTCCGGACTGATATAAGAACTCTCGTGCAGTTTCTCCCCTGCAGTATTCGCTTGTTCTATTTGTACCAGGTGGGCTTCCGTGGTCAGGAAGAGGACGTGGACAAGCGAGGCGCACAGGTACATGGGTGTCTCTACATATTTGCCACTGTGTTTTTTCTCAAATGCTTAAGGTAGCATTGTCCGTACGTATCTTCTGTTTATATCTTATTTTTACCTGTTATGTCTTGAGCTTAATTTGTGTTCTTTGGTCGGGGATTTGGTAACGGTAATAAAATCTGTGGATCGTTAGCTCTTAGGTCTTATTAGGTGGCGTAATGAGTGTGCTTGTCCTTGAATTTGATAATTATGTCGATCTATGTTTCTTCAAAGTGTATTTTGCAGTTTCACACTTCTCACACACGGCAAAACTGTCTTCAGAATATTTGATGTCCAAGGATTGTCTTGAGCTGGATGTTAGGAGAAGTTGCGCTGAAGGCAGCACAGTTAAACGACAGCTATTAAGCAACTAAGAAACTACACAAACTACACTGGCTACGACAGGCTAGTCACACGTAATCACGACAAGAAAATGAGCAAGGAAGGAGCGGCGCGCACTAAGCAGGCTAACGATATCGCCAAGCTATTCAGTACCTCAGTGCCTCGCTAAGGACACGCTCTCTTGCAGAGTGCTCTTCGCGGTTTCGTGATCTTCACGGCCGAGTGCATCATCACTAGGGTCAGCGGAGGCCAAGGCTAGAGCAAAAGCAGATGCAGCTAAACACGTTTGAGCTATGCGGAAGAAGAAATGAATCTGAAATGAGAAAAAGCTAGGTTAGAAGCTTCTACGGACAGAAAAGGGAGACTGCTGCTGCCATTGCCGAGGTAGAGGCACTGGAGGCCGCCTTAGGCACCTATGAGCCAATCACCAAGACCTGTGTTGACGTTTGTACCCCACAAGTTAAGATGGAAGGTAAGCATGCCACTGCAACACACCAGTTTTCACCTGGGCATTACGATGAACACTCTCCACATTATCCTATCCAATCAAACTACAACGATGGTGGCTCACACCCTTTGCAATACCCTTTGCAATACCCTATGCAACCGAACAATAATAATGAGGGCCCACACGTGAATGACTTTGTAAGGTATCTCGCCTGCCGAGAGCTGGTGGCTACAGGATTGCTCCAGTTTAACATGGAGGCGATCATTCCAAACTGCATCCAGAGGCTTAAATCTGACACAAAGGCAAACTGGATTTTTTACACAAGTGGCTGGGGGTAAGAGTCAGTTGAGCAAGTCGAACAGATAAGCACAATACACATCTGTCGCCCAGAAGCAGGGCTAGCTATGGCATGGGACAGGCTTGAGCTCACATACGGATCTGCTGAAGCTATAGAAAATGTTCTGTTCCAACGCATCAACAGCTTCCTACCAACAACTGGTCAAGATGGAGTCCAGCTAACAACATCTGCTAATCTGCTAATGGAGCTTCAGTCTGCCAAAGAAGAAGGTGACCTACCTGGTCTTTCCTTCCTGGATACAGCAAGAGTCCAAAAGCTGCCACCTTGTCTCCAGGAGAAATGGATCTCTGTGGGTGCAAAAATCAAGTGGAAGAATCAGGTGGCCTATCCTCCCTTTGCCTTTTTTGTTGATTCCATGTTACAACAGGCTCGTATGATGAGTGATCCAAAACACAGAGATGTCTCCTGGAGATGTTTCCAACACTGGTGGGTTCCCAACAAAGTCAAGCAACGACAAGGTATGTTTATTGCAGAGAACACTCCACCCTCTGACCAAATGTCAGACATTCAGATGGAAACCTATAGAAGAGCGCAAAACACTACTCTGAGACAACAATCTGTGCTTTAAATGTTTTCTTTCTTCATCTCACATAGCAAAGAACTGCAAAGTCAATGTCCAGTGTGATGAATTTAAAAGTGAAAGGCACAACACAGTGCTTCACCCTGGACCCCCACTATGGATCCAAGAGGCAGCACCTGCACCTGAGCACGGCGGGGAGGAGGAGAGAGAAGCTTTGCTATCATCTCAAGTCACTACCAATTGCACAGAAGTCTGTAGCAGTGAGTTATCAGACCACTCCTGCTCTAAGATATGTTTTGTTAGAGTGTATCTAGCTGGCCATAGAGAAAAGCCAGTCAAACTGTACACAATATTAGATGAAAAGGGCAATAGATCACTAGTTTGCTCACAGTTCTTTCAGTGACAAAAGTCAGAGTGCTCCATACACCTTGAGTACATGTGCTGGAGTGAAGGAATCTACAGGCACGAGAGCCAGCGGCTATGAAATGGAATCCCTAGATGGAACTCTCCATGTCCCATTGCCAAGCCTCATAGAGTGCAATGATATTCCAGAGAAGAAATACCAACTCTCGAAGTGGCTTGAATGCTTATGCTTCTTCTGGGTCGGGACATCATCAGACTGCAGAAGGTCCGCGACGAGAAGAATGGCTCACACAATCAGCCCTATGCACAGAAATTGGACTTAGGCTGGGTCACTGTTGGTAACATGTGATAAGCTGACGTCCACAGACCACCAACTGTCTGCACGGTCCACACAAACATTATTGAAGCAAAACATCCCACTCTCTTCACCCCTTGCCCTGATGGGTTTCAGGTTAAGGAGAAGTTCTGTGGTGTTCAGACAATCAATCCACGCTCACAGCTCACAGACAAAAGACCACAAGAGCTGAAACATCTCTTACCTCTGAAACACAACCTTGAGAGGAAGCCTGAAATGAGAAATCACTTTCTCAGCTTCATGAACAAGATGTTAAAGGATGGCCATGCCAAGTTAGCCCTACCTCTCAGTGAAAATGAGGAATGGTGATACTTACCAACATTTGGAGTGTACCACCCAAAGACCAATGCAAAGCTGAGTTGACAGTTGAAGAAAAGCTTCAACTGAGATTATCTGATCAGTTCAGCAGGAAGTCTACAGCCAACAACTCGTATGCATCCAAAAGCAAGAGAAGATTCCAAAGACAAGTCCTCTCCAGAATCTTGACATCTTTGCTGATCGAGAGGGCCTTCTAAGAGTTGGAGGATGCCTACACAACTCAAGTCTGGAACAGAGTGAAAAGACTCCCTTGATTATCCCTGGTCAACATCATAGCGTTAATCATAAGAAAACCCACCATCAAGGCCACCACTACACAGAAGGAGAGGTATGTACAGTTAGCCTTTGGATAGTTGGCACAAGGGAAAAGTGAGCAGCATCCTCCACCAGTGTGTATCCTGCCGGCGACTCTGAAGTCCAGAAAATGGCTGACCTGCCAGCCTATTGCCAGCTATTTTTTGTTATAAGTTAGTCCATTTTTCTTTCTTCTTTAATTCTCTTATATGTTAATATGATGTTATGCAGAGGTGTACTTGTAACAATTTTATAGACAAATGTTACTATTTAGAGTCGTGTGGGGGGGGCGCGAGATGTCTTCTTCGATAGGGGGGGGCGTAAGACAGGAAATAATTAAGAAGCACTGATTTACACAGAAGGAATAAACGTTACATTTTTATTCACAGCTGTCATCCTCTTGTGTACTGAAAACAAAGTGCCTGGCAGCAAAGTTTAAACTACTACAAGTGATTCTCCTCTGATAAATTAAAAGACAGTAGTCATGAACTTTTCTCACAAAGTTTCTTTTTTTGGCCTTGACTACGGTACAGTAGCTCATGTTTACATGAGTAAGAAAGTAGCAGCTGTTAGCATGTGGGTTTTGAGAGATGTTACAGTACTACAGCTAAATGTGTGGATTTATAGTATGTAGTTCCTGAACGAACAAGCAGGTCTTTTATAAAGTCAATAGTAGTTTTCTCTTGTGTGTTTATAATATGACTGATTTTATATGTTGGCTCCTCTATTTTCTTTTCATTTGAAAGTTTTCAGACATTAATGTAGTTGGGCGAGGATATGAAACTGACTGTAAAGTTGCTTCTTCTGCTAGATGTGTGTGAATAAACAGTGAGGTTGCTTCTTGTTGAGCACATGGTGAATGTTGAGCACATTCTTTTTCATAAAAAGTCGACAGTGTTTTTCTCTTGTGTGTTATAAAATGGCTGGTGTTGTTTGTTAGCTAACCTATATCTTCTTTTTATTTCACAGTTTCCAGACATGAATGTAGTGAGGATACCACATTGTACTGTTAAATCTTAGGCCAGGTGTGCATGAATAAACAGCAAAGTTACAAACTGTAATGGTCTCTTAGTTCATTGAACTACGCAATGCAGTGAGAAAGTACAGTGCACTTAGTACTTATTTGCGTGTCCTATTAAATGGAAGTGAAAAAAGTTGGTCAACTTTTTCTTTTTTTTTTTTTCTTTTTTTTTCAGTATGTGTGTTTACTATTTTTACTACAGCAAAAATAACTTTCAAATTCAAAATTTTTGAACAACCTGGCTGTAGATAAAGCAGGATATAGATTATAGTATTTTTGTGTAGTAGTTTTAAATTACAAAACAATTTTTACTTGTATTGAAATAGAATTAAACATGCATTGATCTGTAAGTGTGATTCAAAATCCACTTAAACTGAAATACAATTGAAATTTTACTGGTGTATAGTTAACAAACCAAAATTGTTTCAATATTAACTGAGGGTGCAGAGTATCAAAATCGAATTCTGATTTATTATTGACAGTAAATCAGGCATTGATACTATGTAGAAATAACATTGCAATGATGATTCTTAATAGTAGAAATGTTTCAATACCTGTCTGCTATCTGGTAATACTTCAGAAGTTGAATAGTAAATTGACATTCGATGTAGACTTTATCAACAACACCTTCAACCCTGTGATGTAGTGTGCATACGTTATTTCGGCATGCATGTAAGTGTGTGATAAAGATTGTGACTGCAAAAACACATGAAAGTCAGGCATTTTGGCATCTTTTCTCTGGCTCATGTTGTTCTTGCTCTAGTGAAAAAAACAATGTACAAATGAATTAAATTTAATAGAAACACAGAAACTACAGAGGGTTTAGTGCAAAAAATCACTTTGCATTTGTATAGGAAGGACAAAGGAGAATTCTTATCCATAATTTTGTCTTGTATGTTAGAGTCTTTAAAGAGAAATTAAAATAGATGAGTGTGTCTGTATTTGCTTTAGGTTGTCCTGTTCTCCTGCTGAGCTTTAATGGCAGCGATTGGAGAATTACTGTTATCTTGATGAACCTTCTCCCTGCAGTGGTGGAGTTTTTCTTTGAAACCAGCTTTTTCTGGAGCTGTTTGTTAAATCCCCGACATTGTTTTTTTCCCACTATCATGTTTCCCACAGAGATCTCTCAGTTCTCAACAGGAACAGTCTCTGCTTATCTCAGGCTGTCTCACATGTGTGTGCTGAGATAGAAGCTGGGACAAAACATCCCAGGAAAGCCTCTCCTCCATCTTTCACTTCATCCCTTCCTCTTCCTCTGTTAGAAAAAATACAAGATCAACAAAGCTCATAGATAAGAGGCAGTGTCCCTCATGTCTGGTATCAGGCCTCTTCAAAAATCAGCTCCTGTCCAATCGTCAGCCAAGCAGGATAAAGGGATACACACCAGACAGGTCACCAATCTACTACTGTCTACACACAACATTCACTGTCACAAACATACCTATGGACCATTTAGAGTCTTCAGTTAATTTAAACTTGTTTTTTGGACAGTGGAGGGAAGCTGGAGAACCCAGAGAAAATCCACGTAGATGTGAGGAAGACATGCTCTACATCAAAAAGGTCTCAGCTCGAGTCCTTGAACTTGCGGCCTTCTTGTTCTGAGGTAACAGCGCTACCCACTGCCACCCCCACTTGATTATATTTCTTGAGTAAATATTTTACATCCTATTTTACATATTTTACATTCCAGCACTAGGTATGTTTATTGAAAATAAAGCAATGTGAGAGATCACAATCACAAATCACAATTATAACACACTATTGAACCACACAGTAAGACTACTTTTTTGTAGAGATTTAAAGCAGGATTAGGATATATGAAAATTCACAAGCTTTAAATATCTTGCGGAGCACTGTTCAAGCTACTCATATCAAATACTTGTATGATTCGGAATAGTGCAAACCTACCAAGACCCTCTAAACATTCAGCTTAAACAAGGAGAGACTGATCAGAGGAGTATTTAAGAGGCCCATGATCACACTGAACACACCATCCCCACTGTCAAACATGGTGGTGGCAGCATCACGGTCTGGAGCTGCTTTTCTTCAGCAGAGACAGGGAGGATTGAAAATGAATGGGAAAATGGATAGAGCCAAATTCAGGGCCATTTTGAAGGACAGCCTTTCAAAAAGACAATGATTCTAAACATACAACAAATATCCAGGTTTTCGAAAGCCAAGTTAAAGTCCAAGTGTTGTGGAAAGATCTGAAAACTGCTGTTCACAAACACTCTCCCTGACTAAGCTTACTGATCTGGAGCTGTTATGCAAGAAATACCATGCAAACATTTAAATCTTTAGATGTGCAAAACTGATAAAGACATACCCTGAAAGACTTGCTGCTATAATCACAGCAGAAGATGGTTCTACAAAGTATTAACTCCCGGGGGGGGAGGGGCACTTCAGACGTGCCACTTCACATGCAGCATTTCCCATGCACTAATTCAGACGTAGCATTTCACACGCACCACTTTACATGCAGCGTTTCACACATACTGCTTCAGACGCACTGCTTCAAATGCATTGTTTTATGCAGAGCATTTAACGTGATTTACATGCACAATGATGCGTGGTTTAGGCAGACATTAGGCATAAAGACTCATATTTACCTTATTCAGGATCAGCATAGGCATCTCACTGAGAATGCTCTGTATATGTGGTTCTGTTTGAGGGGAGGGGTTCAGAAAGCAACTTGTTCTGCTCTGACAAAGTTTCAGTCTTTTCAGAATCTGAACTTCATTAAGAGGTCAGAGGTGGAAATACTGCATTGAAGTCCACCATTCAGGTATTTGTACTTTAAGAAGCAAATGTGTTGCTACTTTATACTATCACTCCACTACATTCCAGAGCACATAGGTTTTAGCCAGTGGTTTTACTGTTTTTTATAGAGCAGGCTGCTGCTTGTGAGAGTCACTGTGTTAAACGTCTCATTGGTCTGTGTGTGTTTTTATGTCATTAAAACCCTGAACTCCACCTTGAACCAACACATGGCCTCCTGTCCACACTCACACATGTATGTGAGAGTGTGCCTGTGTGAATGTGTGTGTGTGTTTCTGGAAAGTTGAAATAAAAATGAAGGACTTATTGAGAGAAAAACTGTTTGATTATTTAATATTTCCAGAATAGATCTTTTGTATGTTTCTAAATTTAATTCCCACCATGTGACTGATGATTCAGTCAATGAAACTGCTAAACAGACTTCAGCACTTAGTCAGAAGCTTGTTGTGATAATAATTTTTATTTCACATTAGGGCTGCATGATGAATTGTTAAAAATGGCATACATACATGTGATCTCTTTCTGCTGCTGAGGAGGTTGCTTTAAGGACTCAGATACTGATGTAGGTAATGATAGCATTAGGTTCTGCTACCTCTGAGAAACACAGATTGTTAACATGAATATATTTATTCAGTGTTTTACTTGTTTGAATCAGGTGTGTTTTTGCAGTCAGAGACTCCAATGATAAAAACCTACTGATCCAAGAACTGCCAATATTTCCAGTGAGATTCTGAGGGGAAATTCACTTGATTTACTTTGCTATGCACTTTTACAAACACACACACACACACACACACACACACACACACACATAGCAGTCAGCTCCGGTGCAGATCTTTGAGTGGACATCTTCCTGTCTGTCATTCGCAGACCACACAGAGCTTCCCCGCAGGTCCACAGACATTTCACCTACACACATCATCCAGCATTCATACAAAAACACACGCATTTACATGGAGAAGCAGGAGGAGGAGTCACTTGCTGGTTGGACAAACAGAGGAAAACATCAAACCACCCTGCACTTTTTTGCACTTCAATCTGCTTCGTGACACTCACACACACAAACCGTGCTGATCACTGAGCAGGTAAACACACTTTTATTACTTTATTCTTTCATTTACATAAGATGTATGAATTTAGACACTGTTTCTGTTGGAGACTCAAACAGTTTCGATCAGACTGAATTTGCTATTTACTCAGTATTTGTGCAGGTATTTACTTCGATATTTATTTGGGTAATTATTCAGTAGAAATTATAGATTAAGAGTAGTCAGTAGTTTATCAGATTAAATATGAATTATGTAAATGATCTGAAACATGTTCTATAAAAACCTGAACACTTGTTAGTTCTAGATTCTATTTGAGTTGAGAACAAAACTGCTCAGTTTGGCAGAAGTCACTTCTTTAACTCACTGGTTTCATTTCTTTGGGTTTTAATTTATTCCATTTTATTTGCTTTATATACTTTGTTAGGCATCTATCTGTTGTTTTTTACTGTAGAACCTGACATTGTTGAATTCATATATATAATACATATCAGATCATATAATATCAATTGTGCTAAATATTTGACATTTATTTGTTAACAATATATATATATGTATATTAAAAAATAATAATAGAGAAAATATTAATCAAATATAAAGCAAAACAACACAGTTATCATAGTTATATTGTTGTCCTTTAACTTTTTTCACATCACAAAATTTGTGTTGTGTTATATAAACAATTGAAGAATCAAACATAACGAAACAAAAATTATGAGGAAAAGCAACATTTGTTGATCACTCCAGTTTGAAAATCAGAGATTTTGTATTTCATTCTGTCACATTTAACATGCAAAACTTCAAATTATCACAATTGAGAAGATTCAGGGACTATTAGGCTGTTTTGTGTAAAAAAAAAAAAAAAAAGATCAGTTTTCAAAATAATTGCTGAATCCTTTTTTTATTGATTTTGTTATATCAAACTTGAACATGTTTTAACATTGGGGAACTGTGGGTGCAGACTTTGGGCCTTGTATAGGACCACACTTAGCAGTAAAGATCAAACATTGCAATACAAATAATAGCCAAGAGCCCTGTAAAAAAGAATGCTTAGCATATTAACAGGAGAAAAAATGATTATGCAAAAACAGACATTTAAAGCTATATATCATGTCGTCTATTAAAAAAGTAAAGATTCTAATCCAATATGTTTGCACTTGTTTCATGTTAAAACAAAAGTGAATTTCAATGTAGATATATTTCTGCCAAAAAAAAACAACACTTTTTGAGGTGAAATGAGATAGGGCACAAGCTTTGTGTAGCGTATGCCCAGGCGTTTTTATACTGAGAGTGTGACTCTGGGTCATTGCACCGGCTACCCATCAGCCACTGATAGCAACTGTAGCTCCTTGCTTGAAAATTCTGATGTAAGCCCTTGCTAGCTTGCACCAATCTTAGCAGCCACTGAAGATCCTGGGGGGATTCGCTGATTTAGTCTACCAAGATACCATTGGAAGAAAAACTGTCATCTGTCCATTTACCTTTCTATTATATTAACCCAGATCTAGAAAATGTTACGCATTATTGACTAATGCATTAAAGCAATATTGACTCATTAAAAATACTTTCAAAATAAAATAAAATACATAACTTATTTAAAATGTGAGTAGCCTACAAAAACTTTTTTTTATTTTTTTGAAGTTCAATTTGTGTAAATAAGCAGCAATCAGGAAACAGAAGATTGTGCCTGCTGAAGGAAAATGTCCCCTAGGTAAAGACACTGAGTGTTTGTGTAGTGAAAACATGTCTGACCTGTTGGGCACAAAAATAAAATCTAAACAATATTTCATCAGACTCAAATGTTCTAACCTGCTGCTGACTCTGGTCTGACCTGTCAAATGTCTTAAGGTTAAATTGTAATTTGTAATAAAGGTTTCTTTAGCTAAACAAATACTGTTTCCTGGTGCAATATCACTATGAGTCATTGTCAGTGAGAGAGTTAACATTTGTGTTAGTGTTAGTAGTACTAATAAAGTTAGAATAAATGTTAAGAGATGTTTGTTATTGAAACAATGCCCATGCACTAACCCTCCTGTGTGGTCTGGTGGGTAGTGAAGCCAATTCTGTATGCATGGCTTAGGTAAAGGTATCTCTTAGGTATCTCTCATTGTGTTGTGTATTTTTATAAAGGAGTAGACTATCACAGTTAGAAACCTTGCCATTTATTCACGCACATCCAGCAGAGGACTTAACATTACAGTCAGTCTTGTATTCTCCACAACACAAAACCACATTCACATCCAAAAAATGTAAAATATTTAAAAAAAAAAAAAGGCTACATGTTTAAAAGACGTGTGTGTGAAGAGGACAACAGGAAGTTTTCTGCATCTTCTCTGTTTCTTATGCAATGAGGAGTGTTCTAGCCATCAGGCTACACACTGAGGCTCTTTCATGGCAGCAGGTGGTGTGATGGTGATGTAATGAAACCACTTTAACCTCAGAAAAATACACCAATAAGTAAACTATTCTTTGTGTACATTCAATCCCCCCCTCCCTCCATACCACACCCACATCCAACCAAACAACACAGCCACTGTGATTCCAGAGCAGCTCGTCCTAAAACATTAGGAAATACCTGGATACACTGCAGCTCTTTTTTGAGGCTGCTGCTGCTTTTGACATGAAATGACAGGGTTGTGATACGAAGAACAACAAGCTAGTGAAGAAACGAACAGAATCCTCCAAAGCCATGTAAAAAACAATCACACAAAGTCATTGAAGGTGCAGGAGCAGAAGGTTTGGGAAAAGTCAGGTAGTCTGAGCCTGAAATGTTGTGAATTCCTCATCACATTTTAAAATTATGATTCTACACTGTTTGTACAGTCACAGTGAACTGGCATCACCTGCTGTTGTGAGAAGACGATCACGCGCCCCCCCCCCCCTTCTCACTCTGTAGGGCGGAGCTACAGACTTTCTCGTTGCTCCGGAGTCGGAGACGGACTTTTGCACACACCTACACACACACAGTGACCACACGCACCGGTTGAATGAATTTAAGTTTATTGTCAAATGCATATGGGTAAAGTGCTTGGTGACATGGTAGGGAGCGGGAGGCAGACACCGGGATCGCGTCGTGCCACGTCACCCGCGCGCATTACAGACAGCAGCCACTACTCACTCGGCATCTCGTGCGGTACCCCCGTTTACGGTTTACGCCTCCAGTTTGTCATACAATTGAACACACATCTGCCTCCCTTTATTTTCACTCACCTGCACTCACCTCCCGGTCCGACTCTACTGCTCCTGTGCGGAAGCACGCGCCGCGGCAGGAGCAGTATTTATCAGGTGTCGCGCTAGGGGGTGCACTTCACGTTTCACAGGGGTGTTTTGATTTTTTGTTTATTGTAAATATGTATGCGTGGTGTAAACATGAGTGTGATGTTTTTATATGTTTTTGTGTTTTGATATTATTATTGATAGTTTTGATTGATAGTGACTGTGCCAGTAGTTATTGGGATAGTGGTTTCCCCCACTAATGGTTTGACCCAATTAAGCCTAGTCAGGCGGACATTAAAAAGGGCTACCATTTAACTTTGTCCAGGGTGGCTGAGAGGGAGGTTGTAGTGGTGTGTTACTGTCGGAGTGGTTATTGGTGTTTGTCCAGCGTGTACCAATTTTAATAAAAAGCCTGTTTCCTGGCCAAACAACAAACAAAGTGCTGCTGCATCCTGTCTCCACTTCATCTGGTTGCCCTGATCCATTTTGTTGGGAGGCCACGTCGGTCCCCCACAGCTGTGTTTTTCTTGTGTTTGTCTTTTGTGTTTGGTGTTTGTTTCTGTTGTGATTGTTATATTTCTTCGGTTTAAGTTAGGGTTAGATGTGTTTATGTGTCATGGATGTATTATAAAACTGGGATATTAGACTGAAAAATTCAATTCAATTCATTTGAATGTTAGTTGCTCTCCTGGCAAATTTTCCTGACTTCCGGATTTACTTATGCATTATGCAACCCATTTAGACTGCGCTGTAGCTGTCACACCCCATGATGCTCTGGGGCCCCCCTCATGACCTAGATGGATGAGAACAGGCAAATCACAAATAAAAAAATTACCTTTGAGTCATTTATTTCATTTTCCTGACTACATTACAAACTGTTTGGAGAAAAAAAATAAAGTTTATTCATTAAAAAGAAAACACAGCTCTGATTTCATGCTGGGACAAGACTTGTCCAGAGCTTTTCTGACTGTTAGAATGGTTATTGACAAATAAAATAAAGTCTATTACTTAAAATTTCAGAATACAAAGATTATTAATAAACAGGGTCATAGCGGCTGTCCTCCTGACAGTTTTAATAGGCCTCCCTTTTATTATTGTGGTCTATGTGAAAAATTATTTTTGGGTCACATGGGATTTTTTGTTTCAATATCACAAGTGACCACTGGTAAAAATTGGCATGCTGCTGAGAGGTAGTGCTGAACAAGTAGCCCTGACTGTGGCATGGGGAATGTTTAGGGGGCGGAGCCCAATGTTTAGCACGGGGCTATCTTGTGGTCGGGATGATGAAGGAGAAAATAAAAGGGAAAAAAATTAGAGGAAAGAAAAGTAGAGGAAGTCCGAAGTAGGATGAAGAACGATATGCAAATTAGGGGTAAAAAAAAACAGTTTCTTTTGTTTTAACAAACATATTTTTTTTTAATTGTTATTTTTTTTTATTTTTACACAGCTCTGTCAATAGATAGTTGATCACTGCATTCTGTAGTGATGTTAGTAGTAGATACTTTAGTTTCTCATGAGCCTTAAATTATCATCCATGACATGAATCAGCATTTGTTGTTGAGGTGAACAATTGTTAAATATTTTTGGTCTTGATTTGTAAGGAATACTTTTGTGTCTATTCTTTTTTCCCTGATATAGTTAGTATATTGGTGGATGGCAATAAAGGAAGCCTGGAGAGGTGCCGCAGCAGTGGTCAGTTCCACTGTTCATACATGTCCAGGAATTCCAGCCATGAATTCTGCTATCTCCAATTCTTACTTCAATAAATGCTTTCCTTATTTTTGATTAGACAGATGCTCCAATCCGTGACACAATGGTGCCAGCCACCACAAATGTTGCCTGATGTTTATATTGATAATAAATTTTCATATTATCACTCAAAGTTCATTGTCTATTTAACTTCCAGTTCAGATTGATAAGATTAAGTAATACATTTCATTATCACACAAAGTTATGATTGATAGACATTCTTTAATGTATTCTTTCCTATAGTATAAATTGTTTTTCTATTTTATAACTACTGTATTTCACTATATAAGAACAAATTGTTTTAGGCTATACGTGCCTTATTGATTTTTGTGAAGGTAGTACACAGTTTCGCCACCAGATAGTGCTCTGCTAAACTTTGGGCTCTGGAAACATTGAATCCACGCCCTACACATCACGAGTGCAGACATGGGCAGAGGAGACAGGGACTCCTCTTGCTGTATCCAGCATGGATGTATTATAGAACTGAAAACAGCACAACCCTTCAGCAGCATGTTGATTTTTCCCAGTGGCCACTTAAAAAAATTCCATGTGAGGCAAAAATCATTATTCAAATATACTTTAAAATTAAAAGAGAACTCTATAAAACTATTGATAGAATATCCACAGCTATAACTCCTGTTAATTACTTATCTTTGTATTCCTGTCCCATTCCCTGTTTGAATGTAGCTTGATAATGCTGAAGTAACAGCTGTTCTTTTTTTTAGGTTCAACTCAACAGGTTTGTTCAATATCCAAACATCACCATCAGAAACATTTTACCTCTGAATAGCACACAGGAACCTGTTCTACAAAACTAATCCTTCAAACAAAGGAAATGTCAAAATAATAATAATAGTAATAATAATAATAATAGCAGTAATAATAATAATAATAATAATAATAATAATAATAATAATAATAAATACTCTTATTTAAAACTAGCAGAGCAGCAAAGACTGTTCAAAGTAGGAAACAAAACAGTAAGTAGAATAGAGAGAAGCAGCATAAAAGTGAGATAAAGCAGTGTTTCAATTCATTTATCAATTCAGCATTTATCTTGTTTCTTTGACTCATGATTGTTGAGAAAATATTTTTGAATACTTTCCTGAAGCTAGTTTTCTGTCCAAAAGAAGATGAGATCATATATTTTAGATCCGATATTGTGACCATGCTGCAGCTACAAGAATGCACCATATCTTCATGTACACATTTATCCATCATGATGTGTGGGTCCAAAATCTCAAAAGAACATTTGTTGTTTGTGTTTGTGGGTCTAATTCCAGTTTGATTATGATGTCATCAGAAAATCAGGATGTAGAGCAAGTTTCCATCATCATAAAAAGAAATGAATGTTTCCCTCATGAGTTTTGGAGAATATTGTTGATGTGAAGTGTGTTTTGGTCAGCAGGTGGGCAGTACAGGCTGTTAGGGCTGTCACATGCTCTTATGGGTTGTTTCTTGTTAATGATGATTATTAATTATTATTAAAATTTAATTAATTTATTGCTTAAAATTTATTATGGGCACCATATAAGGGCACCACAGGAAATCTGGACCAGGAAACAATTTGGAAAAACAGTCTCAATTATAAGGTGGTCACAAAAACATCCATATTTGTGGGAATATTGTTATTCCTATAATGAACAATGAAGGAACAGTTCAACTATGTCAACCAGCTTAGTGTCACAGTATGCAAGCATAAAATACTAGCAAATTTTTTCTTTAAAATATAATAGGATTTATTATCTTCTATAAAATTAATTCACTTCAGATTTAAATCACTTCAGACTAAGATACTGTTATATACTACAGCTACAGGTCACAGACAATGGCAATAAACAAATTTCATGCAAATGTGTGTGTGTGCATGCGTGTGAAACAAAGAAAGCACGGGGCAACATGCGCAGAAAGTCATATCTATATGTGTTAATATAGGTATATATGCAAGTGTTGTTGGCGAGTGAAAGGAGAGAGAGAGAGAGAGAGAGAGAGAAAGACAGCGAGCCAGCGTGCAGTCTCTGCACTCAGTGTAGCGGATGCGGTGATCCCTACAAAACATGTGGGAACACACAGTGAAACTCACTCTAATGAGTGAAATAAAAGTAAAACAAACAGGTGAAACAAGCAATTGAAACAAATATGAGACAAACTACAGTGATTTTCTGGAGTTGTGTGGATCTCGAACTTGTTGAGCCGGCTTCAGTGATCCGGATACGAGGTGTGACCGTCAACCAAGGAGGGAGAAGAAATGTCTCGTCCAGAGAGATTCAACGAGGGTATTTTCTCCTTTTCTCCTGGCTGTGAGACTGGAAAGCATAGATTTTGCCATTTTGCTTCCTATCTTCGTGCTAGCTACAGGGTGGGAAGGCATTGGTTTCTGGTTTTTCAATCAACACACTGCTCTCTGATACAGGGCAGAAACTCACAGAGCCAGGCCAGATACAATAGTAAATGAGTTTTTATTTTGACCTGTATAAAAGTGAGTACAGAGGAGAGGGCATAAGCTTCTTAAGGGATTCCTCGAGGGGTTCCTTAGGGCCTACGTGAGGTCTTGGAAGAGACCAACTCACGGCTTGAGCCCCCCCCCCCCCCCCCCCCCCCCCCCGTAGCTGTAGGATCTGCAGACTGCCCTACAGAGTATGCAGGAGGTACCGGGCTCTTGGTATGGACTATCACCACCATCTACAGAGCCTACTGGGATGTTATTTCAGAGGAGATTTTAAATGTTTTGAATGAGTGTCTGGCCTCTGGCTCCATGGCAGTGTCCTGCAGTCTTCACCCTGCTACCAAAGAAAGGGAACCGGCAGGGCATCCAGAACTGATGCCCCACTGTGTGGATTACAAAATTTTGTCCAAAGTATTGCCCTCCAGGTTATCTAAAGCCATGCAGTAGGGCATCCTCTAGGACCAGACCTACTGTGTCTGCAGCAGGTCCATGGTAGCCAACGTTCACCCGATTCGGGACATTCTTTAGTTCTTTTGGTTTAGATACAATAAAACAGGAAAAGGCTTTTGATCCCATTAAACACAGCTTCCTCTGGATAGTGATGAAGTGATAGTTTGCATACAGCACTGATCTCTTAGCTAAGATCAAGGTGCTGTCAAAAATGTGTGTTGAAGTTGAGCAGTCTGTGTGCTCCTTGGCTAGCTGATTTCCAGTGCAGGATTTTACACGGTGCTCCAACACTTTTATCTTTGTTCTTAACCTTTCTGTTCTTAGCTTCTGTCTGTTGTGTGATTTTAGAGAGACTATTTATCACTGTGTTATGAGTGTAAAAGACTGCTTAGTTTCTTCACTCTTCGAGCATGGTCTTTTTGATTTGGAGCTGGATGAGAAGGTTTTTATCATGGGTGCTGCAGGCACAGGAAAGGAGAAAAGTGGCAGCTCCAAACTTCTTATCCGGTAAACAAAAAAACAAAATTTGCAATCTACATAAGGAGGAAGAATAGAATCGAAAACAGAGATGAGCAGGAGGCAAAAGACATGTGACTTTCATTTTTGTAAGAATGTGGGTGATCTGGATCCTTCAGCCATTCATTCCCCCACTGGCTAACACTAATATGCCTGTGTTTATGAATGCTAGGTTATACATTCACATCATAGTGTGAGATAATGGAGCATATATTTGGCATGTCTACAACAATACAATAAACATACACAACAACAACAAATATGTTGACTATATGTCAATAGTGCCACCTGGTATTATTGTGGTATTATTTGTCCTGTAAATGATTAGTCAATGATAAATACATGGTGCACAACTTCATAGAATTTCATAGAGAACAGGAAGCGATGTAGAGGAACCAGAGAGGTGATATTCCACGTCCTCCAAGCCCACTTATGCAGCAGGGGATCAGATTGCCAGCCTCCAACTTTTGCCCACTTTTTTCTGGGGGGGGTTTTCACTAGACTAAGGTTCTTGTTCCTACATGTGGTCGAAGGTGGCCGTGTCCTGATTAACCTTTGCATTGGGGTTACAGCTTTTCACCTTAAATAGTGCCTGCTGTATCACTTATGACAGCTTGGAGTGGAATAGCATTACAGTTAGTTTGTAAGGTGATGTATCTAAATTATGGTAAGCACATTTCTTCATGAAACGGGTATACATTTTACAACAACTGGCATTCATCAAACTGTTCTCCATATCTGGGGAAGAGTTTTAAAAATCAACAGAGACTGCTCCCAAATCTCTCAGTGTACAGGGGTGTTCTACAATTATCTGATATGCTGCAGGATGATCAGTTCTGCTACTGTACAGAGAACACTGGTAACAGCAAGGATCACAAAAATGACGAAGGAAGACAGTGGAAAAAATGGTGGGAAAAACAGGTCTTCCAAAAAGCACTAAAGAAAGTCATGTATAATGTTCTGAACAGGGTATCACTAGTTGGTGTCTCGGAGTTGGGGTGGTTGAGTGTGCTGACTGCAGGTTCATCTCCCCAGAAAAAACATCAGATCTGCAGTTGAAGGTGGTACATGGAGCTCTAGCTATGAACAGATATCTGCAAAATATAGCTCCTGAGGCTCACAGTTTCTTTATTAACAGTGAAGAGTCTGTGCCACTTGTGGCTCAGATGTCCTGACTGAGTCCTTTCTTCTCAGTGCAGTGTCAGTTGCTAAAAGTGGTTTGAGAGAGGTGTTAGATGGCAGTTTGTTTATATTTGGTCCCTGATACATAGCACATCGGAGCAGTGTTTCTCTGGTCAACTTCCTCATCGGTCAAGCGAAAATGAGCATATGGATGAGTAGAAGAATCAATTTAAAGGGCCTGCTGATGGCACTGGCACGTTAAAGGATTTAATTGCAACTTGGCTGATGGTTGAATTTATGTTTCTACAGGGTGATTTCAAGTTTGGAAGAATTTGTGTCTGTTTTGGGAGAGGAGGATAATTTATGTATTGTTGTTGTCCAATCTCTTCTTGTTAACCTTCGAATCATAGAATGACTGCTCCTCTTGGTGCTTTTGTTGTATATGTTGAGTGATGTTTGTTATTCATTACTGAAAATAATATACTGGACCATTAAAGAACAAGTTAAAGGTCCATGTCTTTCTCTGTCTCTCTCTTTGTAGCTCTACCTCTCTCTCATCATTTCACACATCAGCTGCAGTCATTGTCCTGCATAAAACAGAACTGTTGAAGGAACAGATCACATCTAATCTGTTTCTCTTTCTGTTGCTTTCTGTTTCTGTTTCTCTGTTTCTCATCATTTCACACATCAGCTACGGTCCCCATTCTGCAAAAAACATAATCAGAACTTTTGCAATTACACATCACTTGTAGAGAGCTCATATGTTTTTTCCTCATAAACTGTAAAAATTAAATTAGCCAGGTCCAACATGTAGTACAGAGGTGAAGAAGATCATATCTCCCCTGTGTCCTCCTCTCTCTCTCTTTCTATCTCTTTCTCTTCCTGCCTCACTCTCTCTTTCTCTCCCTCTTCCCTCATTTTGCACATAAGCTACTGTCCTCATTCTGCAGAGAACAGTCAAGAACCGTTTTTTTGAAAGTACAGAGCTCCAAAGCTCCACCTACTTTTCACTGCACCCCTTTATCCCGTCCTGGTATGTATAATGAATGTTTCTAGTGAGGGGTGGTTGCAGGCTGCAGAGCAGAAATTGTAAAAATTGAAATTGAAACATTTTTTAGGTAACCAAACTTTTGAATGGTAGCATATGTGTGAGTGCTTAACAACATTTGTCAAACAGTGGAAGACATGCACAAGCTGTAAGTGCTGTCTAGAGTGCATACATAATTTCCACATGTGAGAGTGTGATAATATTGTTCAATTAACTTCATTTGGGTGTATGCAAAAAAATGCATAATTGTCATGTCAGACCCAGTGGGTAGTGTGTTTAGTGTAGTGTGCCACATCATCACATGTGAATGCACACATAAAGAGGACACCATAAAAAGTCAATTCGGAAACTATGTTACATTTCAAGCACTACTCTGCTTGCACAGGTGTACAGGCATGTGCTTATGCGACATTCAGTTGATAGTTGCACACACACTGGAACCTAATACATGCATGCATGCATGGGGGGGTGGGGGGGTGGGGGTGGGTGACACTGCACTGTGGTAGACTCCTCCCTTTCAAGTTGTGAACTGTTCGTGTTATTGGGACACTGCCTCCTACTGCTGCCTCCTCTAAAGACTCTTTACTGCACAGTATGTATACACACGTACAGGCGCACACACACACACACACACACACGCACACACTTTCTTGTATGTGTATGTTTGTATGTTTGTCTTTCTGGCTGCAGGGCGTCCTGTCTGTGAAGGACAATGATGCTGATCTGCTGATTTGTTCTGATTAAAATGTGTGTTAATGCAGACGCTCAGTTTGGATGCTGCAGCTTGTTCTGCTTCCACAGTCCTGACGGAGCTCAGGGGAAAACAGCACTGCAGTATGCTCTCCTGCTTCTCCAGGACAGACACAACTTTCTCTGTGTCACTGTGCTGTGATCCAGCAGAAGATTGTTGAAGAACCATTTTACTGAACATAACCCCCCTCCCCGCATCTCTGCAGTAATCCTCGAACCCAGCTGATCAGAGAAGATGCTTCCTGTGCTGATCTGTGCGTTGATCTCACTTAGTGCAGCCAACAGCCTTGATAGCCTCTATCCTGAGTTGGAACACTCCAGAACCATCTATGTGATAGGTGAGTACAGCTGTATTCCTGCAGTCATACATGTATGTGTTTCAGACACGTTACTGTGGATTTCTTACACATTACTGTGTGTTTCAGTCATGTTTCTGTGTGTTTCAGACACATATTTCTGAATTTCAGACATGTTCCTATGTTTTTAGACACATATTTCTGCATTTTAAATATGTTACTGTTTGTTTCAGACACATATTTCTGCACATTTCAGACACTTTCCCCTTGCAGTTCAGGCACATTCCTCAGCATTTAATGTAATTTCTGACATGTTCCTGTGTGTTTCAGACATGTTCCCCTGGGTTTCAGACATGTTACTCTGCATTTAAATTGATTTTGTCAGATGAGATGAAATGAATTATATTTGTCAACAATGTTTTTTTTTTTCAAAACAAGATGATAATGAGATGAAATCAATGTCCTTAACCACTGACTGAAATTAACACACATCTGTTGCATAAAATCTAAAATGGCTAAAATGGCATGACTTTCGTTGAGTAAAATGTGACAAACTAAAAAAATAAAAGCTGACTAAAAATGGTTCAAAATAAATTGAAAAATAGCCACCAAATTACCATTGCTTCAGATAGTGTTAATTTTGCTCTGCATTTTAAGACATGTTCCTATGCATTTAGGACACGTTCCTATGCACATTCAGACAAGTTATAGCATGTTTCAGACATGTTACAGCATGTTACAGAACACTTAAGACACCTTCATGTGTCTCAGACATGTTACTGTGCATTTCAGACATGTTCCAGTGTGTTTCAGAAACATTACAGCTCATTTCAGGCATGCTCCCTTGTATTTCAGGCCATGTGTTTTAGACATGTCCATGTGTGTTGATGAGCATTCCCATGTGCTTCAGACATGTTATGTTTTGTTTCAGTGCAAGATGCAGTTTATTGAGTCTTTATCATAGAGAAAATCTTGTTTAACTCATAAACCTAATAATGAATTGCATCTATGTAACTAATAATTAACATATAGTAACTAACTAGATAGAGTAATTCAAGTTAAAACTAACAACTACTAAAGCTAATACTCTAACTAACAAATTAAAAAATAACAAATTAATAATCTAAAAAATGAACCAAAAATGTATAAACTAACGAACCAAAGAAGGAATGAACAGATGAACAAAAAAACAATTAGACAAACAGAAAAGAAACTAATCACTCACTAATCTCTGCTTAGTTGCTAATAAACTATTGACTAACCAAACATCTTAAAAACTACTGACTATAATGGAACTTCTGGGAGTAAACCCCACAGGCTGTTTCAAACACTGATGTGATCTGTCAGCTGGTACACTACAGTCCATACAAAAGGATCAATTATCTGGATCAATGACCAGCTGCTGGTCAAGTGCATTGATAAATAGCTTATCCAGCAAACAGGCAACACTGCACAATAACTCATGACCATCACCACCTACTTTTTATTTCCTTACTTACTAAAGTTATTAGCAAGGGGTGGATTTATTTTATCGGTTTAGTAGAGATACAGGGTTTTGAGATGGAAAACAAACAAAAGGTCAAACATAAAATATAGAATCTAAAAACAGCAAATACACAATCTGGATCAGCACCCAACACAAAACAATAGAAGTTCTACAGATGCTGCAGTACGGAAACATATATGACTGACAGGTATCAGCAGCTAATCAGCAGCCTAGCTGATGGGATGGTTTACAGGTTTGTTGTGACCAGTGATTTGCATTGTGGGAAACAGTAGCAGGTTGGTTGCTGGAGTTTTTTAATTAGCTGGACTCAGTTCTCTTTTTTTGATATAAATTTAATGATTTGATTTGAAATGAAACCAGAGTCAAAATTCTATTAGTTAGTTCATAGATTAGCTGCTTGACATGTTCTGAACATGTATTAGACATGTACTAAACATGTATTAAACATGTACAAACATATATTGAACATGTACTCATCTACTCTATAAAGACACAAATAAACATGTCCCTGAAATGATTTGCCAATATGTTTCATAATGTGTGTGCAACTATCAAGAGAGCATGTCACAAGTATATGCTTTGACCCCTGCACAGGAAAGCAGTGCTTGAAATTTAACATAGTTTCCCCATTGACTTATTATTATATTACTTATTATTATAATTGTGTGTTGTTCATGCAAGCTTTTACGTGTGATGACTTCTGCACCCTGTTAATCACACGATGCATTACATACGACATTTATTACATATAATTTTTTGTTTTTTAAATGCATGCAATAATGCATGCATGAATATAATTGAACATTTCACACATGTTCACATGTATGTGAAAATGACGTACCCACATCACATCACCCGTAACTATGAGGTGTGCTTTGATGTCTGGGCAGTGCTGACCTGTAATATAGTCTCTACATTCACTTAAAATAGTGTCCTGTTGATGTATGATGACTGATACACCCTAGGGTTGTGATGGGTCCACACATGATATTCGGGCATTTTTTTGCAATCGCACGTATGAACAAACATTAAGGTAATGGAGGTGCACATCTGTGTGCACCACATCTGTCTGCCACTGTTTGATAAGTGTTGTTAAGCCTTACCACATAGTGAGTTCTCAGTTTATGATGCTTCGATCCACCTGTGGTTGGATAGCTTCAGAAAGAAACCCACATATATGTGAACGCTAACAAAATTGGTCAAACAGTGGCACAAGTGCTCATGCTGTAAGTAGATGAGAGCTGCCCAGAGTTCCTCCAGGCTTTGGATGTTGTAGGACTGTTTTGGTTGACATGACTGCAACAAGACATGGACATCAAGGGGAGTACCCCTGGACTGCCAGAGCAGGGTGGTGGTTTGACTCTTCAAAAAGGGGTCCGGAGGGGGTGCTCCAACTACAGGGGGTTCACTCTCAGTTTCTCGGTTCCAGTCGACATGTGTTTTGTGGACTTGGAGAAAGCGTTCGACCAAGTCCTGTGGGGGATTTCCCGGGTGTATAGGGTTCCGGACCAGTTGATAAAGCTTGGTCCACATTGCTTAAGTGAGACATTTTTCCAGTGGGGGTTGAACTGAGCCAGGGCTGCCCTTTGTCACCCATTCTGTTCATAACCTTTATTGACAGAATTTCTACGCACAGCCGGGGCCTCAGGATGGGGTGGTTGCTTTTTTCATATGATCTGGTCCTGTTGTCTTCTATGTGCCATGACCTACAGCTATGATATATAAAATATTAATGAGATTAACAATGCAGCAAATAAAAAATGTCAGAATAAAAGTATCAGAATCTTCAAAAATGTCTAGAAAAATAAAAGTGAAAGAACTGTAGGAAAAAAACACAACACACTATTAAAGTACAGATACAGTTTTTTGTACAGTAGTGAATTGCTTTGACTTTGTTACTAAGACTAAATCTCTGCCAAAGCAGCATGTAAGTCAGTACCATTATCTAAATAATTTCTAATAAATCCTAATCGATTTTTGGAAAAATACTTATGTGTAAGCTCTAATAGTCTATACCAGGGATGGGCAATCCTGGTCCTGGAGGGCCGGTGTGGCTGCAGGTTTTTGTTCCAACCAGGCAGTAACACACCTGGTTCTACTAATTAAGCACTAGAACCCTTCTTCATTAGTAGAATCAGGTGTGCTACTGCTTGGTTGGAACAAAAACCTGCAGCCACACCGGCCCTCCAGGACCAGGATTGCCCATCTCTGGTCTATACAGTCTCTAGTTGTTACAGCATGTGCCGCCTGTCCTCCTGGTATTGGGCAGCTTCAAATTTGATGTGTTTGTTTAATACTCTCTTTCAGAATGATTGACTGGCTGTCTTTATAGATAAAACGAACCACTTTATATTGTAATCTTGCAGTATAGCTAGGCAGATAAATGAAAGATGATGAGGAGGAGATGTCTATTTGATAACTCAACAGAGCCCAGTTTTTTTCCTTCTATCACAGCAACAGCTAGGGTTGAAATGTCCCCAGAAACAAAGTCAAAGTCAATTTTATTGTCAATTTCTTCACATGTACTTGACATACAAAGGAATCGAAATTGCGTTTCTCACTATCCTATGCATTTTACATGTACAACAACGTCAAAGTGCAGGTGCGCAAGACATCCTAAACTACAATGGTGAAGTGCAGTAGCTTAAGGCTACTTTTGCCTAATCTTACTAAACTAGAAACAAGCAAACAAACAGAGACTTTAAATAAAAGAGTTTGACTAATTGTATAAGTTGCAGATCATTAGTTGTGACTTTTACTCTTCAGTTCTTATTTCAGATCACTTTAATTATGTTAACATGTGTTAAACATGTACTGGACATATATTAAATATGTATTAAACATTCATGGAAGATTTCCCCAGGTCAAGCCATTTTTGAAACCAGAAACAGCAGCAGAAGCACCTGACCTGGGCTACAGAGAAGCATCACTGGACCGTTGCTCAGTGATCCAAAGTACTATTTTCAGATGAAAGCAAAGTTTTCATGTCATTCGGAAATAAAAGTGCCAGAGTCTGGAGGATGACTGGGGAGAAGGAAATGCCAAAATGCCTGAAGTCCAGTGTCAAGTAGCCAGAGTCAGTGATGGTTTGGGGTGCCATGTCAGCTGCTGGTGTTGGTCCCATGTGTTTTATCAAGGGCAAGGTCAGTGCAGCTAGCTATCAGGACATTTTTGAGGACTTCATTCTTCCTTCTGCTGAAATTCCTTATGGATATGAAGATTGCTCATAGTGCCAAAACCACTGGTGAATGGTTTAGTGACCATAGTATTACTGTGCTCAATTGGCCTGCCAACTGTCCTGACCTGAACCCCATAGAGAATCCGTGGGATATTGTGAAGAGAAAGTTGAGAGATGCCAGACCCAAAACTGTGGATGAGCTTAAGGCCACTATTGAAGCTTCCTGGGCCTCCATAACACTTTAGCAGTGCCACAGACTGATTGCCTCCATGCCATGCCCCATTGAAGCAGTCATTTCTGCAAAATGATTCCCAACCAAGTACTGAGTGCAAACTGAACATACATTTTTTGAACATTGACTTTTTTTGTATTAAAAACACTTTTTTTTATTGGTCGGATGAAATGTGCTAATTTTTTGAGATTGGGATTTTTGTTTTGTTTTACTTTTTTTTCCAAAATCATCAATATTATAACAATAAAAGGCTTAAACTACTTCAGTTTTGTGAAATGAATCTAAAATATATGAAAGTCTGATGTTTATCAGTACATTACAGAAAATAATGTACTTTATCACAATATGCAAATGTTTTGAGAAGGACCTGTAGTGAACATTTATTGAACATGTACTGGATATGAGATGTAAGCTGACATGTTTGGATGTGCAGAGAACAGTTCTCGACTCTCGGTGATGGCAGAACCATCAAAGGTGGTGTCTCAGCGAGGAGGAAACATCACCTTACCCTGCAAGATCCACAGGGACCAGATGCTGCCACCAAACCGGAAGATAAGAATCAAGTGGACCAAGCTGACTGCAGACTACCTTAAGGAGGTCTGACTCTCAACCACAACACAGGATCCGTGAGGGATCAAAAATCAATACTAAAAAATCAATATGTCAATATGTCATGAAAACTAAAGGGAAAAGCTGCCTGTAGCCACACACACATACACACACTCACACACGAACACACATACATACCCACATTAGGGCTGATTTCTTCCTTTACAGTTAGATGCCTTCTGTTGGCCAGAATCTCCAAGCCCAGAATATTAATTGTTAATAATAATTGTTTTTATAGTGCCACTATTTGCACACACTGAACTTTATGATAAACATGACAGGTTACCAACAACAATGACATGAACAGTTTATATTTATTAAATTCAAACAATATAACTTAAATCATAGTTATGTTTGTAATTATCCACATTAAGTTATTGAATCTTCCATAAAACGTGCTTTATATGAAGAATCTGATCTGATTTGGTCTAAATATTCTCTTCTTACTTCAGGTCGATGTTTTTGTCGCCATGGATTATCACAGACGGAGTTACGGACGGTTTCACGGGCGTGTCCACCTTGCAGCGTCCTCCCCAATGGATGCCTCTCTGGTCATCACAGAAATAACCCTGGAGGATTATGGGAAATATAAATGTGAAGTTATCGATGGGCTGGAAGATGGAACAGCAGTGGTGTCACTCGACCTGGAAGGTTTGATCCCTCAGAGAAACATCTCTATCTTTAAAATGTCAAAGAATCAGGATAAAGTCTAAAAATAAACCCAAGAACCATCTCCGTGCTGAAATAGACTAAATTTAGATGACTGCCCAGGGGGAAAGTCACAAAAATGTTGTTCTGTGAGCATTGAGAACATCACAATTAAAGAAACTTCAGGTTTTATGGGTTTTATAGGTTTAAATGACCAGGAGATCAATACAAACCTCAGATGATAGATAGAGACATCAGCAAAAAAATACAAACCTCAGACGATCAAGACAAACATCAGAGAATTCATACAGACTTCAAAGAATACCCTACCTCAGAAGACCAATACAAATGTTAGAGGATCAATACAGACCTCAGGGAATCAATACAGATCATAGAAAATCAGAACAAACCTCAAAGCACCAATAGAAACCTTGGAATCAATTCAAACCAGAGATTCGATACACACCTGAGAAGATCGATACAAATCTAAGCAGATCATCAAAACCTTCAGAGGATCAATACAAACCTTGAGGGAGCAATACAGACATAGACGATCAATACAAATTCGAGAGATCATTACAAACCTCAGAGAATCAATACAAATCTTGGGGGATCAATACAGATCATAGAAAATCAAAACAAATCTCAAAGCATTGATACAAACCTGAGCGGAGGATCAATACAATCTTCAGAGGATTGATACAAACCTCAAAGGTTCCATACAAATCTCAGGGGATTCATACAGACCTCAGAGGGTCAATATAGCATTCAGAGGACGAATACCTGTAGGAACCTCAGAGGATCAATACAAACCTCAGGGGATCAATACAAACCTCAGGGGATCAATTCAAACTTCAGAGGATTAATACAAGTCAGAGTCACAGCAAAATATTTTACCTAGACAGAGACAAGACATAAAGGCATGCATTGTCACTCGTTAGGTTTAATATCAGGATCAATATAAACCTTGAGGGTCAATATAGCATTCAGAGGATAAATACCAACTAGAGACTTTGGAGGACCATTATAAACCTCAGAGAATCAATATGAACCATGGGGTATAAATACAGACAACAGAAGATCAATACAAATTTCAGAGGATCAATACAAACCTCAGAGAATCAATACAAGCCCCAGAGGATTCATATATGAAACGAATCTCGCAGGACCTCAGAAAATCAATATAGAGTTCAGAGCATCTCAAGGATCAATAGATACCTCAGATAATCAAGACAAGTTTTAATTCTAGGCAGACACACACCAACGCTGTCAGCCATTAGTTTCAACATCAGGAAATAATACAAACCTAAGAGCAGGGGTCCCCAAACTTTTTTACTGTGAGGGCCATATAAATTTTCCCTTCTCTGATGAGGGGCCGGGGTCAGTTTGTTACAAAACTGTAAGAAAAAAGTGTGACGATTGCAGGGGTGCCTAAAGGTAAAAATGTATTGTTTTCCAGAAAGCCACAATCAAATAACCCTTTCTGGATTCTTCACAGAATAATAATAATAATAATAATAATAATAACAGTATTAAAGAAATAAATAATAACCAAATAACCCTATCTGGGTTCTTCACAGAAAAAAGCCAGGAAATAAATAACACTATTTATGAAATAAATAACAACCAAATAACACTCTCTGGGTTCTCTGGAAACGGGACCGCTGGGTTCTCTGCAGAGAGGTTTTGTGTAACAGGGAGATAGATGAAGCTGTGCTTTTTCACTTGTCCCAAAAGCAGCTCTAGTTTCACCTCAAATGCTTTTATGTGGGAATACATGTTGCAAATGAGTTTCCACTGGCCTTGTAGTTGCAAATTAAAGCTGTTCAGCATTTCTGTCATGTCTGTTAAAAATGCGAGGTGCCATTTCCATTCTGGGTCAATCAGCTCTGGCACCTTTTTGTGAATGAAGAAATGCATTTATTTCAGGTAGCAGCTTGTAAATACGCCTCAAAACTCTGCCCCGGCTCAGCCATCGTACCTCTGTGTAGTACAGCACACCTCAGTGGGCAGATTCCAGTTCAGACAGAAATTCTTGTAACTGCCCGTGTTTAAGTCCCTTTGCTCTGATGAAGTTTATGCACGATACCACAACCTTCATGACAGAATCCCACATCATCACTTTACAGCACATAGCTTGCTAGTGAATTAGGCAGTGGACTTGTAGTGGGGCGGTGAGACCCCGTTCTTCCATCCCCAAGTTCATGCCTCCTATTAGACCCCGAGACATGCCCACCATACTAGGAGCCCCGTCAGTTATGATGCTGGTCAGCTTTGACCAGTCCAGGTCCAATTTTTCCATGGTTTGGTACACTTTTCTGAAAATATCCTCCCCTATCGTAGTCCCTTTCAGACTTTGGAGGGCTGCCAGCCCCCCACACATCTCAAAGTTTGCACTAACGCCACGAATAAAAATAAGCAGCTGCGCAGTGTCCTGCACATCTGTGCTCTCATCCAGTGCTAATGAAAAAAATTCAAATTCTTTAGTCTTCTACTGTAGCTGGGAATATACATTACCCCTGTTTTCTTCAATGTGTCTGGTGATTGTACTCGCTGATAAACTCACTGCATAAAAAGCGTCTTTCTTCTCGGGACACACCTCCTCCACAACAGCGTTCATGCATTTCTTAACAAACTCTCCATCAGTGAAAGGTTTACCGCTGCTTGCTATCAGTTGAGCAACCCAAAGGCTGGCTCGAACAGATGACTGGTTCAGCTGAGCTTGGTGTACAAATCTATTCTGCTGAGCTAACAGTCCACTTTTTAGCTTTGAGAGATTGTCTGCTTGCATTTGGCCTTGCAAACTATCATACTTGTCTTTGTGATGGGATTCATAGAGTCGCCACAGATTGTATTCTTTGATTACTGCCACCGCCTCGTGTCAGATGAGACAGACAGCCTTTTCTTTGCATTGAACTAAAACATTATCGTTTGTCCACTGCAGGTTAAATGCCCTGCATTCTGAATCAAATTTTCTCTTACCTAATCTTTTCGCCATCATTCTGTACTCTCTCTCTTTGAAAGGGGGCGGTTTTAGGATCCTTTTTCTGGGGGTTGCCAGATAGGGGCACAGACAGCAGAAGGTGAAACAGAATGTCACGTTATATGCATGTATAAAATAGTTACTAATAGTTAAAAATGAAAATGGTTCATAATTAAGGAACATTTTATTGCAAAAGTCCAAATGTATTATTAAATACAAATACACATGTACTTTATTTAAGTATAGATTACAAAGTACTAACATTTTTTAATCATCGAGGGCATGGTAGAACACTCAGATAAAACAAGCACACAAGTGTGCGTATTTAAAAATAGAGCGGGGTAATGTCATCAATCAAACTATCAAAGTCCTCATCCTCTGTTCCTGATTCCATCTAACAGTGCTGCAGTTCCGTGCCGCGCGGCTCATCGGAAATGATGCGTTATAATCCGCTTTAAGTTGATGCGCTACCGTAGTTCTGGGAGAAACACCAAGAAGGAAATGTTAAATTTTCATTTCTTCTGCTGAATTTACTGCTTTTAGTCGAAAGGTGACGGTTGAAACGCTTCACCCACTCGATCTTTGCTCGGTGATCCACTGATCGAGTCTTTCCTCCAACTCGGGCCACCTCACTTTATGTCCGCGGAAACTCAGTGGCGTCTTTCATTAATCTGCTACTCTCGCGGCTACTCGTTTTCCGTTTCCTCCGCGTTGCTGATTGCCTTTAGTGCAATATATATGTGCTTTATAAGCATGTCTCTTTGCGATTTTCAGGGTTGTTTAAAACAATGATGTTCTGTCATGAAAATACAGTTTATGAAAAACAATCTAAATGCTCTCTGGTATTATTCAGGGGGGCGGACCGAATGTAAAGGCCATTGGGGACCACCGCTAAGAGGATCAATATACACTGCAGAACAGAAAAATATAAACCTGAAAATATCAATACAAACCTGGAAGATAGATACAAACCTCAGAAAATCAATACAACCCTCACCGGATCAATAAAGATCTCAGAAGAATTCAGAAGATACATAGAAACCCCAGATGATCGATACAAAATTCCAAGGATAGATACAGACCTCAGAGAATCAATGCAGACCTCAGCAGATAAACACATACCTCAAAGAATTAATATAAACCTCAGAAGATCAGTTATATGAACCTCAGAGTATTGATACAGACCTCAGAGGATAAATGTGTGACATGCTCCATCAAAATAAGTGACTAACCCAAAAAGACATTTAGGGTTTTCTATATGCCAGGAAAGTGAATTCCAGCTTCAAGGAGTTAGTAAGTGCACTACCTACAATAACAATATGAAAAATAAATTTAAAATATATAGGTAATGGAACAGGAACATAAACAAACCAGATGGTTTTCATCTGCAAATTTAAATAATCAAAAATCAAGTCATCACAAAGATCTTAGGCTAATACACACCTAGCTTACATTATATAGAATGTGTAGATAAACATAACACTTACCTTAAGTGACTTCTTCAACTTGTTTGTTTTTTTGCATTTCCTCCTGTGTGAAAGCTGTAACTTGCTGCCTCCTACAGTGAGTTATGTCCTCTCAAGTTATTTTCTCAGTTACTTAAATACTGTCCTGGTTCAGACAATGAGAGTGGATGTTATTACCAAATCATTCATAAATGGCGTATCTTCTTCCTCCTTTCTTGAATTTTACTTTCGCTGTGATGATTGCTGTTTCCATCAGTCCAAGTCTATTCCAGTCCAACTCGGAGGAGCCGCTGTCAGTCTCCGCTCCACCTCTGTACCGTGAAATAATTCTAAATCAACTCAATCAAGTTGTTGTCAGATCAACTACAGCCAAGTGGATTTTTAAATAAAAAGTCTGAGTGATCTTTTACTTACATTAATTAATTGTATCAACAGCTGATCCCCCATCATTCTCCTTTCAACCTATTGTTGCACTGTCTAAACTTTTCAGCCGCAGTAAAAACTCATCTAATTTCAACAAAATTTCAAAACAATACTTATCATTTAAATATTTACATTAATGGTGATTGTATTAAAGCTGAGACTGCATTTATTCAGAAAATCATAAAACTGCAAAACAGACCCAAAATCTGTGGTTTTATGTAAATATGTGACATCCGACTTATTTTGATAGATGTTTTAGCAACCTCTCTACTCCAACCCACCTGATTACAGTAATTCACAAGCCCTTGGCTAGCTTCAGCTACTTGATTGTGAGTTGATGTGTTGGAAAAGGGAGATTCGCAAAACATGTAGGATAGTAGATCTCGAGGAGCAGGATTGGGCAGCCCTGGACTAGAGGATCAATACAGAGCTTGGAGAATCAATACCAACCTTGTAGGATCAATACAACCTTTAGAGAATCAATACAGCCTCCAGATGATCATTAAAAACCACAGAGGATCATGAAAAACCTCAAGAGAGTCTATCCAAACTTCAAAGGACCAACAGATACAGATATCAGGATCAATACTGAGATAGAAGATTGATACAAACCTCTGAGGATCTATTTAGCGTTTTGAAGATCGATGCAGATCTCAGAAGATCCATACAGACCTAAGGAATGAATACAAGTCAGAGTAAGAGCAACTTCAGATAGACATATCAATGCAAACCTCAGAAGATGAATACAGTCCTCAGAGGATCAATGCAAACCTTGGGGGATCAATACAAACCTTGGAGGATCATTACAAACCTCACAGGATCAATTCAGATTGATACAGACAAAGGAATATCAATACAAAGCTCAGGGGATTGATCCAGACCACAGGAAAAAGACAAACGATCAAGTCAGAACTCAATGCAAACCTCAGAGGATCATTACAGCAACCTCAAGTCTTAACTAAAGACAGAGGCATGCACTAAGACACACTAGCTTCGTTATCAATAGAAATCTCAGAGGGGCAATGAAAAACATAATGTATGTGTGTTAAATATGAATTGAAATCTTCAGTTACTTCATATAAAATAATTATTCAGACTTATTAAAATCACCTATAGTCAAATGGATAATGTCTAGCTATTTGAATTTCTCTCTGATGTTTGCCTCCTTCAAGTTGTTGCCTCCTGTTTCCCCGTATTCCTATCTACAGGTGTTCTTTTCCCCTACTTCCCTCGTTTGGGTCGCTACAACCTCAATTTCTACGACGCTGAGCAGGCATGTCGCAACCAGGATGCCATTGTGGCATCTTTTGAGCAGCTGCATACTGCATGGCGAGCAGGGCTGGACTGGTGCAATGCTGGCTGGCTGAGTGACGGTTCCGTGCAGTATCCCATCACCACGCCCAGAGAACCCTGTGGCGGCAAGAACACGGTGCCAGGCGTCAGGAACTATGGCCTAAGGGATAAAGACAAGAACCAGTATGACGTGTTCTGCTTCACCTCCCACTACAAAGGTGATGACGTTGTACCTTCCTGCCTCAACTTCAATATCCAGTGTCACTGTACCTTGAAGATGCTCCTAAAGTAAGGATCAATCAAATTAGCTGATGGTATTTCTAATTTATTGAATTTAAATAAGCCCCAGTTCAGTCCGGTATAGAACGGGAGAATGAAATTCTGACTCCTGATTCAGTGATTCAGGGTTCAGGGATTAGTCTCATTTGGAAGCAGAAATAAATCAAATTATCAGCAGGTCATCTTATTTAGATGTTTTGTTTTACAATCCTCAGGGGATGAGCCTCAGGACCCAAAGCTAACAAAAGCTGATGTAAATTGCATCAGTAAATTCAGTTAATGAACATAAAATGTACATTTTTGAGAGACCTGACCAGACCATGAATTCTGCAAAATTCTATCTGCACTAAAATAAATATTAATAAATGTCCCATTGTTCAAGCTCCACATGCTTTTTAATAAGGTGACAGTTATATTTTATAATAAACAGATCAGCCCAGAACCACAACAGCTCAGGCTTTAAACCAAGATACACAGCATCACAGAATGAGTCTCCTTCTCATGATTAGCTTAGTGGAAATTTCTGCTCCTTCAACTGGTCTCAGGCTCAGATTCAGTTTTAATTCATTTGACTGAAATCTGGGGATCAACTAGCAAACAACAACAGGCCTGAAGTATAAAAGAAGCCTTTTCCCTCCACATGAACCAGAGTTTAATTGAAGCTGATCATCATATTGTTGGTTCTAATCAGCAGCTTCTTGTAGCTTTAAGAACTGCAGCTTATAATTTATTGACTGTTAATCATGTTAATTTAAAAACAGATTTGGCGGAATGTAAACTCTGCTACTGAGCTCTTAGATTCTATAATGATGTTTTGTCTTTTTATTTTCATCCTCTCCTTTGTCTGCAGGTCGTTTCTACTTTCTGATCCAACCATCTAAACTAACATATGATGAGGCTGTGAGAGCATGTCAGAAAGATGGCGCTCAGATCGCCAAGGTTGGCCAAATGTATGCAGCATGGAAACTGCTGGGCTACGACCGCTGTGACTCTGGCTGGTTGGCTGATGGCAGTGTCCGTTATCCTATCTCCCGTCCCCGCCGTCGCTGCAGCCCCACAGAGGCTGCCGTGAGGTTCGGCGGCTTCCCCGACAAAAAACACAAGCTCTATGGAGCCTACTGCTTTAAAGGAAACTGAGCTAACACTGACACACACACACAGATACAGACACTTACACACACAAACAAATACACACACACACACACATTAGGGATGAATAGGTGTTTGGAAACCGTCAGAATATTTGTTTTGACTGTCTCACTTCAGTTCGCATGTGTTCCGTTCAGTTCATAAACATTAACTGCTCCTTTTTCTTCCTTGTTATGCTTTTTCTTATAGGCAAAGCATTTACCCCCAGAGCAGCAGTAGTGGTGCATCTAAAGCCAACCACCTGTAGAAAAAAAATCGAAGCAGTGTAGCCTGGTGTAGAAGATATTACATGATCAGACAGCAGATAGTCAGTTGTTAAAAGATAATGAAGAAGAAGAGTTAAAAGACTTTATAGGTCTGCAGTGTGGCTGCATTCAGTGTGACCCACTATGATGGTGGTAGAAAGTTGTTCACAAAAGTGTGACAGTGTGCAGCTTGATTAAAGCACTGTAGTATATAAACAATATAAAATCCCCTCCTACAAACACTTCAGCAACATAGTAATTCTCGCACTGTAAGAAGGGACATAATTAGAGATAACAGGATTTACGTCTAGTGCGAAAAGAATAGAACTTTACTGTCAAATAAATAAAACACATGCAACTAAACACGCACAACTATCAATCTCTCTCATACAGTCTCATCTACTTTTAACCTCTGAGTGTAACAGTTTTAAGCTGAAGACATGGTTGATTTACCCAAAACCATGAACCAGACCATGAATTTTGTGAACTGTCCCACCCCTAACACACACACACACACACACACACACACACACACACACACACACACACACACACACACACACACACACACACAGACACCGGAGGAAGAATCAAACTGTGATACTTTATTTCATGGAAACATTCAGATATATTCATTTGTATCTAGGATTGGATGAAGTTTACACATATTTAAGGTTTGTATTATTTAAATAATGCCTTTTTTTGTTGGGGGGTGGGATTTGTGTTTGTGTGTGCATATGTGCATGTATGTGTGTGTGTTTTGGGGGGGTTAGTGGGGGAAGATATCACAGCCACAGTGATACATTTAGAATGACATCTTGTGGCCAGACAGAAACTTTTGGGCACTTATCTGTTTTTGTTCAGAGCCTGAAACAACAGACGCACACACTCACAGAGGTGTTTGGATCTGACCCGTAATACTGAAACTTTAAAGGTGCTATGGTACTAGTTTATATGTTCATCATCCATCCAGGGTTTTATGTTTTTATACGAACATTGTCATTATCAGGATATCTAAAAATCTTTTTTATTGAGTTTCTATCTGTAGGATTATGTGATTATTTAGAAATATGTCAATGACAATTTTTTGATATCAAAATATTCACATGATAATTTGTTATGTCTTTTTGGCCAAACTGTCTGAGGCTCTTTGGTTCACATCAAACACCAAAACGCCACAATCTATAAATAAATTTAAGTTAAAAAAAGTGCAAACATTTTGCACAAAATTAAACAATTGTCTAACTTCAGCTTATTTCTGAACCAGAAAAAAGTTTTACTAAGCTGCATTTACCAGAACAGCCTGTGAAGTCCAAAAGAGCTCAGCTGTTTATAATTAATTATATATCTCAACAAAACTATTAATAAATGATCTCTGTTTTAATATGTACTTGATGATTTTCACTGATCTTTATATGCAACACATACATTTTCTGAGCATCACGTAACATGGCACAAACTAAAACACAAACAAATATGAATAATAATGTTACATGAAGCTGAAGGTCAAAAGTATAAATCAAGGATTATTGTTACGGATTCCTGGATAATGAATCTTGAATCATGTGACTGGCAGTGAACTGTGTGTGTGTGTGTGTGTGTGTGTGTGTGTGTGTGTGTGTGTGTTAACCTGAGCAAATAATTCAAATAATTATGTTGAGATAGGCACTCAATACTTGGTCAGAAATTCTTTTTCAGAAATGACTGCTTCATTGCGGGGTGGCATGGAGGCCCAGGGTGCTTCAATAGCGGCCTTAAGCTCATCCACAGTCTTGGGTCTGGCATCTCTCAACTTTCTCTTCACAATATCCTACAGATACTCTATGGGGTTCAGGTCAGGAGAGTTGGCAGGCCAATTGAGCACAGTAATACTATGGTCAGTAAATCATTTACCGGTGGTTTTGGCAATGTGAGCAGGTGCCAGGTCATGCTGAAAAATGAAATCTTCATCTCCATAAAGATTTTCAGCAGAAGGGAGCATAAAGTGCTCCAAAATTGAAAGCTAGCTGCATTGACCATGCCCTTGATAAAACACAGTAGACCAACACCAGCAGCTGACATGGCACCCCAAACCATCACTGACTATGGATACTTGACACTGGACATCAGGCATTTTGGCATTTCCTTCTCCCAACTCATCCTCCAGACTCTGGCACCTTGATTTCTGAATGACATGCAAACTTTGCTTTCATTCGAAAATAGTGCTGTGGACCACTGAGCAACAGTCAGTCAGAGGGTGACAATGATGGCCTTCTGGACAGCAGTCAGGTCGGCAATCTTACCCATGATTGCATTTTGAGTAATGAACCAGGATGGGAGATTTTAAAAGCCTCAGGAATCTTTTGCAGGTGTTTAGAGTTAACTCAATGATTCAGATGATAAGGTTCATAGTTTAGAGCACCTTTTTGATAATATGCTACATTTTTGAGATAGGAATTTGGCGTTTTCATGAGCTAATAGTGAGTATAAAAAATGGGATGAGGATGAACAACAAAAGAACACTGCTGCCTGCTGCACAGGCATACATTCACCTAGAGATTCCATTTAAACTTTAAATTGTCTTGTGTATTAATGTATTATTCTACGTTTAACGATATAGTTTTTACTGACCATGATCATTTTTTGCAGACATTTTGAGTTTATTATAGCAAAGAAAGACCAGCACAGATGGATAAAATGCTGTTTTCTCCACACCTTATTACACACACACACACACACACACACACACACACATACACAAACACAAACACATCTCAGTAAAGACAAGCCAAACATAATCAATTTACACAATACACATCTTACTCACAAATATTTGACTTTTTTTGTGAGAAGTCTGGAAAAAAAAATAATTTTGAAATGTTAAATGTGCATAGTAAACCTGTTGAAGGGGTGTTAGTTGCTGAATAAATACTTGGAATTAACATGTTTGTTGTTGGCGTGTTTCTTATATATAATGTCATAAATTTACTATGTCATAAATTTACTATTCTTATTAGTTTGAAAATCTAGAAATAGAAATAGGAGTAATGTACACACTCTGGCAGTAGTCCCCAGAGCCCTTTCAAAATTTCCCCAGTTGAATTTTTCTAGTTATGTTAATGTTTTTGTAAAGATTAATTCAATATTTGCAATTCAATGGACAGAATGAGAGTTGTTTGGAGGTTTGCACATGTGTTTTTGAGAATATTTGCTCCTATTTTTGAAATGAGCTCAAGCTGAGAAAGGGTTTAAACAGTAGAAAGTAAAATTGCTGCAGCAATAAGCTTTGAGCAAAACCAAACTAATCTTCATGTTTTGTATTCTTTTATTTTTCTTGGTACTGGGTGATTTTAGTAGAGACTTGTGATCCTAATCCTCATGGCCAAGTCAGAGAAACAGAGCAAAAGAGAACATTTTTTCTGATCACTACATAACACATAATTCAAATATCCAGAGTAGAACAACACAAACAGGTAAATAACACGTTGTGTTCTCCCATCGCCTTGGTAATCAAAGGTTATTTTGTCTGAAAAAAAAAACACAATCAAAGGCTAATCTGTGACCTAATCCTAAAACCATTTGATGTCAAATGACTAAGGGACTACCAAAAGACCAAAAGAAGCATGAAATCAGAAAATAAATATTTTTCTGAGTTGCATGACAATAGGCCATCAAGGTCACAGATGGGCAGAACAAGACTGTGCTGCTTCTCCTGTAGCGACCAGCTCAATGTATTTATGCCGCACAGAGGGACCATTATGCTAGCAGCTGATCTGCTGAATGAGATAGAGACAATACGTCTAAAGCATAGCAGGTCTAGCCCCAAGGAAAAGAGGCCCCAAGGGCTTCTTCCATTTAAGGAATCAGCAGCTGCCGACCATCTGAGCTCATGGGGCTGAGGTTGGTTAAAGGAAACACCTAGCAGCTGTGAAGTGAAAACAGGTTCCTCTTGTTTAATTTTAGTACACAAACTCTTTCTTTAACAAACTAACTCATAAATTAGTTTGTTAAAGAAAGAGTTTGTCATTTAGGGAGAAAAGTTTCCTGTACGTAACATTTCAGGCCTCATTTAGATGAAAACACTGAAACACCTGATACAGGTAAACTGTTATTGCTGTCTTTTGCTTCTTCTTCTGAAGATGACAGTGTTTTAATCCAGAGTCTGCCCACCTATGGCTGCGACAAGAACACCAAGGATGTACAGTAAATAATCTGTGTCCATTGATCAGAAAAAAATTACAGCATGTCAAGGCGTGACTTTGTTGAAGGAAATAAATAAACTCTAAGGACTATGTGACATTAACAGTAGCTCATTGTTGTTTATAACAACATGAACAATTTCACAAGAGGAGAATTGTGTCCAGAACACATGGAGATGGAGAGAATTGAAAAGTCTGGGGCCTGGTCTATTTTCACATGAGTCACTGAGTAGGTGTTTTATCTGAATGCATCATGACAACTCATAAAAACAAAAAAAAGTCAGCAAAGTTGATGTTGGCTGGAACTCATTCAGCTGTTTTCTGTTCCTAAGCGATGCCAACATTAGCTCACCATGTTTCCACAGGGAGAAAAATTATAGTGCCTGAAACACAGAGGGCATTCATGGACCTGCACGTAGTGGAGTCTGTGACTGAGTCTCTTGCTGAGTCTGTGATTTAGTCTTGTGGGGCAGCACAGCACATGGTGTTACAAATTTGTGAATACAATTTTAGACTTAGCAACTTTAAAGGAAAGAAACACACACCCCACACTGGAAATTGCACCCAAGGAATTTAATGTCAAATACATCACAAGGCTCACAGATCAGCTATATAAAGGAGGTTTACCCACAGTAGGGGTCAGTGTGGGGTGAGGAGATCCAAAGTAAAAAAAGATACCTTAATAACATGTGCCACACACAAAAGGTGAAGTGCAAATAAACCTAAATCCACACAAAGGGGAAATCACCACCCTGGATACCGCCACCACCATTGGTTATTAGTAACAATTGGGAGAGGCAAAACACAATTAATAAATGCAAATACTAGAGCAAACCTATAAGGAAACATTCCCTAATAATAGATATAATAATATTAAAAAGAATAACATAAATAAGGGGGCGACACGGTGGTACGGTGGGTAGCACTGTTGCCTCACAGCAAGAAGGTCGCAGGTTCAAGACCGCCTTGGGCCTGGGTCTGGGGCCTTTCTGTGTGGAGTTTGCATGTTCTCCCCGTGTCTGCGTGGGTTTTCACCGGGTACTCCGGTTTCCTCCCACAATACAAAAAACATGCTCAGGTTAATTGGTAAACTCTAAATTGCCCATAGGTGTGAGTGTGAGAGTGAATGGTGTGTGAATGGTGTGTGTGCCCCACGATTGGCTGGCGACCATCTGGGGTGTATCCCTGCCTCTCGCCTTAACGCGCTGGGATAGGCTCCAGCAGACCCCTGCGACCCCGAAAGGGAATAAGCGGGATAGACAATGGATGGATGGATGGAACATAAATAAGGAAAATGTCTCTGGCCAGAGTTCCCAAATCAACAAATTAACATCTGACTGAGTCTGATACTTTGTCTATGAGTGAGTCTGTTAGTGAGCCTATTACAAAGTCTAGGACTGAGTTTGATATCAAGACTATAAGGGAATCTTTTGCCAAGTCTGTTACCGAGTGTGTTGCTGACTCTTTGACTAAGTCTGTGTTAAGTCTGTTACGAATTCTCTTGCTGAGTCTGTTGCTGCATCTATGACTGAGTCCATGACTGAATCTGTTGCTGAGTCTTTGACCTAAGTCTATTAGTCTGTCTGTGACTGAATCTGATACAGTGTATAAATGAGTCTGTTGCAGAGTCTTTTATTGAGTCTGTTAAAGAATCTATGAGTGCTGCCATGTCAGTTCCTGGGTCTGTTGTTAAGTCGGCTACCGAGTCTGTGACTGAGTCCAAATCTGCTGCTGAGTCTGTTGCTGCATCTGTGACTGATTCTGTTGGTGAGTCTTTGACCGAGTCTGTTACCGAGTCTGTGATTATGTCTGCTGCTGATTCTGTGATTGTGATTGTGTAACCTAGGTTAAAATAACCATTATTAGATTTACAAGTTAAAAACCATTCAAACATTTTGAATAAATATGTTACCATTTAAAATGTGAAATTCATGATTTAGAGATCTAAAATTCCAAATAGGACTATTGATAAAAGCACTTGCTGTTTTTAGAATTTAAACTATTTACATTTAACAAAAAGACTAAATGTTTATGTTGACCTGATCTAATTCTTTGCTAAAATAGAATTACCCTTATTATAAGAAATAAGAATTTTAGGTTACAGCCAAAAGAAAATATACTGGAGCTAAAAGTCTAAAAGAAAAGAGTTAACTCTAAACTAGAACTAAATAGAGTGCAAATACTCAATTGAGTTGTCACTAAGAAAGATTTAATAACACTATTGAATTTCAATTAATGTTGTCAGTATAATTGTGTATGTCCTGGTACCACTGCATATACTTTTCTAACTTTTCTACTTTTATAATACAAGCTGGCATTTAAATCTCATTTGATGGTCTGTGGTGTCTTTGTTCTTTTTCTATAATTACTGTTTTAACTATTACTGCTCTCTATGAGCCTAGACACTGGTCCTAACTATAGCATAAGGTTACTGTTAACCAGATAATTGCTACAGTTTTATGGCGAGCCAGCCAGGAGCAGTTTATTGTTAAAATAAAGTGAAATATTAGTGAGAGAACTGTATCTGATCACCTAGACCTAAAATAGAGAACTAAATAGAAGTCCAGCAAAATGGAAGTAGTAGTAGATACAGAAAATGTTAAAGTGCCTAACGCAGTCATTGTTAGCGGACTAACTGACACAGAATCAGACCAAGATGTGACTGACTTTTTGACTAGATATGGACGCATCACAAGAACACTCAGAATAGATGACCCAGAGTCTCCATACCACAAGAATGCCATTGTGGAATATGAGAGTGGACGCGCAATGGAAACCCTTGAACCAATACTACCATATGAGTTCAAAAGCCCCAGAAATGTGACCTACTTTGTCAAGGCCCTGTCCAGTGAATACGTCCCCACCGTGGCTGATAGCGCTACCCAGAGCTTCATAGCTGAACTTCAAAGAATTGCCAAGCTGAGTGGTAGATCCTTTGAAGATGTGCTGCAACTCCAGCTAGCAAGGTCACCTGCGCTAAACCAGCCACCCTCTGCTCAACCACAAGAGGCATCTCCTGCTAATGCCCCTGTGCCTGCACAGACCACTGCGCCTGCTCAACAACAAGAGGCATCTCCTGCTAAGACCCCTATGCCTGCACATACCACAGCGCCTGCTGAAACACCTAAACGAGCCACTGAAGTCAAAGAGCATTATTAGATCAAAGGGAATGAAGCGCCTGTCACAACTGTGAGTTTTGCAAACCCTGCAGAGGTGCAACGAGTGATTGTTGAACACGTTGTGAAAAGCAATGCCCCAGCTTCATCAGCCCATGCGTCATTCAGACTCCGACAGTTCTCAGGAAAAGTTCCCTGTCCCAGTCATGAAGTTGATTTTGACACATGGCGCAACAGTGTCGACCTCATGCTTCAAGATCCAGCTCTGACAGACTTTCAGCGCTCCAGAAAGATTTTGGACAGTTTAGTGCCACCAGCAGTCCATATTGTCAAACCTTTAGGCCCACAGGCTTTGCCTGCCACCTACCTTGAACTACTAGACTCAGCATTTGAAACGGTACAAGATGGTGATGAACTGTTTGCTGTGTTCCTGAACACGTTTCAGAACACTGGAGGGACACCCTCCCAGTTCTTACACAGGCTACAGACAGCTCTCACCAAGGTATTGAAGAGGGGTGTCTTACTTGCGAGCGACGCTGACCGACATCTCCTGCGCCAGTTTTGCAGAGGTTGTTGGGACAATGCAATGATTGCCGATCTGCAGCTTGAACGAAATAAAGAAAACCCACCGTCATTCACTGAATTACTATTGCAGCTACGCACCGAAGAAGACAAGCAAGCTGCCAAAGAGACCTGAATGAAGAAGCACCATGGTACATCAAAGCAAAGAGCAAGCGTTCACCTCTTAGCAGCAAGCTCTCTTGAAAATGACATTTCAGCAAATGATGTTACTGATTTAAGAAATCAAATTGCCCAGCTGCAGAGCCAGCTCACAAGACAAAAGGATAAGACAGTCGCATCACAAGCATCGCCTCGAGATGATGAAATCGCTATGTTAAAGAAACAGCTGAAAAGCCAGCTCACAAGCAGAAAACCAAAGAAAGCTACAAATGGCGCAAAGAGTCAAGTGAAACCCAAAGCAGCTGATTGTCAGCCAACCACAGACACCGACAGCCAACCACAGCCTAGTAACAGACCGAGGCCCTGGTATTGTTTCCGGTGCGGCAAAGACAGCCATATTGCCTCTACCTGTGAAAATGATCCCGATCCCTCATTAGTTGCTGAAAAGAAGAATCGGCTGAGAGAAAAACAGGCCTTGTGGGACAGTCAGAATGGTTCAGCTTCTCCCCATCAGTTAAACTTAAGTCAGCTCTCGTTGTGGGACTAATGAGGGCTGAAGACAGAGAAAGTGTCCCCAGATCTAAGCAGAAAAGAGAGCAGAGATATCAAATCAAACACCCAAGCCGTGCTAATCTACCCAAGGGACTCATTGGAGCCAATTATACAGCATCAGTGCTCATTGATGGACAACCTCATAATTGTCTCCTCGACACTGGATCCCAAGTGACGACGGTTTCACAGTCCTTCTATGAAACCACCTCGCTGACTTGGAGATCCACTCGTTGGGCGAGCTGTTAGAAGTTGAAGCTGCAAATGGCCAGACTGTGCCATATTCAGGATTCATAGAGTTAGACATCACCTTCCCCATGAACTGTTTTGGCTCCGAGCTCACTGTGCCAACCCTTGCCCTAGTGGTGCCTGACATAGGCATTTAGTCTATGACCGTTGCTCCAATGCAGACCTCTGAGCTCTCCCTTATGGTAGCAGAGTTGTTTATAAGGTGATGCAACAGAGACATAAGCAGAAGGAAGACAGCAGCTTAGGGTTACTAAGGCTGTCAGGAAGAAACCCAGCAGTTAGCTTTCTGCTACCATCCCCAGCCAGAGAGTGGGGGACAGGGAAGTGGGAGGCTCGGTCCGCAGTCTGTGAGAGCTTCGAGGAGTTTGCGGCGGAGATGAGGCGGAGATGAGGCGGAGATGAGGCGGGTCTTCGACCGTTCCAGGCATGGGCACGAGGCGGCCCGGGAACTCCTCCAGGGGCACCAGGGACGAAGGTCGGTGTCAGATTATGCCATTGATTTCCAGACACTCGCCACGAGAACTGGGTGGAATTCGGATGCGCTCTTCGACACTTTCCTCAATGGCCTCTCAGAGGAGATCAAGGACGGGTTGGCCGCCCATGACCTGCCTGGCTCCCTCGAAGAACTGATCACACTGGCAATTCGCGTTGATTCCCGACTCCAGCAGGTTCTTGGCCCCACTGGCAGGGACCCCCGGGCCTACCCTCCTACCCACTCTCCGCAACGCCCTCGCCGGAACCCATGCAAGTGGACCGAACCCGCCTCACGCGGGAGGAGCGACAGCGGAGACTTAACACCAGATCCTGCCTATACTGCGGTCAACCAGGACACTTCATCGCGGCCTGCCCGGTAAAAGCCAACGCTCACCAGTAAGGAGGGTACTGGCGAGCGTGACACCCACACACCCCTCCTCCGCTGCTCGCACTCGCCTTCCGGCGACCCTCCGGTGGGGAGGACACCACCGGGAGCTGGAGGTTCTGCTCGACTCTGGTGCGGACGAGAACTTCATCGACGACGAACTGGTAAGGCAGTGGAGCCTACCCACTGAGAGGGTGGAGAGTCCCCTGGTGGCCAATGCGTTGACGGGGGTGAAATTGGCCAACATCACCCATACCACCGTCCCGGTCAATCTCTCCCTCTCAGGCAACCACCACGAACAGCTACGGCTCCTGGTGATAAGCTCCCCCCAGGCACCAGTAGTTCTCGGCTACCCCTGGCTGGCAAAGCATAATCCACATATTGACTGGCAAAAGAACTGTATTATGGGCTGGAGCTCATTCTGTCTGTCCCACTGTCTCCTTCAGGCCCAGATACCGCTGGAACCTGCCCTGGCAGAGGAGGATTTCCCAGACCTGTCAGGTGTCCCTCCAGAGTACATGGACCTCAAACCAGTATTCAGCAAGTCTAGGGCCATGTCTCTACCCCCCCACCGCCCCGTATGATTGCGCAATTGCCCTACTTCCCGGTACAACTCCCCCCAGAGGTGGCCTGTACTCCCTGTCACGGCCTGAGTCCGAGGCCATGCATAAGTACATCCAGGAGTCCCTCACTGCGGGTATCATCCGCCCCTCGTCATCCCCCGCTGGGGCTGGCTTCTTCTTTGTCGGGAAGAAGGATGGCTCACTAAGACCCTGCATTGACTATCGTGGGTTAAACAAGGTCACCATCAAGAACCGTTACCCCCTGTCCTCAGCGTTCGAGCTCCTCCAAGAAGCGAAGGTGTTCACAAAGCTGGACCTGAGGAACGCCTACCATCTGGTTCGTATCCGGGAAGGGGATGAATGGAAGACGGCGTTTAACACCACTTCCGGTCATTACGAGTATCTGGTCATGCCATTCGGTCTCACAAATGCCCCTGCTGTTTTTCAGGCCCTTGTTAACGATGTATTGAGAGACATGCTCAACCACTTTGTTTTCGTTTTTTTAGACGAAATTCCTGGTTTTCTCCAAATCCCTTTCTGAACACGTGGTCCATGTCCGTAAAGTCCTGCAGCGTCTCCTGGAGAACCAGCTTTTTGTTAAGGCGGAGAAGTGTGAGTTCCACCAGGAGACTATCACTTTTCTCGGCTTCGTAATCTCCCCAGGATCCATCCAGATGGACCAGAATAAGGTGAAGGCAGTGCTGGAGTGGCCCACACCGACCAGTCGACGGGCCCTGCAGAGCTTCCTGGGATTCGCCAACTTTTACCGACGCTTTGTCCGGAACTTCAGCACCGTGGCCGCCCCCCTCACCGCCCTGACGTCCTCCGCTACCAGGTTCCGTTGGACCCCTGCAGCAGAAGCAGCCTTTCTAGACCTGAAGCGGCGATTCACATCTGCACCCGTTCTGAACCAACCTGACCCTAACCGGCAATTCATCGTGGAGGTGGATGCTTCAGAGGAGGGGGTGGGGGCGGTGCTCTCTCAGCGCTCGGTAAAAGATGACCGCGTCCACCCCTGCGCATACTACTCCCACCGCCTATCCGCCACGGAACGGAATTATGATGTGGGGGACCGAGAGCTGCTCGCTGTGAAGTTGGCTCTGGAGGAATGGCGGCACTGGTTAGAGGGTGCGGCACTTCCATTCCTAGTCTGGACAGACCACAAAAACCTGCAGTACATCCGGTCGGCCAAGAGGCTGAACCCCCGACAGGCTCGGTGGTCTCTGTTTTTCTCCAGGTTCAACTTCACACTGTCATACCGCCCCGGTCACAAAAATGGCAAACCTGACGCCCTCTCCCGACAGTTTCCCGCATCAAAACCAGTTCCTGACCCCAACCCCATTCTCCCGCCCAACCGCATTGTGGGGGCAGTGCAGTTCGAGGTAGAATCCGCAGTGAGGGCCGCCCAGGAGGATGACGCAGGCCCCAGCCAGTGTCCCCCTAACCTTTTGTACGTCCCTAACTCTGTCCGTTCCCAGGTGCTGCAATGGGGCCATTCATCTAAGTTATCCTGCCACCCTGGACCCCGTCGAACCCAGGCCTTCATCAGGAGGAGATTTTGGTGGCCATCCATGAAGGAGGATATAACAAACTTTGTCTGATCCTGCCCGACTTGTGCCCAAAACAAGACCTCCACTCAATGCCCTGTTGGCTTGCAGCAACCCCTGTCTGTCCCCCGAAGGCCTTGGTCCCACATCTCCATAGACTTCGTGACTGGCCTCCCCCCCTCAGACGGTAACACAGTCATCCTCACTGTTGTGGACCGTTTCTCCAAATCTGTACATTTCATCGCTCTTCCTAGTCTCCCCTCAGCCAAAGACACTGCTCATCTGATGATCCAGCACGTATTCCGCCTACATGGGTTGCCAGAGGAGGTGGTGTCGGACAGGGGACCCCAGTTCACCTCGATCTTCTGGAGATCCTTCTGTAAGTTGCTCGGTGCCTCGGTTTGCTTATCCTCTTGCTTTCATCCACAGAGCAATGGCCAGACGGAGAGGGCAAACCAGCTGTTGGAGACGGTGCTGCGCTGTATGGCATTACGGAACCAATCCTCGTGGAGCCAACAGCTTCCATGGGCGGAGTATGCCATCAACTCTCACGTCTCCACAGCAACAGGCAGGTCTCCGTTCGAGTGCGCCCTTGGGTACCAGCCACCACTGTTCCCTGACCAGGAGGGGAGATTGGCGTCCCATCGGTAGAAGCCTTCATCCGCCGGTGCCGCCGAACATGGAGGCAAGCTCGTGCTGCCCTGCTTCGCTCGTCCACCAGGATGAAGGTCCAGGCCGACAAACGTCGATCCCAGGCCCCTCGATACCGGCAGGGTCAACGGGTCTGGCTCTCCACACAAGATCTGCCCCTGAAGACCGAGTCCCGCAAACTCTCCGCCCGCTACATTGGCCCCTTCCCCATTTCAAAGGTCATCAGCCCCACAGCTGTCCGGCTCAAACTCCCCCTGACCATGCGCCGTGTCCACCCCGTCTCCAGGGTTAAGCCCTTCCTGAACAGTGGAATGCACCCCACCCCCAAGCCCCCTCCACCCCCCCGCCTCATCGACGGCTCCGAAGCATACACGGTCCGCCGGCTAATGGATGTCCGGCGCCGAGGACGCGGTCTTCAATACCTCGTCGACTGGGAGGGCTACGGTCCTGAGGAGAGGTGCTGGGTTCCGGCCCGTCACATCCTGGACCCTACCCTAATCCAGGACTTCCAGCGTCGGCACCCGGTCCATGCCCAGGGGACGCCAGGAGGCGTCCATTAGGAGGGGGGTACTGTCAGGTCCTTGGGGTGGACTTGGCGCCCCCACCTGAGATCTGCAGGAACTACATCCAATCAGCTAATGATCTCCACCTGCGACACTGGGTATTTATGGCCCCACATGGTCCATTGCTCGGTCTCTGGTTCTCCGTTTTCGACTGCTTATTTATGTTGTCACTACGAGAAGCCTGCCTGCCGAATCCTGCCTGCCGAATCCTGCCTGCCGAATCCTGCCTGCCGAATCCTGCCTGAACCCTGCCGAGAATAAAGTCATTTTTGATCTGCACTTGGGTCTATCCTTTCTTGAGAAAGCCTAACAATTTCCACGGAAAGGGAAAAAATGTTCATCTACTGTCCCTGCCTGTGCCCTGGGTTGAACATCAGTGGAAGGAGCTGCACCCATCTCTCCCACACATCGTTGATGGGAGCGAGCTTGTCAGATTTTGCTCTCGTGTTTCTGTTGTCAAATCTGAGGACTCTTGATATCATTCGAAACGTCTGAAGTGACATTGTTGCCTGGAAAATATTCCTTCCTGTTGACGCATCCCAGAGACTATCAGTGGCCTCATTGCTGGATCTGTATACTCCTGATGTATACTACTGAGTGGCCCACTCAGAACGCTCCACAGAGACCTCTTGTTACCATGTGGTTTCCTACCGGTGTCTGAAGAGGAACCAGCTAAACCAGACAACCCTCGGAGGCCAAGCACACGTCGAAATCCCCAGCCTGATCCAGATGACCAAGAGACAGAGTTTTACTCTGACGAAGATGACGTGTGGTATTCCTCGTACAGTCCAGTCGCAGAACCTGTGAGATTTACTTGGGAGTACACAAGAACTGTGCCTTCTAGAGAGCAACCCAGTTGTTCTGCCGGACCTACCTGTACGAGCACTGCCGCATTCTCCAACGACACCAGTGAACGCTCACCTGAAAGTGAACCTGAGCACTTACCCGAGATGGAACCTGAGCACGTGCCTGGAAAAGAATCTGAACGCTTACCTGAAGGTGATCAACCTGCAGAAAGAAACTTACCTGTTCAATCCGGAGAAACAACAGAGCCTGCAAAAGAAACACTGGATGCTGAATGTTTACCTGACACCCCTCACGAATCTGACACAGAGAGATGTACAGACTTAGAACATGCAGAGAATGATACATCCACACATCAGTGTGAAGCAGAGCTTAATGAAGAAATGAAAGAGGAAGATGGAAGTGAGCTTCAGAATTCAGTAAGAAGATCCTCAAGACAAGGAAGACCGACAACATGACTGACTTACAATGAATTAGGGAACCCCTTAGTGACCATTGTACAAACATTATTTCAGAGTTTGAGTGCAGCTGTCACTAAATCCCTCATAGAGCCTAATTCTACAGTTTCACCCAAACCCAGACGAAAATTTAGACTGAAAAACCCTTTAAAGAATGCAAAAAGGCTTTAATAGATTCAAGAGGGGAGGGTGTAACCTAGGTTAAAATAACCATTATTAGATTTACAAGTTAAAAAACATTAAAACATTTTGAATAAATATCCATTACCATTTAAAGTGTGAAATTCATGATTTAGTTGCATAAATAGGATTAAAAATACATATTTTATTTTCATTAATTAGTATCACAGGAAGTTGTCATTAAGACTGGAACTTCCTGGTTAGAACTTTCTGTTTTGAGATCGCAAGGGGAAGAAGGCAGATGTTAGCGCCAGAGCTAGTTGAAAAGACCCGTGAGCAAAATACAGCGTGAATGCAGCTTAAGGGATTTTCTTTTGATTTGAAAGTGTTTAAGTTCTATTCTGTCTACGGCGGTAGATTTTGGTTTTGTTGTTCATTGATTTTTGAAGCGAAACCGTGTTCGTTGTCGTCGGAGCCACGCATGCCGCTGGCGGGCCACCCACATTGACAGAGGACGTTGGATCATCATCGTGCTCCATCCGAGGAGTTTGTTGATCTTCTGTGGAGGAAAGTATCCTAATTCATCTGTTGAGAGTATGGATTGTGGATTGCGTTTGATACTCGTGCTTCAAGAGGATAAGTTGACTTGGATTTGCGGTAAGCGCGGACTCATTGCGAACAATCCTAAACACGTGGATTTCGCTGGACTATTATTTTGGTTGCTAGCACGTTTGGACTGAGTGTACATTGCCTTCTGTGAACTATTTTGAACTGAACTGTGAAAAACCTAATTCAACTGGACATTTACTGTGATGCATTTAGTGAAATGCTGTTTTGCATAGCTGTAATGTTATGTTTGTTTGTTTTGATTAATGATATGCAGGTTGAATGAAACCTAACCCTTGAATTTTGTGTTCAAACTTGATTGATGCTAGTCTAAACCTAGTAGCTCACTGGTTTAGCTTGTCAGGATAAGATCTAAAATTCCAAATAGGCCTATTGATAAAAGCACTTGCTGTTATTAGAATTTAAATTATTAACATTTAACAAAAAGACTAAATGTTTATGTTTACCTGATCTAATTCTTTGCTAAAATAGAATTACCCTTATTAAAAGAAATAAGAATTTTAGGTTACAGCCAAAAATTAGTTAACTCTAAACTAGAACTAAATAGAGTGCAAATACTCAATTGAGTTGTCACTAAGAAAGATTTAATAACACTATTGAATTTCAATTAATGTTGTCAGTGTAATTGTGTATGCCCTGTTACCACTGTATATACCTTTTCTAACTTTTCTACTTTTATACTACAAGCTGGCATTTAAATCTCATTTGATGGTCTGTGGTGTCTTTGTTCTTTTCCTATATTTACTGTTTTAACTATTACTGCTCTCTACGAGCCTAGACACTGGTCTATAGCATAAGGTTACTGTTAACCAGATAAGTGCTACAATTGTGTCTGCTGCTGAAGTCATTGCCGAGACTGTGACTGAGTGTATGAGCAAATCTGTTTCAGAGTCTGTATTTTTTGGTAAACAGCAGAATTCATGGTTCCAATTATCACAGCACATCTTTGATTTCCAGAATCAGGACAACAACCGCAGACCATCATGATGTCCCCACCATATTTTATTACTGGCATGAGGTTCTTTTTCTGAAGAACCTTTCAGTAGTTTTCAAATTTGGCTTCTGCCATGCAGACCAAAACTCTTTTTTTCCATCTTTTTTTGATTTCCAGAGCAATGAGAAAAGAGCGTTTTAGTGTTCTTGATGGAGATGGAGGTGAAGAAAACTTATAAAAAAGGCATTGACATAGTTACAGATCATGATTACAGATACTCACAGAAATACCACATTAACGATGTCCTGTGTATTTGTAACGCTTTAGAGCAGGGGTGTGAAACTCACGTCCTGGATGGTCGTGTGGGTGCAAGTTTTTGTTGCAACCAGGCAGTGACACATGATTCTATTGACGAAGGTCCTTAGCAAGAGCTCTAATGGTTGATTAGTAGAATCAGGTGTGTTACTGCCTGGTTGGAACAAAAACCTGCACCCACACCGCCCTCCAGGACTAGTGTTTCACATATGGCTCTAGAGCAATTGAAGTCTTCACACCCAGCTGCTTAACTATTGCAACTTTAGTCTTCCTAGAATGGTGCAGGGATACAATTTTGTTTCAGGTCTTCTTTGAGAGCTCATTGGTCTTGGCCATAGTGAAGTGTGGACAAGTGTCTTTTATACTGATGAGTTCAAACAGGTGTCATTCATTTTTTTCACTGTAAATGTACAAAATAGAACTGCACAAATGGGACAAATTTTGTTTTGATAGTTTTTATTATTGGACATAGCTGAATCACAGGAACATTAAAGCTCTGCTGTCAGAGAAAAAGGTTTATGATGAGTAGAACAGGATATAAATGCAAATTATATATATATAGAGGAAGAAGAACATCAAAGGAAACGAGAGTTTAATTCAAGACATTATCAGTGTGTTTCTATATTCCTGTGTTTGTTGATTCCAGGTCTATAAACACCAATTCAACTTCTATGGAGAAAATTCTGAAACTGAATCAGTGTTGGAGAAAATGTCAAAAATATTCAGGAGCATTTTGGTGTCACAGTCAAGTCAGGTCAATTCAATTGTATCTGTTTTGTCCAAAATCACACATCAAAGATTGTGATTCCACACACAGTGAACAAGGAGAACAGCAGAAAGTCATTATCACTCCAATGACCCTTATATCATATCACAGTCCTTTTATAGTTCTAATGTATACAATAAGTTAAATAAATATAGTGTCTGTGTTCATATAGTATCTGTGTTATAGCTCCAATAACTGATGTAATGTTATAACTTTACTGATTATTCAAACTATAATTCAGGCTGATTATATTCTAACTATTGGAGATTCTAAAATGTCCATAGGGGGGTGGGTGTGTGTGCGTGTGTGTGTGTGTGTGTGTGTGTGTGTGTGTCAGTCACGATAGGCTGGCGAACTGTCTAAGATGTATCCCTGCCTATCGTGGTACACACACACACCGATAGGCGGGTGAACTGTCTAAGATGTATCCCTGCCTCTCGCCTGTAATGTGTTACGATTGGCTCCAGCAGGCCCCCCACAAATGAATTCGGCCAAACAATTTTTCTCATCATAGATCTTCAAATTATCAATCCCTGCATCATGTTGACGGAGTAAATGTACATGTACATGTGTGTGTATATATATATGTATATATATATATATATATATATATATATATATATATATATATATATATATATATATATATATATATATATATATATATATATATATATATGTACATATATATATGTATATATGTATATATATATTGAAATTTCTGTTTACATTTTTTGTTACATAGATATGCGGCCACTACTGTTGTTCGTTGAGTGATAGGATATTCAAATATACAGTTGACTGTAACAAATACCTTTACAAAAATGATTAAAGCTATACTCAGTAAGGGCAGATGGAATATTGAAGATCCTATAAATATATTATGTGTCCTGACACATCCTTCGAAGATCTGACTAAATTAATGTAATTTCTCTATCTGACCAAGATCTTAAAATTAAACAGAATAAACAAACAACAGTAATGTTAAAGACTGGACTGGCGTGTGATGTTCCTAAAGTGGCTGTGTATAGCTGGTGATCAATGATGTGAGGGGTGTTTGCATCGCTAAAGAAACATGATGAGGTTATGTCCAGTATTGTGAGTCTGGGTAATGTTCAGACCATCTATTGTATACATTCTAAGAGAAAACACATTTTATATTTTAGTGGTGAACCAGGCAAAGTTATTGAATTTTCAAGTTATCACTTGAAAAGTGGATGAATTTATAGATGAGGCAAAGAGAGTGATAAGCTCAGTTAGGATTCTGTCATTGCAAACTCCGAAGACTCATTAGAAAAAAACCTGGGTCTAGTTTGTTTAATGTCTGAGAGGAGGTTATCATGGCTTAAATATGGCAAAAAGTAGAAATCTAGTCAGTGCTAGCCAACTGCAAAAAATGCAGTTTGTGGACATACTACATAGAACCTCAGCTCAGGTGCTAGTAGCAAGAGCAGTAGACCTAAAGTCAGTCCAACCTAGATATACAATTGACAACCGATCTGTGGTGCATATTGGGTGGAAATATCGCTAGACATTGCACTACACCACATAAAACAAAAACTCTCTCTAATGCCACAGCTTCTCCTACAGAGCAGAGTTTGACACATCTCATAGAGTTGGATAAATTGGACTACGTTTGAAGGCTTTTTAACTGGGTGCTAGGCAGAGCTCATTGAAAAGATGCCTGTGATGCAAGTAGCTGGCAAACACAAAGTACAAATACCTACTTCATCCATTTTCACTGTATATGTAAGGGGCTGTAAAAGTACAAATACCTACTTCATCCATTTTCACTGTATATGTAAGGGGCTGTAAAAGTAGTTTAAGTAATTAATTTTCATCAGAAGATATCTAGCCTTGGTATTTTTAGATGGTGTCTGGTGTCGGGATGGTGACCCGATGAGATAAAGTTCAGCATATATCTCTGCTAATCATGAGGAAGTGTAGTCAACAGGAAAGATTATTAGACACAGAAACAAGATGGCGATTCACAACACTATTTGGACTTTAAAAGTACCTGCGGATGTCCTTTGGGCTATACAATGATGCTCTAACATTTCAAGTTTTGATGTAGGCCACAATGAGTGACAGACAGATTTTATCAAAGGGTTTAGGGGCACTTTTATATAAGGAACAAGTTGTAAGTCATAATAGTATGCTAGCAGGAGTCTCAGAGGGGGACAAAAGAATGATCACAATTTTAATAGAAAAAAGCTGCACATGAAAGGCCACCTTGTTTATACTGACAGAGTTATAGGATATTCAGAAAAGAAAATAAACACTTAGTTTTATTTTTTTAGTTGACTGTAACAAGTAGCTCCCTCAAAATAACGGAATTGATGCTATGATCATTCGAGGGCAGTCTGGGTATTAAAGGTCCTACTAAAAATATTTGCTGTTTCCTGTCCCCTCATATTCTTTATCCTAGGAAACCTTTAGCGAGTGAACTACATTTTTTTGATTCTGTAGTAGTTTAGTACATTTTCCAGCATTATTTTCCCTAGATGTTAAAAGTTTCGGATGTAAAATCAAAATTATTCTTACTTGCAGTAAATGTTCTTGGAACAAAAACAATGTGCGTTTACACCGTACACACGGCAAATTAAAATCTGCCGCTCTAGTTTAGTTGTATGACCATTTTGTGAAATTTGCATCGTAGCACCTGCCCATATACGAGAGAGCCCATTTATTTTGCTTCTTCTCTTATCATCCATGGCTAAGATCATCAAAATCACTCCACTGCACCTGCCCTGAAAGTCTGAGACATGTCTGAAGGCCCAACACTGCCATCGTTCAGGTACATGATACCCCTGGAGGTACAAACAGCTTGGTTGGTTCCACCAAATCCTACCGGAGCACCATGTGGATGACAACTGATACTACAGTCTCAGTCTCTAGCTTTGGATGATGCCAGGACCGCTAAGCTATCCAACTAAAGGTGCTCAATATCAGCTGCTGAACGCCTGTCCATTTGTCCCCAGCAATGTATTGTTGTGTCAAAATCAATAAATCAGGCACTGTCAATGCTCTTGTTTGGTCTAATTTCACAACAACATTGTATTTGTAGTGAGCCTACAATAAATTCTCATATGTGGTTAATAATTTTTTTTGTTAAAACTGGGCATACAAGTTACAAGATAAAGCAGCCAGGGGTTTAGGGTTGAAAATTGAACAGTATTATATAAAATGTATATCATTAAGAAGTTATTTCCAGATGTAACTGCATAGAATGCTAACTTTGTAACTAGGTATAATTAGCGAAAAAGCTAAACTCTTGTAAGCACATGTATCATCTGATAATCAATGTGTTAAGAAAGGATGAATACTGTTATCCTAGCACAATGATGAGTGACAGACATATATATATATATATATATATATATATATATATATATATATATATATATATATATATATATATATATATATATATATATATATATATAAACTTAAGTCAGTTCTATTAAATAATATTAATATGTGAACATCAGCCTGGATTAATTCAGAAGCTGAAGATCTGCCCTGAGTGTTAGGGCTTACTCAACTAGTGTGGGTCCAGAACATTCCAGGGCATTTGCTTTTGGTTCTGGGAATGTTTAGTGAACTTTCCTGCATTATTTTTTCTAGATGTTACAATGACATAAAATCAAACGTATGTCTTAGAATGCTGTGGGTGATAGAAATTTTAATTGTTGTGTAATATTTTGGGAATGTTCTATGAATGTTGTGTATTAGCTCAGATGTGTATAATTTGGGATGATGGAGAAACTGCTGCTCTGAAATGTGCCAAAAGAACAGAAACTATATTATTCTATTGTTATTGTTGATTTCATATATTGGGCTTGGGATGAAATTCAAAATGTTATATTATGTTATATATGTCAAGAATTTTCATTCTATATAAATTATTTAAATATAAATAATATCAATATAAGAACTTTGCAGCCTGAATTCATTCAGAAGATAAAGATTTGGATTAATAATATTAAAACAAACAAATGGTTCTTCTCACGGTGACACCTGAAAGCTCTGCCCCTTCTGTTTGTAAGGAGACTTGATATAATCTTATTTACAGAGGAAATTAAATCTCACCATGTTTGTTGATCCATCAACAGACAGTTCTTATCACTCTGACTATTGATGGCTCCATCTGTCTGGCAGGTGGCTGATTGACTGATTGGTTGACTGACTGAATGGTTAATTGAATGAAGCCTGATTTATTGACTGATTGGCTGATTGAATGCTGGCATGACAGTATGACAGTATGACAGACTCATCAGTGTCTCCTCTGACGGCTGTGCCTTGTTTCTCGCAGCTTCTGCTGTCGGCCGTGACTCTGATGATTTGAGCTGCGATTAACCTGCTGGCTGTAGTTTTTATGCTCGTTGTGGTTGTAGTTGTGGTTATTGTTGTTGTTTTTGTTTTTGCGGCACTGTAGAGTAAAGGACTTGTGGAAAGTCGCAGCTGTTGAGACAAATTATAGACAAGTTTTAAATGTGAAAACTAGTTTCTGAACCAAATTGCACAGAGTGTGTAACATGGGACTCACGGTTCATGCAGGTGACTTTGGGTGTGTCCCATTGGCCATTGGCACGGCAGCGTATGGTGGGTGTGAATCTCTGGATGAAGCCCTGTTTGCAGTGATAACGTACCAGAGCATTGATCTCATAACGAGGCTTCATGGACCCAAACAGACGAGCATCTTTCACCATAGGAGGCGGACCGCATGACACTGAGGGTGCAGCAAAGCACAACACATGAGGGGTGGGGGAAACACATGAGGGGGTATGCAAGGAGGGGCAGAATACATGAGGGGAGGAACAAATATGTGAGGGGGCAGAATACATGTTGGGAGGGCAGAATAGGTGGGGGCTGAATGTATGAGAGGGGAAGAATATGTGAAGGTGGGGGGGCAGAATATGTGAGGGTGGGGATGAAATAATGGAGATGCCATGAAACTTGAACATGGACTTTCAACTTCCAAAAAACTTTGGATCCTTTACTTTCCAAGTAAGCAACGTTGCAGCTGAAACACAGTGTGTTTCAGGTGTGCTCACCTGTTCCTTTCTTGCAGGTGAAAGTCAGGTGGTAGTTGCAGGGAACATCATTCCACTGGCCACGTTGATGCCAGATCATCACCACACAGTCCTCCCCTGATTGGAAGAAGCTGTCAGGCTGGTTCGGCCTCCAGTGCTCAAATTGCTGCACAACACAACAACACAACTTTACACAACAAAACAATTTAGCATTACAAAACCACACAACACAACATTAGACAATACACAACATATTATAGTACAGCACATCATGGTGGTGTCCCCCCTGGGGCAAACACAAAGGAGACCCTGAGTGTTATGTACCAGACCATCACAACGTTGCAAACCACACATCCAGAGGGCATTTTCATTGTAGCTGGAGATTTCAACCAATGTGGACTTTGCAACTAGGGGATGCAACACACTGGACTTGGCCTACACAAACATCAGAAAAGCCTATAGATCTGTCCCCCGAGCCCACCGTGGCTCCACTGACCATCTGTCTGTAATGCTAATACCAGCGTACAGGCCCTTGCACCTATTGTGAGGCAGCTGCTGCAATGGACAATCAATACATTAATGAGGAAGAGGATGCTGCATCTGACACATCCAAAAGTGCACAGAGGATCTCTGCTTCATGAAGCACATCTCCACCAGGGATAACGAGAAGCCATGAATGATGCAGAAGGTACAGGAGAAGCTGAGAGCACGGAATGCTGCTTTCAATCCGACAATGAGGTCACGCTCAAAACAGCCAGAGCCTCAACTGGGCTATCAAAACAGAAAAGTGGCACTTGCTTGGAAGATCCAGAGCTTCTTCCATGATCCCAGTGACACCAGGAGCATGTGGCAGGGGATCCAGGCAATAAAAGAACATCAACAACCCTGGAACAAAACCCAGCCCCCTCCCTAATAAAACAGCACTAAATCTCTGCGTGGCTGCAGTCTGTAAGACCCTGGGAAAAGTGAATGTGCACATAACTGAAGGCCCTGACAACATTCCAGGATGAGTAGCAGGCTGTTGTTCCATCATGTTTTAAATGAGCCACCATCATACCAGTGCCAAAAAATCCACCATCACATGCCTCAATGACTACTGCCCTGTAACAATTACACCCATAATAATTAAGTGTTTTGAGAGGCTGGTAAAGGACCATATCATCTCAGTACTGTCCCCTGGATCTGACCTACACCAGTTTACTTACTGACCAAACCAATGCCAACTCCGCTACTCTCCATCTGAGCCTGGCACATCTGGAGGATGAAAACAGCCATGTGCGAATGCTGCTGGCTAATTTCACTTCAGCATTTAACACAATCATCACCTAGCAGCTGGTAAGCAAACTGAGTCAACTGGTAATCAGGACCACAGTCAGTGAGAGTGAGAAACTCCATCTCTAGCTAGATCTCTGTCTTAATCAGATCTCCACAGGACTGGTTCTGAGCCCACTACTGTTTTGCTATTGACACACAACTGTTGACACACTACAATGTGGGTCTTATTTGGGACAACAACGATCTGTCCTACATAGAGAAGGTGAAATGGCTAGTGGACTGGTGTGGTGACAACAATCTGATACTGAATGTCAAGAAGACCAAGGAGTTGATCATCAACTACAAGAGCAGCACTCACCATCCACAACAAAGCTGTGGAGGTTATCAGCAGCACTAAATTTCTAGGGATGCACATTATGAATAGTCTGGACTGGTTACTGCATAAATCATCCCTGCTCAGCAACAGATACACAAAATAAAAATACACACACAAACATTACACAGTACAAGACCCGCTGATATTACTATATTTCACAACATTTCACAATGAAACATAACAAAACAAGACAACATAACTTAACACCACAACACAACATTACACCACATTACAGAAAACAACACAACTATGCAACAGAACTAATTAGAACAACACAGCATTACATGACAACACAGCATTACATGGAACAACAAACATAACATAACAAAGCATAACACACCTTACAACACATCATTACACAGCACATTACACCACAACAAAACAACACAACATTTCACAACCACACAACAACTCATCATTACACAACACAACATAATATTATAAACGCATTACACAACAAAACAACTTTTTGCTCAAAACCACAAGATAACACAACACATCTCACAACAAAAAAAAACACAACACAGCCAAAGAACACAACATTACACATAAATCTAAACAAAACACCAACATCTACACAACACCAACACAACAAGACAAAACAAAGTATTACAACAACATTTTTACACCACAACAACAAAACAACAGGACTTTACTTAACACAGCACAATGCAATTACACCACAACAGAACAAAGCATTATGCAAAATTTCAGAACAACACAATATTACAAACATACCACAAAAAAACAACACATTACACAAAACATTATACAAAACCAACATAATTTGAAAGAAACACATTTCACAACAAAAAAACACATCACAGCATTTCACAACACAACAAGATAGCATTACACAACAACATTTAATGACATTAACGACACAACATTACACAACAACATGACAAAACACTACATCCTTATACAAGAACAGAACAAAACATTGCACAGCATCAACACAACAAGACAACACACACACGATTACACATTTTACATCACAACAAAAAGACACGACTTTACACAGCAACCACACAACATCACAACGCCACACCAACACAAGATTACGCAACACAACACATTACACAAATGACAAAACACAAAAACAAAACAAAAAAACATAACACAACACCAACACAACAAACGGCAACAGATTACACTACAACAAGATAACGATCACACAACACAAGATTAAACAACAATGCAATATTACACAACACAACAGCACAACATTTCACAACATTGCAGCAGCTACAAGATCCATTACAAGACTGAAAGAGTAAAAATGGATTATTAATGGTCATTGATATATGGTCTCACCATTGTTCTGCCATCAGTCCACCTGAAGTCTCTCTCAAACATCTTGTCATTGAGCCCAATCCACTGGTAGTCGTTACCCATACCTACAGAGGTCCAAAATCAGAGTGTGAATGCAGCAAGGAACAAACTCAGAATGTGTGTATGTTTGCATGTGTTTATGTGTATGAAGTTGTGATGATGAAGGTGATGAAGTTGTGCTGATATAGGAGATAAAGGTGTGGTGAAGATGTGATGATGAATGTCTGGTGAAGGTGTCAAGATTACGGTGTAATGCTGAAGGTGTTGATGATGAAGGTATGATGATGAAGGAGATAAAGTTATGTTGCTGTCACAACAGAAGTGATGAAGGTGATGGAGGTGTGAGAATGAAGATGATGGTGTGATGAAGATGCGATGAGTCGTGATGATGAAGATGTTGAAAGTGTGGTGATGAAGGTAATGAAGGTGTGATCAAGTTGTGATTTTAAAGGTGATAAAAGTGTATTGAAGTTGTGTTGAGGTGTCATTATGAAACTATAAAGATAATAAAGGTGTGAGGAAGAGGAATCAGGTGATGGTACAGGTGTGATGATGAAGGTGTGGAGATGAAGGTGTGATGAAGATGTGATGATAAAGGTGATGAAGGTCTGATGATGAAGGAAATGAGGTTGTGATGATAAAGATTATGAAGGTGTGATGATGAAGTTGATGAAGGTGATGAAGATGCTTAACATGGTGCTGAAAGTGTGATGATGATGAGGTCACAAATGTGTAATGATGAATGTAATTGTTGTGAAGAAGGTGTGATCAAGGTAATAAATGTGTGATGAAGCTGAGGAAGTTTTGATGATGGTGACAAGGTGTGATGATGAGAGTGATAAAGTCGTCATGAAAGTGATGATGGTGTGATGAAACAGGTGATGAAGATTTACTGAAGTTGACTACGAGAAAAGGTTTGCTAAAGGTGTTATTATGAATATAATGAAGTTGTGATGAGGGTGTAATGAAGGTATTCAAGTTGATATGATGTTGATGGAATTGTGATCATTTATGTGATAGAGGTGTGATGAAGTTGATGAAGTTGAGATGTAGGTAATGCAAAAGGTTGCAATGAATTTGATGAAGGTGTGATGATGAAGGTGATAAAGATGTGACGAGTCTGATGAAGGTATGGTGATAAAAGTGATACAGGTGTAATGATGATCTGATTAGAAAGATGTGAAGATGCAGGTGTGATAAATGTGATGGTGTATATGAAGGTGTGACAATGAAGGTAGTGTAGATGTGATGATGAAAGTGTAATGAAGTTGTGATAGAGGTGATGAAGTTGTGATGATGAAGGTAATGAATTTCTATTTGTGGAGATGATGTAGTGATTGTGATAAAGGTGTGATGATGAAGTTTATGAAGGTGTGATGAAGTTATAATGTTAGTATTGCGAGTAGAGTGATAAAGATGATGAAGAGTGATGGTGAAGCTAATGAAGGTGTGGTGATTAAGGTAATGAAGCTGTGACGATGAAGATGCGATGATGAAGTTCTGACGGTGAGGGTAATGGAGATGTGATGATTAGGGTGATGAAGGTAATGAAGGTGTGATGGTGAAGCTAATAAAGGTGTGAGAATGAAGGTGTTAATGAAGATGATGAACATAATAAAGGTGTGTTGATGGTGATGAATTTTCATCAATGAAGATGACTGAAGATGAAGGTGTGATAATGAAAGTGATGGAGTGGTGATAAGGGGGTGTTGATAAAAGTGTGGTGATGAAGGTGATGAAATTATGACGTAGGCTCATACTCACGGTTGATGAACAGCTGTTCCTCCTGGGATAAGATGCTGGTCAGGTGAGCTCCGTGCAGCCGACACTCCCTCTCTGCAGCATCCCAAGTACGACGGTGTGTGAAATATTTATAACAGTGAGACTGAAACTTCTTCCATCCAAACCCACACCGCTCAATGTCTAATAGAAAAACATCAAAGAGCAACTGATTCACTTAGGCTGGAAACAGCATCATATTACTGCGCAGTCAATAAGAAGAAGATCATTATTGAGTGGACCATTATCGACAGTATCATTACTGATTGGATCATGTAGTGGAGTATACTAACTGGTTGTGGCGTGGGTGCAGCACCCAGCAATAATGATGCAGGGTGGTAGTGGTACAGGATGGTAGAGGCACAGGGTGGTAGCGGCATAGGGCAGTAGTGGGACAGAATCGTAGCGGCGTGTGAGTGGCGCAGAAGCGTATGTGTCCACACAAGTTTTGTCTGTGGCCCACGCTCTTGCAGCCCCAGGGAGGTGCTGCCACATGCCCACACAGAACCAGCAGTTATTTATCAAAATTTATACCTGCAGGTGGTGGTATTTTATGGTACTTTGGGTCAGCTGGCATGCACAGCACCCCTTTACCAGATAAGGAAAAGGAATTGAAGGGGCTCCTATAGGGAGGGGCACAGTATGGTTGTGGTAGATTATGGTAATGTTGTAGGAAAATTATAGGAATGTTTTAGGAAGGTTATGGGAATATTATAGGAAGGCTATGAGAATGTTATTAGAATATAATAGTAATAAGGTTATGCGTGGGGGGCAGCTGTACCTGTATGTTGTTCATGTTCTCACCTTGTTCACACAGTTTTCCACTGTAGCTCGGCAGACACAGGCAGTTGAACGAATTCTGTCCATCCACACAGGTGCCGCCGTTCACACATGGGTTCGACTGGCACTCGTCAACATCTGTAGAGCACATTACAGGAGACATTACCTGTCTCACAGGCTCTCAGAGGAGAGGTTACCTGTGTCACAACCTCTAAGAGGAAACGTTACCTGTCTCACAGTGGTGGCCACTGTATCCGGCTGCACATAAACAGATGCTTTCTGCTCCCTTCATGAAGCAGGAGCCTCCATTCTGACAGACACTGGTGGTGCAGGGCAGCAGACCTACACAGATGCAGAATAAATACATTCATTAAAAAGTGATAGCACTGACTTCATTTAACTGACCCAGTAGTGTTAGTGGAGATATAAATACTTTAATGGACAACTTTAAAGGTTCTCTGCATGAGATTCATTAGCATCTACAAAACAGACTTCACAGAAATAGAGTGTAATATTTATTTGTATGATTCAATTAGTTTGTAATTTGTTAAAAATAAGAATAGTTGTGTTTTATGAACTGAGATTGTATGTCCATTGTAGTTCCTACAATGGCCCAAAACAAACTACGTTTTAATCAAGTGACTGTATCTGTGCACATTGTTGGGCTCTGTACCTCTGAGAGTCACAGTGAAGAACTCCACAGAGAGGGCAGAGTTAGTGCTGGCCTCTACAGATGGGGCTGAGTCAGTGGGAGCATATGGTTGGTCCGTGGCAACAGGCATCTCAGGTAGCTGAGAATGGGACTCTACCAGATGAGGCACAATCTCTGTGTCATAGTCTGTGAAATGGTCCTCTTGCACAGCCAGGTCAGGAAACAGAGCCCATTGGGGAACAGAGCGGTCATGGAGGTCAAAGGTGAACAGCGGTGATGTGGTGGAAGGTAAACGGACCTGCTGCATAGAGCTTGGGGTGCTGTGCTCCATCGGGAGGGTTTTAGAGTCATCATTGTTTTCTGGATTTTTGGGGTCATTGGGGGTTGTGGGCGGTGGCTTGGTGGCAACAGGGGGCAAATGTGTCGAGGGTTTAAGGTTCTTAAAGTTTGAGCTGAGGCTAGTTTGGCCTCCAACAGTCACAGCTGTTGAAACAATCACATGACCACCCTGCCTCACCCCTGACAGCTGCTGTACACCGGGACCTGCTCCAATGGGCCCTGCAGCAGGGACCCGCGAGATGTCTGTGACCCCTGGGAAAATGTCCTTCTCTGAAGCCTCCTCCTTTTCTCCAGAAGTGGACCCCTCTGAGTCCACTATCAGGGTCTTTGTGCTGGTTTCTTTTGGTTTTTCTGTATCTAGGATGACAGCAGGAAGCTCTGTACCCCCAATTTCTGTCTTGTCAGTCCTCACACCCAGCTCATAGTCATCAGCCGGGGTTGGGGGGGCATTCTTAGGGGGGCTTCCAGACCCATCGCCAGATCCAGCATAGCTGAGCCCAAACCTGACAGACAAGGATTCCTTGTGGAAAACCAGGCTAGATGGTGTGCTGGATGCTGCCACTGACTCAGCAGCTGTGGGGGCTGTAGAGGGGCTGGGTGGGTCAGGGTAGATCAGGACTTGCTCTCTATGGAACCTAGAGGTGTCTGTGAGATCAGAGATCGGCCTCTCTAATATTTCTATGGTTCCGTAGTCAAATGGAATCATGCTCGCCTCCTTATTTGTCAATTCTTTATCCACCTTTTCTACCCGAACAGGATTAGCCATTTCAAACTGATCACCCCGAGCTTCCTCTGGCAGCTCAGGGTCAAAGGTCACCTGCAAGATCAGAGGGAGAGACCAGGAGATTAACAGGTCCACAAATGGAGCCAATCGCACAGACAAACAGTTCCGAGCCCAGACAGACCACAGTTCAGGCAGCCAATCACAGAGTGAGAAGAGCTCAGGGACAGAATCAAATCTCACACTAAAGTTGTGCACTGAGAAAAGAGTGAGGAAAGAAAGAAAGAAAGAAAGAAAGAAAGAAAGAAAGAAAGAAAGAAAGAAAGAAGAAGAAAGAAAGAAAGAAAGAAAGAAAGAAAGAAAGAAAGAAAGAAAGAAAGAAAGAAGGAAGACTGTACACGGCTTTGAAAAATTATCTTTCTGCTGTAGCTTGGATACTGTTTTAGAGAAAGAGATCTTCCCTAATAACTATTTGTTTGTGTATATTGTTATAACAAGAAAAGTATAAAGTGAAAGTGTGTTACCTGGTGTTTAACGTTAAAGAAGCTGACAGTTGGAGGTCGGTTAACAGGCTCTAAGACAGCATCTCCGCTGCTGGGGGTCAGGTCGCCAGCCCCCTGTGACAGGTCAGTTATCTGGGTGAAGTGAGGCAGAATTCCGTCAAGGCTCATGGGCTGGTTCAGGATGTTCAGGATGTTTTCAACTACAGACAAATAGACAAATCAAGCATTGATTAAAACTGAATCACTGCTTTATGGGTTTGTGGATGAACCTTCTCTGTGACTCTGCTAGCGAATTTTAGTCACAGACAGGTTCTGATGTGCAGATATTCAGAATCAGATGAGACCAGCTCAGCTTTTTCCTCAAATTCTGACCTGATCCACACAGATGCACAGCCTAGACATCATTCTGAACATCTGACAGATGGAAAGAACATCAGTTACATAGTGAGCCTGGAAGCTCACACTAGCTAACTGAATATTATCACAATATTATAATGTTAACAGCTCTATCCTCCACAGACCGGATACGAATAGAGATTGATAGCTGCTTGCCCATCCTCCTGACAACTGGAGGTTGTGAATGAATTCAGTTGTAAAATTGTATTCCTTTTTTTCGGTGACTAACTCTGTCTCTTTTTTTCTCCCAATAATGCACTCAGCTCATATCTGATGTAGATTAACAGAGACAGAGTATGGGTGCACCATCCAGTGTGTGCGTGTTGGGTGAGGTTAGGGTTAAATTGGCTCTGATCTGTGTTGGAAGCTGAGCTCAAACAAAACCTGCCCGTTTCTGTTCCTTCAGACTTTATATTAATGTTCATGATCTACAAGAAGACCACAAGACACAAGAAGAGCAGAAAAGTGACATTAGTCCTGAAGCAAGTTAAGATCTGTTGAATGAGGATAAGCACATACACATAAGACTGGATTAAACCAGAGGGCTGTGTCTGTCAGTCAGAAACTGACACACTGCTGTGACTTACTATCAGAAACTAGCATACTGCTGTGACCGACTGTTAAAGTACTTAGTGTATTTATTTTATTTTTTGTTTGTTGCAATCTTCCTCTCACCTGATTGGTTCTTGCTGTGCACACTGACAATGATGAGATGGAGAGGTGGCTTGGCGGATGAGTCTCCATCCACAGGAATGGCCAGTGACTCAAGGTCAAACAAGGTTGTCGCACTAGGTGAGATGTCATCTTTAAAAACCAATGCAGGTTGTTGTTGCACTTCCTCTCTGCTCCTAGCAGGGAGGTGTGGTGCCGGGATGGAGATGCCCTGCAGCTCTGATGGTGTTGGTGTGGTTTCCATCCATAGCTGTGTTGGGGACAAAACAGCTCTCACCTCACCTCTGCTGGAGTCTCTGCCACTACTGTCTTCATCACTGCTACTGCTGCTGTGGCCTCGGCCCCTTACAGAGTCCTCCCCAGAGAGAGAAATATCGAGGGGCGGTGTCTGTGAGCGGGTGGAGGGTAACGGTGGAAGCTGCAGGGGGACCAGAACACCTTTTCTGACAGGGATGTCATCACTGTGTAACAGGGGGGGCAGGGCTGTGAAGGCTGTAGCTTGAGCGGGCTCTGTGTGACGGGCACCGTGTCCAATCTCAGCGACCATCGGTGGAGTCATTGGTTTTGGTTTCGCTGAAGGAGGGAAAAGAAGAAACTCTCAGGGAAACATAAATTTTTATTTTTATGTTTTTCATTTTTTACTTATAAAAGCAACATTGTTGTCAACTAGAGGCTGTTGGGTAATGTAGTTTTTAGACCTCAGCTCACATCAACAATCAACGTTTTCATAAGGTCAGATCAGGTTCATTGTTTGATCTAAATCACTATGATTGATCATCATTCATCAGCAACTGTAAAGCAAACAGAAACTGATGTCACAGAATATTGGCATCATAGAATAATGACACCACCAAATAATGACACCACAGAATAACAAAGTCACAGAATATTGAGGTTTAAAGACTTTGCAGTGTGTGAACTTTTCTGTTGATCTTTTAACAACATGCAGTCATTAGATCATTGTTCTATTGGGCGACACTTTTACTAATTTTTGCTATCTGTTGTTAGCTTCCAGCCATACCAGCCAGCCTTCACAGCTGCCTTGTTATACTGCAGTGTAGTATATGTAGTAGGATCCAGTAGTACTGTTATACTGTGGATTTAATATCTATATGTAGTAGTATGCTGTAGTACTGTTATACTGGAGTACTGTTATACTGCAGTGTAGTACATGTAGTGGTATCCTGCTGTGGATACTGTTACTGTTACAGCTGCAGATGTTGATGCTGTGTACTGATTAGCCTCAGACTCTGGGGACTCTCTGAGATCTGGTCTGGTTTTTGCAATAAATCAGGTTCCTGCCCAGAGATGATGTCATATGTTTGGAGTCTAATCCATCTGTCATTGTAACGCAGCTCAATGCTCATACAAATGACGAAGCTCAGAAAGTACCTGCAGGCTGCCAGAGGCTTCTCTGTGAATCCTCAGGCTGTGTATCAGCTACAGTACACTGTAATACTGTTATAATGCAGTACTGTCGCAGTATACTGCAGTAGAGTTAAAGTGCAGTAAACTGCAGTACCTCACCCTACTGGCTGATGTTTCTGAAAGGAGTGAGTAATCCCCCCTCCCCCCTGATCCTGGTCCAGCTGTGAAGCATTAGGGACCTGTCCTGTTTCTGCAGAATCTGTGTGAAAGTGCATGAGTTGGGTTTTCCCCTCATTAAAACAAATGTGCTCCACCGTAAACAGGAGGCGGGGTTTCTCATTCACCGTCTGTGACACATCTGTCTACAACGACCTGCAGTTTCTTCACAGATCAATGTGTTTGCAGCAAGTCACAGTTTCCATACGGATCAATTTGTTTGCAGCAAGTCACAGTCTCTGTATGGATCATGTATCTGCAGCCAGCCCCTGTCTCTATTTGGAGCAACATGTATGAACTATAAGCCACAGCCGCTACACGTATCATTGTGTCTGCATTGTGTCTGCAGCAAGTGAAGATCTTCGCAGCAAGTGAAGATCTTCACATCGATCAATATGTCTACAGCCTTTACATGGATCAACGTGTCCGCATTGAGCTGCAGGCCCTATATGGATCAGAATGTCTGCAGAAAACCACGATTTCTGCATGGATCAAAATATCTGGAGCAAGCCACAGTCTTTAAAAGGATTGTGTCATCAACGTGTCTGCAGCAAGCCGCTGTCTCTACACAGATCAACGTGTCTGCATTGAGCCATAGCCTTTACATGGATCAACATGTCAGCAGCAAGTTGCAGTTTCTACATGGATCTTGATCAATGTATCAGAACATGCAGCATCATAAAGCCAAACTGCATAAACCACAACATGTTAATTCCTGCTGATTGAGGTATTTTAAACAAAACCAAACTGAAGACAGTCAATGACATCATGAAGAAGTGTGGGATCATGGGAGTTGATGTTTTCTCCTGTTTCAAAAATGAAAAGACCTGTTGATTTAAACCAGTGAATCACTGAATCAATAGCTTCATGTGAACAATCTGTATTTATCTGAATGTTTGTGGTTGTTATTGGAGATATCAGAGTTTCAAATCTTAAACCATTGCTACGGTAATTGATTATAAAGTCTATGATCTATTCTATTTCTTTTTAAAAAAAACATAATGTGCATACAACACAGACTTGCTGACACCAGTTCTCATTAGCAACCAATATCGCTATAACTTAATATGAGGTTGAATTGTACTCTCTCTCTCTCTCTCTCTTGCTTTCTCACACTCTTCCTCATTATCTGTGCGAGTAAGTAAGAAATAACAGAATCATTATTGGTATTATTTGATTTTAATTGATATTATTGATATAGCAGGATTTCCTGCAGCACTTATCTACATCCCTCCAGAAGAAAAAAAACATTCCACATTCATAGTGTAACATCCCTCAAAAACCACATGCTAACACATTAGTGGATTTAACTGCTACTTTATTCCTCACATTAACACGGGCTGCTGTGGCTATACACCAAAACAACAAACCTTGGAAGTAAAGTTGCTGCCATCTTCTGCCTAAACTCCTCAGATCACCACCGAAACTCTGTATAGCAAAAAGATCGGCTTCTCTAAAATCTCTATGGTTCCGTAGTCAAATGGAATCATGCTCGCCTCCTCATTTGTCAATTCTTTATCCACCTTTTCTACCCGAACACCGATTTCACCAGATGTTCCCATGTTCCCACCTCCTCTGTGGTAGAGAGTCCAACTTTTCGAGGAAACTACTTCTGGAGCCCAAACTACACATTGAGGCAAGCCTGACTATATTTTGCCAGTACCTCTTGACCTTGTGCACAACCTCAGGTTCTTTTTCATATCAGAGTGGTTCCCAGAGTGAGCTTCTGCAGGTGGGGATCAGACCACTAGGGTCCCTGCCTCCAACCGCTACCCAACTCTCTTCGCACAAACCCCTTATGCCCCTCTTTCTGGTGGTGGGCCCATGGGAAGGAGGGGCCCATGTCATCTCTTCAGGCTGTGCCTAGACTGGTCCCCATGGAGGCAGATGCACCCATCGGACGACCGATGGTGCTCAAAGGAAGGCCCCGGTGTCCTGCATCCGGGCAAGGGAGACCTAACAACTGGCTTCAGTTGTTATCTGGGGGTTTAAGCTGCTGATTGTCTGGTCACTCACCTAGGACCTGATTACCATGGGTAATCCTATCAGGGGCATGAAGCCCTGACAACATAGCTCCTGGGATCATTGGAACATGCAAATCTCTTCACCACCCTAAGGTGGCAGCTCCAGTATGAAGATATTATCATATATTTATTTTATGTTATTATTGATATTATAATATTGGAATTAATGATATTAGTGATATTACTGACTGATGGTTAGTGATATAGTAATATATTTCTGATATTTGTGATATTACTGATATGAATAATGATAAAGATATACCTTTGAAGCAGAAGGCTCCGTATAGGGCGCTGGGATCTGGGTAGCCAGTCTGATTTTCATACTTGTAGAGTGTGCGGACCCCGAGCAGGCCTCCTCCACACTGCGGGCGAGGAACAGTGATGGGGTAGCGAACGCTGCCATCAGACAGCCAGCCATAGTCACAGCGGTTAAGCCCTGCCCTCCAGGCAGCGAACAGCTCGCCAGGTGAAGCCAATGTGGCATCATGCTTCTCACATTCAGCCTTGGCCTGTGCCAGTGAGAGCTTCTCTGTGATTGCAGGATAGAAGACTTCTCCTTCAAGGAGGAGAGAAATTTCTTACTCACTGATAAACAAGCTTCATGCTAAACTAAGCTAAAACATCACTGTGTTTACCGTGTAATCCATCTACGTAGCAGTATACGTCATACTTCTCTGCTGGGTCCCGGACACCATAGGTCCTGACTCCTGGTTTGTTCATCAGGTCACCAGAGCAGCCTGGACGGGGCTGTGTAATTGGATACCTGAAACAAATGAGAAGGGGCTTAGAGATGACACAATTCTGTCAGCATCACTAAAGAATAATAATTTCATGTAAAGAATATTTGAAACTGCAATTAGTTTATTATGATTCATCATTACAACAGAAACATCATTGGCCCAATAAAATGATGTTTATATTACTGTTCTATAGATTATATTCCTATACACATAACATACAATTTTTTTAGAGTCAAATTCTTCGTGTTCCTATATGAATGAAAGCAGCTATCACCTGACACTCTGGTCCAAGAGCCAGCCAGCATCACACTGGTCGAATCCATCCTCGAACGCGGCGGTGAGTTGTTGAGGTGAAGCAATGGTGGCACCTGCAGTGCGACATGCCTCCATCGCTTCAGGGTAACGCAGAGAGTAGCGGCTGGTGCTGGGCCGGTAGTGGAACACCACGCCTGTTTACAAACAAACTACTGAGCTGCAAATTTAATAATCAATAATAAAAACCATTTGGACATTTCTAAGCATTTTGTAAGATTAAGATGCTAAAGTTCGACTCCTCAGATCTTACAGGATGAAGTGAATAATTACACAGCATTAATAAGACGTGATGGCTTGATGTCTGCAGCCTAATCCCAGGAAGAAATAATCCAGGAGATAAATGATGTCACAGCTCTACACTCCTCATTTTATACTCAGTTTCTGTGAAGCTGCTTCTCTCACCATATTGACTGTTAATAACTTCAGGTTCATTCTGACATTAACATAACATCACTTCTTTTAACGACAGGAGGAAACAGAGCAGTGGTTATTTCAGGCGCTTCCTCAGACTTGGCACAGCTGATGAAAGGATGATTCAGGCTCCATGTGAATAGATGCAGAGATGTGAAGCATCTTTGTGAGTCACTGTTCGACTCACAAAGATGGATCTTTGTTGGATCTGTGTAGATGAGCGACAGTAGCACTTTCACCTATTCTTATTTTCACTGTATGAACTGTGGGTTGGGGGCAGCAAGACTCAATCTATTAATACAGCATTGACAATTGCATTAATATACAGAACTTGTAATAATGTGATAAACAGCTGCTCATCCAGCAAATCCTCACATTGTGGTGTCAATATTTACTTGGGGGTCCTCAAGGTTCTATTCTGGGTCCCTTTGTCTATGTTCAAACTTTCAATCAGATTTTTCCCTGCTTGTTACAGCACAATGGTATGTCATGTTATCATCTTATAAAGTATTGGTAGCTGTGTTAGCAAAGAGCTGTTAATTATGAGCAGTTACACGGTAGCATGATCAATCATGTGAAAGTTCTTGTCCACTAGCCTCTATACATGTATGTGTGAAGACATTTTTGCATGGGCATGTGTTTGGGTTTCACCTGTGACATTGAGCCTCACAGTATCCTGAGTATCTTCGATCCCATGCATGACCTCACAACGGTACAGCCCAGCATCGCTGGCCCGTAGCCTCTTGATGATCAGGGAGGCATCTCCGTCTGACAGTGGGTGACTTGGTACTGACACCCTGCTTCTGTAGTCCTGCCCTACCTTTATGACCCCTGCTTGAGCCACCAGGACCACCTTCTCCTCCAAACCTTCCAGCTTCATCCATTTGATCCTCAGTAGGTCCCGGGGTGTGGGGGTATGACCGTTGGGTGGGAGTGGGTTAAGGGTAGACATGTTAATGATAGAATTGCTGGAAGGAGTAGAGATGATGGAGAAGGGACATGGCAACACCACTCTACTGGCCAGAGAGCCGAAGGTTGGTGAACTCCTCTTCATCCTCATCGTTTGTGATAATGCTGGAAAAACAGGAAGGAATCTAAACATCCTGTAACCTTTAAACTACCCCAAAAAAACCAAACCCCCCTAGGGCCCTGTAACCCATTCTAAAAATTTGAAACCACCCAACAACCCCCAAAGCACCCAACAACCCCTTAACCACCCAGCAATCTCCTAAACCATGCAACCTTTAAACCACCGTACAACCCCTTATCGATCCGACAACCTTTAAACCACCATAGAACCTCTAGTCCAAATAACAAACCTTAAACTAACCTACAACCTCCTCTACCTAAGCCACCCTCCACACCCTAAACCAACTTAAAACCTCCTAAATAACTCTCCAATCCCTTAAACCACCCTACAACCTTTAAACTGTCCTACAACTCCTAAACCACCTAACCATCCCTCTAAAGCTCTCTACAACCTTTAAACCACCCTACAACCCCTTAAACCCTCCAAGAAACTTTTAACCATCAGAAATCCCCCAAACCACCCTACAACTCCCTTATCCATCCTACAACCTTCAAACGACATAGACTGCAGCCAGGTGTGTGTGTCTGTGTCTGAGTGTTCAGCTGGTACTGGATTTTTAAAGTAACTTACCTGGTTGAGGCCGAGCAGGACAAACACACAGCAGGCAGAGCAGGTGAAGAATGAAATGCAGAAACATTTCAACACAATCTGAGGCAGAAACAATCAAACACACCTTTAGTCTCACACTTACAAAGTAAAAGATCATCTACATTACATTACATTACACACAAATGAGTTGCTCAACATTACAGATACATACACATATATCATAACTCTCAAATAGTCAGCTGTCATAAAATGTTTTAAAACATTTCCTCCTTCCTTGGCACACAAATCAGCATGTTATTTATCTATCTATCTATCTATCTATCTATCTATCTATCTATCTATCTATCTATCTATCTATCTATCTATCTATCTATCTATCTATCTATCTATCTATCTATCTATCTATCTATCTATCTATCTGAGATTTGTCTTTAAACATGTCTGAAGAATCTGTAAATAAAACTACTAAATATAGATAAATATGTTTTATTTAATCTGGTGAGTACTACTACTCCGCGTACTACTATACTCATACGACTCATTTTCATTCTTTAAAGTTTAGTTAAATCAACATGATCCTAAACCACAATCTCAGATTGTCCTCAGGGGGCTACATAGTCAGTAACAGCTGATTTCAGATCCTGAAAAAACTCGAAAAAACTTGAAATGGGAACAACATGGAAAAAGACTAAATGTCAATAGAAGTTTATTGTGTAAAACCAGAAAGTATCCACAAAGCACAACAAACATTCTAAAACTAAACAGTTAACATCCTGTAGAATCAATTAATACAATTATTGACTAACACTATTTTATTATCTTTTCACTTGTTCAAAATATTATATAAATATATATAAATACTCTTCTTGCCAATGAAGTTGATTTATATTTAATATTTTTCATTTCTGTACATGGCTCAATGTTTTATTAATAAATGCAAATTTCCAGAATGTCACTTTTATCGATGTTCTCATTTAACTTTATCAGAGTTTCTCGGGCTGCTAGACTCACTTTATTACGGAAATGCCTTAACTTTATAACTCCAACCACACCTAAAACACCTACCGTTTTAAATCCTCAAAAGTCCCAAATCCATAAGATTCACTCAGTTGCAGTTCAAACTTTTTCAGAACAAATTACCAAAATCTGAAGCAATATTAACAGATTCTTACTGTTTCTGCCCCTCAAACTGTTTCTACTCTTCACAAATCTGCTGCAAGTTCAAATCCACTTTACACTATAACCACCACGATTATACAGCAGAGGAGGGGCAACATACACCGCCCAGTGTGGAGAGAGAGAGAGAGAGAGTGAGGAGGGGAAGGAGAGGGAGGAGGGAAAGGAAGGAGGGTGGAGGGCACAAAGATAAAGATACATGAAAGGTTCAATCCACTGATTTACAGTTTCTTTCCCATAAAGCAGAGCCAGAGAGTCAATAAGTGCATTGACTCAAGTACAGCGTATTTCATGCTCTGCTACATTTTTTTCTTTACATTTATCTGCCTCTTTAGATGCTTCACATGTCGATTTGAATCAGTGATAATAAAGAAGCTTTGAAACACATATTAAAGATGAAACCAGAGATTTGAACCTCTGAGTGTTGATTGACTTTAACCTCGAAAGTTCTCACGTTTCTTTGCTTTTCTTTAAATTATAAAATTAAATTAATAATCAATTAATTAGTCAATTCTGGGGATGTAGAGTTGGCTTAGGGGATGTATAGTTGTTTTGGATGTTGTCAGATTATTTTATTCTTCATTCTTTTGTAGCAATAATTGTTTCTCACTATCCGTTAGGAGGTCCTAGTGATCATATAATACATTATCGGGGTGGTTGGGTTCTATTCCTTTATTCTCTAATTACATGTTGTTTCAGAGATTTACTTGTGAATACCCCTAAAAGAGGAACAGAGGCCAGCTCATACTAAATCCTTGTCACCTCTTTTCCTTGACATCACTTCATAGAGGGAAGTTGGGGTTCTCTTAAGTTCTTTCACTTTGTGCTTCATTTTCTTTCTGCTTCTATTTTCTTAGTGAACTATGAGTCTGGAAGGATTCTAAAAATTAGAGAGGACATTTAAAGGTTTAACAACTCTTATCTTTAAATCTGTGCATTTTGCTATTATATTCTTCTAAACAGCAGTTTGCTAAACATGTGCTGTTTAGACTCATAACAAAGTTTTGCTAGCAATCTGTCACACCGCGGTGAGGTTTGTCCTGGTTAGGGGTTTTGTCTTGTCACTTCCTGTGTTATTTTGAAAATCTAACTCTCCTCTCGTTTCAGGTCACTTGCCCTTCCTCATGTGTCACCGGTCTGATTGTCTGCCCCGCCCTGATTGTTTCCACCTGTTTCCAATTACCTTGTGTATATATTGTCTGTGTCTCCCCTTGTCTTGTGCTGAAGTGTTTCGTCCCGTGCGTTCACCCAAGCCATTTGAAGTCCTCTGGTCATAGTTCTTCTTGCCTTGCCTTGCCTTGCCTTGCCTTGCCTTGCCTTGCCTTGCCTTGCCTTGCCTTGCCTTGCCTTGCCTTGCCTTGCCTTGCCTTGCCTTGCCTTGCCTTGCCTTGCCTTGCCTTGCCTTGCCTTGCCTTGCCTTGCCTTGCCTTGCCTGTCATGCTGTCCTCTTCGGAGCGATTTTTTGTTGTAGTTTTCATAACCTTAGTCTAGATAGCTAATTGTAGATTTTCAGTTCAGCCTTTGTTTTCAGTTATTTGGAAAGATTTTGTTTTATAGTCATTGAGTATAGTTTATTGAGTATAGGCTTCGGCAGAGTGGGTCCGAGACTACCCAGTTTGCAGTTCCTTTTTGGAATTTGAACAGACTCTAGAGAAGATTTTTGACCCAGTCACGACTAACCGGGAGAAGGCTCAGGAGCTGAGCGGGCTGAAACAGGGCAATAACTCCGTCTGTGACTATTCCATCCAGTTTCGCACCTTATCGGCGGGGATTGGTTGGAATATGACAGCCCTATATGACGTGTTTTTAAAGGGATTGGCAGCTCCGATCCAGGACCTCCTGGTTCCTCTGGATCTACCCACAGACCTCGACTCATCGCCCTCGCTATCCGGACGGATAACCGAGCCCGCCAGCTCAGGCTGCAACGCACTGTGGGAACCCCGCCGATGGAGAGGTCCATACACCCACAAACACCAGGTTGGCCGGTAACCCGTCAATCATCACCAGAGCAGCGTCACTGTCATCCTCCAGAAGAAGACGGAGAACCCATGCAGCTGGGGAGAGCCCGACTATCGCCGAAGGAACGACAGAAACGGCTACAGGAGGGTCGCAGTTTCTACTGCGGGGAACCCAGTCATCTCGTCGCCACCTGCCCTGCCAAGAAGAACCTGGTGGTGAGAAACTTCAAGGGTGCAAGCATCCCACCACATACTCTCACTACCGTCCAGGTAAAACACCCACCACCACTAAGCTTAACGCACTTATAGACTCGGGGGCGGACGAGAGCCTGATAGACGGGCGCTTTGCGGAACAACTGGGCCTCGAAACAGAACTTTTAGCTAAGCCCATCCGCGCTAAAGCTCTTAATGGACAGGACCTTTTCACCGTCACACACATCACAGCACCTCTCAAATTGATCATCAACAACCACCAGGAGAGCATTTGTCTGTATGTAGTCAAGTCACCCTCTCAGACTCTCATTTTAGGACAGCCATGGTTACACCGCTACAATCCCCACATTGATTGGAGATCAGGGGAGATCCTGAGGTGGGGAGCGGACTGTGTGAAGGTCTGTATGAAACTCCCACGGCAAGGAAAAGAGGTCACAGGCAATAGACAGATTTCTGCTAACTCCGTCACAGACCCCAATGACCCTGAGCCTGTTGCCAAGGATCCAGAAACGATCCTCCCACGTACATGTGTGGTTGGAGCTCTGACCTGGCAAATAGAAAATGAGGTTAAGCAGGCTAATGGTGAGGCTCCGTCACCTAGTGGGTGCCCAGAGAACCGTTTGTTTGTCCCGGCTTATATGCGCCCACAGGTGATCCATTGGGCCCACACCTCACTGCTTTCCTGCCATCCGGGAGTTAGAAGAACGATGTTCGCTATCTCCCGGAGGTTCTGGTGGCCCTCCATGAAGCCGGAGGTCCGGGAGTACATAGAGGCATGTTCGGTCTGCGCCCTGAACAAGACATCCTCCGGGTCACGCATGGGCCTGCTGCAGCCACTCCCCATTCCCTCCAGACCATGGTCCGACATCTCGGTGGACTTCGTCACAGGGCTTCCGGTCTCCCAAGGTAACACCACAGTCCTCACCGTGGTGGATAGATTCTCCAAGATGGCTAGATTCATTGCTTTGCCTAAACTGCCCTCCGCCAAAGAAACGGCGGAGATCATGATGAACAATATTTTCAAGGTTCACGGATTTCCCAAGGACATTGTGTCAGACCGGGGCCCCCAGTTCGTCTCCAGGTTCTGGAGGGAGTTCTGCCGACTTGTCGGAGCGAAAACCAGCCTGACCTCAGGTTATCACCTGGAGGCCAACAGCCAGACCGAACGCCTCAACCAACAACTGGAAACCGGCCTCCGGTGTCTGGTCTCTCAGAATTCCTCGACATGGAGCCAACACCTGGTCTGGGTCGAGTATGCCCACAACTTACTGCCCACCTCAGCCACAGGTATATCACCGTTTAAATGCGTATTTGGTTACCAACCTCCTGTGTTCCCAGACAATGAGCAGGAGGTGTCTGTTCCCTCCGCCCATGCCATGGTTCGCCGCTGCCACCGCATCTGGGCAGCTGCCAGGGAGGTTCTAATTCGCCAAGGGGACCGGGTCAAGAAAACTGCAGACCGCAAGAGGCGACCCGCCCTAACTTACCGGCCAGGCCACAGAGTGTCGCTTCCCGCCAAGGAGAGCCCGAGGGTCCCAACCGCCGCCCCTCCACCGCCCCCAGAAGTGATAGACGGCGGTCCGGTCTACAAGGTCAAGTGGTTACTGGCAGTTCGCAAACGGGGCCGAGGAAAACAATATCTGGTGGACTGGGTAGGATATGGTCCGGAGGAGAGGCAGTGGGTCCCGGCGCGTTATATCCTAGACCCTACACTCATCACAGACTTCCACAGGGACCACCCTGACCAGCCTGGGCCGTCAGGAGTCGGCCCTAGAGGGGGGGGTACTGTCACACCGCGGTGAGGTTTGTCCTGTCTTGGGGTTTTGTCTTGTCACTTCCTGTGTTATTTTGAAAATCTAACTCTCCTCTCGTTTCAGGTCACTTGCCCTCCCTTATGTGTCACCGGTCTGATTGTCTGCCCCGCCCTGATTGTTTCCACCTGTTTCCAATTACCTTGTGTATATATTGTCTGTGTCTCCCCTTGTCTTGTGCCGAAGTGTTTCGTCCCGTGCATTCACCCAAGCCATTTGAAGTCCTCTGGTCATAGTTCTTGTTGCCTTGCCTTGCCTGTCGTGCTGTCCTCTTCGGAGCGATTTTTTGTTGTAGTTTTCATAGCTTAGTCTAGATAGCTAATTGTAGATTTTCAGTTCAGCCTTTGTTTTCAGTTATTTGGAAAGATTTTGTTTTATAGTCATTGAGTATAGTTCCTCCAGTTATTAGGAGAGATTTTGTTTCATAGTTATTGAGTTTTTTTCCTCCAGCCTTTTCGGAGATTGGTTTTCCCTTGTCATAGTCATAGTCTAGTCCTTTATTGTATAGTGATTCATAGCCATAGAAATTTCTCCGCCTAGTCATAGTCATAGTCTAGTCCTTTATTGTATAGTGATTTATAGCCATAGATATTTCTCCGCCTAGTCATAGTCATAGTCTAGTCCTTTATTGTATAGTGATTTATAGCCATAGATATTTCTCCCCCTAGTCATAGTCATAGTCTAGTCCTTTATAGTATAGTGATTTATAGCCATAGATATTTTCTTTGTATTTTTTCATAGCCCTCTTTTGCTCGCGGTGGAAGAGGTTGCCTATCTATTAATAAAACCCGCTGTTCCACTCCGCATCTGAGTCCTCTTTTTGAGTCCCGGCCTGACACAATTCAGGATACTGTGTAAGAAGTTGAACCTTGAACATACTTAAATATATATTGAGCATATTTGAAAAAATGTTCAGTTTCCTAAAGCTTGTCTCTTGTTTCTTGTTTTCAACGGTCTAAGGATCCTTTCAGGTTTCTGGTGTATTCCTTCAGATGGTTGAATTGGGCTGAAGGGTAGTCATAGGGTTTCTTTAGGTGGCTTGTGAGCGACCGACGTGGTCGCCCCACAAAAGGGATCAGGGAAACCAGAAAAAGTGGAGACAGGAGGCAAAGGAACTCACGTTAAAAAACATTTATTGACGGCGGTACAAAAAAGAAAAAAAACGCTCACGCCAGCAGTAAACAATCCACCTCGCTCCAGGCGGACCACACCGGCAGCTCCACTCGCGTCGCGCTTCCGGTCCCGCACCCAAACATGTCCGGGGGGAACTCTCTCTCTGCTAGTCAGCTCCCCCCTTATAAACAGGTGAGAAGGGGAGGGGTCATCACCTTCTCACACTTCCCTCCCCTTCTGCAGTCTCGCCAACTGGGTGGCGAGACAAAAGTCCGCGACCGTGGTGTGTCTGCCCCCGGGCCCGCTCGACCACTCTCCATTTCCGGTCGTAGCCCCGCCAGCCATCTCCGCCAGCACTTCCGCTAGCACTTCCACCAGCACTTCCGCCAGTACTTCCGCCAGCCGTCTCCACCAGCCGTCTCCGCTAGCCGTCTCTGCTAGCCTTCTCAGCTGGCTCCTTCGCCGCCCGTCTCCGCCAGCACCTCCGCTAGCCGTCTCCGCTAGCCGTCTCCGCCAGCTCCTTCGCTGACCGTCTCCGCTGGCACTTTCGGCGCCCGTCTTCGCCGGCTCCTTCGCCGACACTCTCACCGACACCGCCGCCAATCCTCTCGCTTGTGTACCACCGTCTGTCCGCGAGCTCTACCTCCTCTCTCCAGCTTCTCAGGCGGCGCCACAGATCCCACCGCTGCCACCAAATGTGAGGGACCGACGTGGTCGCCCCACAAAAGGGATCAGGGCACCCAGAAAAAGAAGTGGAGACAGGAAGCAAAGGAACTCACGTAAAAAACCATTTATTGACGGCGGTACAAAAAAGAAAAACAAAGCCAGCAGTAAACAATCCACCTCGTTCCAGGTGGACCACACCGGCAGCTCCACTCGCATCGCGCTTCGGTCCCGCACCCAAACATGTCCGGGGGGAACTCGCTCTCTGCTAATCAGTTCCCCCCTTATAAACAGGTGAGAAGGGGAGGGGTCATCACCTTCTCACATGGCTCTAGTGATCCTTTATAGCACATATGTCAAAGTCAAGGCCTGAGGGTTTTTTCTGGCCCCCGGGATTATATAAATTTATTATTTGAAACTGGCCCGCAGGCAACTGCAGGTACTTTACACGCACCAACGCACTACATTTCCCATAATTCAACAGCAGCGCTCCGAGGGGGAGGCTACTTCCAACTTTCATTATTCATCAGCGGGCATCAGCATCACTTTAAAACTTTCAGATAGCCTACCCTTAAAATTGGTGATGAAAGAGTTTAATCTGAGACGGCAGCATGAGACATAACACGCGGACAAATACAAGGATATGGACATGGAACAGAGGCTACAGAAGGTGGAGGAATTAAAACAAGGCCTCAAATCTCGGCATGCTCTGTTCAGAAAAGCCAAATCACAAAGCGAGGCTACTGTCAAGGATCAGAAGAGATCTCTAAATCATCAATAATGAACTTGTTCAAAAGATGAGACACCACCAAGCATCAGCCACAGCTTCAAAAAAGTGAACATTACTGTGCAACGTATTCAGAGTTTTACTCAGTTAAAGTTTGAAAGTGAAATATTTGTTTTCACACGTGACTTTTCCTTGAAGAAAAAATGTTTCATGGTAATAGATTTTTACACTGTATTGTATTTCAATCCAATTTGTTTTAAAAATATTTCAGTTGAGTGAACTATAGAAAATTGCTGATATTATTTATTTCTTTGAAGTAAATTTAGGCCATTTTTGCTATTTCCCTGAGAAGTAATACTGATGGTGCCTTGAATAATACCGCTTCATTCATTTAATGTTAATGTTTTGGGGATTTATACATAAAGCTTTTGTCCCTGTTGAAAATTATAATTTACTGACAGAGCCATAAGAAATTATTTATTTATTTGATCATATAGTAATATATTTTTAGGGTTTCAGTCTGTTGAATGGGGACCACTAGACTATATGTGGTCATTTAATTTTTTTTCAATGAACATTCGATCAGTCCGGCCCTTGGCTTGTTCCTAAATTTTTTATTTGGCCCCCATGTCCATTTGACTTTGACACCCCTGCTTTATAGGGTTCTAGAGAAGATCATAGGATTCTTCTGGATGGTTGATCACCTATGAGAGATTTTAGAGCATCTTGTTGGATCATCATCATCGTCATCCAAACAACAAGAAGGATCATATTTAATAAGACCATTGTTCACTATCCAGAAGAGTTAAACTGTTAATGTTGTGTTCTACTTTCAAATGTTACCCATCTCATGATCACATGACTTTTATACCATTTAGCAACGCAAAAAATATTTGACATTTATCACTATCAGAACGGTAATCATTTGTCTGTACAATGAAATCTAGATGTAACAGGTCAAAATCAGTCTGCAGCTGACTGCTGTAGGGAAGTCACTGCACACATGCACTCATGTATGCATGCACACCTGAGCATGCTCACATGCCACAACTATATGCTTTGCCACATGCAAAGTTAAAAGTTAACATTTTTGTCACACACTCACATGCATGCGCACATCTAAACATTCAAATGTGCGCATGCAATAAAATGTTGTGAGGCATTCACACATACTTGCGTTCGCAGTGTCTGATGCTTTGCAACAGGAAGTGAGGAAGTGGATTTTCATGGTCCGCACGCATTAACGCGTCCCATAGTTTCTCTACTCTCTCTCTATACATCAGACGTTTACTTGTAGCTTTATTCAACATCACTGGTAAGACGCTAAACAATCAGTAACACTTTACTTGATGACTGAGTTTATAAGACATTCTCAACAGCTGTAATAAACTGCACATAAAGCATTCATGAATGTTTCATTAGAAATGACTCAACAATAATACCAAACCTCTCATGAACGTGGGAGACAGAACGACAACTTTTCAAAATAAAAATTTTAAAAATACAAACAGCATTGAAGAAAGATACTATCTTACATTCAGCAAAACAGTATTTGTGTAACCTGAATACGATAAATTACATTTTTATAGCCTTTGTAAATATTTCATGAATATATCTTATTAAGTCTAATTGTCACATGAATGCCATTTTACTATATAACAAGTGAAGTATTAACAGATAGCAGACAGGCATTGAAGCTATGCAGAATCATCAGTGCAATGTGTGATTCTACATAATTTCAATGCCCGATTTACTGTCAACATTAAACCATTGAATCAATGTCAGAACTTAATGTTGATTCAACATCAGTTGGCACCCTCAGTTAATATCGAAACAATGTTTATTTATTATCTATAGACGAGCGGCATTTCAATTGTATGTCAGTTAATGTGTATAGTAAAATAACATTAAAACAGCAACATAACTACAGATCAATATGCTTTTGAATTGTCTTTCAATCAATACTGATTAAAAGAAAATATTTAACAGCCTTATTCACTTTCATTTAGCCAAATTTTCATTCACTTCCACTATGTTGATTTACACCTGTGGGTCTGGTGCATAGCTGCTGTATGTAGAGCTTTTATATCCCACTTTTAGTTACAGGAATCCTTGATTAGGGAAACAAGTTGATTAGGGAAACACTGTCAACTCTTTATGAAAAAAGGTTGTGTGCACGACTGTTTAGGAGCTACTTGTAAAAAAAACACAAAACCACCTTTGTGGTATTAAAATTAATGTAATTATTATGTAAACAAGTGTGGAGGTCATAACTTATCCTACCTACCAAGGAGAAAGGAGGTTTCATCTGCTGCTATGCAACAGGGATGCCGACCCAAAATCACAAGTGAAATCACTCTACACTTTTATTCTCAATTTATAGTGGCACATTCAAAAATAATTGTAGCACCACTAACATTGAGCTGATGTAATGGAGATAAAAGTGTAGAAGAATTCTACTTGCTATTAAAACATATCACATCACTAAATCTTCTTTGTTATAAGATGTTTAAATGCATCACCCCTGTAGTTTTGTGTAACATTTCCCTGGTGGAGCATCTGGCCTGTCTCCCTGGTAGGTACCACAATTTAGGAGTTCTGCCATTGTTTCATAAATTATAGTATTTTTGTGTAGTATTTTTAACTTCCTAAACTATTTTTACTGACATTAGTTGAAATATAATTAAAAGCAAATTGATGTGTAGAAACATTGCACTTCAGTGTTATTTCAATATCCCCATTAACTCATTAAATTAAATAAAATTTGAATTCTGCTTGTCTATATTTAATATACCAACACTGTTGGTAAACTGCAAACTGCAAACTGATTTTGAATAAACTTCAAAATCCGGCATTGATTCAATAAGTTAATTTTGTCAGTATTGGAATTAAAAACTATGTAGACTTCATAAGATATTCATCAAAAATGTAGAAAAGCTGAAGAGATTAAATTATTGATATCCAGTTGGTTCAGCTAAATGAAGGTCAGATTCCTCTTTTAGTGCTGCTTTGCAATTGAACTTTTATTTTGAAAAGGTGTCATTCTTTTTTCCACATTTACGAAAGGTTTGGTAGGAATGTTCATGTCATATGAAACAGCCATCAATCTTTTATGTGTAATTTATTGCAACTGCTATTAATGTGTAATGAACTCACCCATCAAGTAAATACATGCATATACTAACTATTAGCAGGTTTAAAATGAATACTGTAAAAATACTTTAATAAATACTTTTTTTGCTTTTTTTTTTTTTCCTTTTACAAAACCAGCCTATATTCTTTGTCAACTGAATAGGATGTGCTACTTTCCTTTAGACTTGTGATGTGAGTTGTAACAAAGCCAAACTAGAGCAGGACAACACCCCACTCTACCTTTATCATCCCTTTTTTTTTAAAATCCACTGGTGTTTATAAATGATTAATAAATTACTATGTATTAATAAATCATGAATCATTTATCTTCATCAGCTTCTCCTTCTTTTGAATGTCCAGCAGGCTGGTACAGCTCAGTACTGTGTCAGCATGGTGAAGTAGAATTCAATAAAATGAAAACACCAACTATGTAACATAATCATGCTGCAGACTGCTGCACCATGGAGATCCACTTCTAGTCACTTCGCATCAGAAACTGTGAATGCATGCGTGCATGAATGCAGTGGTATAGTCGTGCATATGCTGTAAATGTGTAATGCAGCTTCTTGTTACCTGTGAAATACAAATGACAAAATTTATTAAGATAATCATGCATGAAAACGCTCTAACAATCAGACATGTGTTGCTGCTGCTGCAGTTTGTTAAGAAAAAGCAAAAGGATTTAGCAACAGTTGATGTAAAACAACAACTTTAGCAACAAACTGCAGGAAACAGAACTGATCAAGATTACATGGGACCAAGAACAAGACCACAGTAGCATTATTGTGTACAGACCTTAATGAAGACGATTTTCACCCTGCTATAACATTCTGTTTGTTGGGGAAGAAACAGAGGGGGACTGCAACCCCCACCCCCCACATACACAGACATACACAAATACACACAGACACACGCACATCCCAATACCCCCCAGACAAAGACAGATCTGTCTCTAGTTTGCCATCAAGCCTCCAGCTGCACATCAGCTCACTGCTGCTTCTTGTTGAGGTGCTAATAAGCAGCTGTGTGTGTTTGTGTTTGTGTGCGTTTGTGGGGTGATCCTGCTGGGTAAAGCTCATGGTTCTTTTCTGTGGCCAGGATTGCCACAGAAAAGTTGTTAGACTCAGACATGTCTTTTCTAACACTCACAAGAAAACTGGCAACCAGGATCAGAGAAAAAGAAGAGCAGTATCAGGAGTTTTGGACATAATAGAGAAAGAGGAGAAAAGTTATATAAATGTCTCTTTGAGACCAGAAACTAACATTAGCTCAGCAGTTCAAATCGTAGTCCTCCACAGGAATTCCTTCTGCCCACAGAATAATGGAATTTATCAAAATCCCACAATTTAAATGGTTATGAAAAAAATAGAAACATTTTTTCACAAACCTCCAGTGGTATCAAATTTTCAAGACAATTATGTGATATGTGTTGGCCTGGATCCATATACACAAGCGGTTCTCAAATAGCGGGGTAGTGAGACTCCGTCAAGGGGGGCGAGTTTGACCTCGGGAACAAGCGTTTGTTTTTAAAAAATTTTTTACATGCTAGAATGAAGTGCAATTGCACCTCCACTCCTTGGGAGCAGTAGCGCTCTCATTGGCAGAGTGTGTGCAGGGAGCATTCGCTCGGTGGTGTACGTAGAGTAAGAAGTTTAGACACAAAGTTTAGGGAACCCTCAAGTGAAACCATGAAAACATATTTAATAGGGATGAGAAGACAGGCAGAGAGAGACGGAGATAAAGAGACAAACGATTAATTTTATTTTTGAATTTCAGATGCACTTTATATCTTTTCTGTTACAGTTAATAAAGCTATTCTTTGTTTTAAGTTGGTCCTTCTTTCTTTCTTTTTTTATTATCTTATACGTTAATAAGGATACAGTGCTATGCAGAAGTGTACTTATAACAATTTTATAGACAAATGATACTATATCTCGTGCGCGGGCGGGGGCGAGATGTTTTCTTCTTGCATAGGGGGGGCGTGACGGAAAATAATTGAGTAGCACTGATATACAAACACATTCAAACTGTTTCAGGCAGTTTCCAACAGGTCCTAACACGTTCAAGGAGGTTTCAACAGGTTCTGAGGCTCTGAGAAGTTCCGACAAGTTCCAACAAATTCTAACAGGTTTCAAAGGGTTCCAACAGGTTCCAACATCTGTTTAAATAGGCTCCAGCAGGTTCTATGTGATTTAGAGCCTGACTCAATAAGAACTGAAGTAGGTGAAGATTTATTATGAGCTTATTATTCGAAGTCTTTTCAGCAGCGGTAGCCTGTAATCAGATCTGTGTCACCCTAACTTTACAGAAACACAAAAACAGCTTTGTCACTAGTTCACTTGCTTTATTTATCATTTTAGCTACAAAATTGAACAACTTGGAGCTATTGTTTTTTGTCTGATATAGTGTTAAAGTCAAAAACAGATGAATGAAATTAAATATTTTCTCATCTTAGATATTTCCTGACAGATCCTGATATGTGAGAGGAAAGTAAAAGTATAATGCATTCAAAAAATCTTGTTTAAAGTAAACCATTTCACACTTGTGAAGATTGCCTTTTCTAAACTTTATAAACACAATAACCTAAGCTTTTCTGATGCTTAATGGAATTCCTGTGTTGATGCAAATAGGAACCAATATAAAAGAAGACCTGTTCTTAGTACCCATCCTACTCAACATACAGAAGAATTCATATAAATAATTAACAGCTGGTTTTTCATAACTCGTGACAATCTATGTAATATAAAACTAAAGTAGAGAACAAACCCTGACACAGGATTAGAAGAAAAAACATTTCTGATCTTTTCTTCTCTCTGGTGGGCTCTCTCTTAACAGGGCCATGTGTTCACATAAAATCCAGAGTGAACAATTTCTTCTCCCGAGGCGACAAGTTAGCTGCCTGAACCTCAGCTGCACATGTTTTTGTAGTTAAAGACATAAAACGGGACAGAAGCAGATAAAGCTGTAGCACAATGTTGCTCTTTTATCATACAAAAGTTGTAAACATGATAATGGCCTGAAGCTGAACAGCTGTTTGTTTCTCTTTGGGTCAAAGACTGGAACACGGTCAAAGCTTTTCTCATCATCTGTGGAGCAGAGAGATGTAAGGCAAGCAGGACTTATCTGTGCAGCATCAACAGCAACATGTTACATGTATGAAGAGGGTGTGACATGGTGATGTGTTCTCTCATACTGTGATTTCTACAGGTGTGTCACCACCAACACTTAAACAGTTTAACCGTGAAACAAGCTGAACACACAAGATTTTTAAAAGACTGAAAAAGGTAAAATACATTTAAAATTAAATTAATTAAAAAGACACAAGAAGATGCAGAAAGAGGCTAAAAGAGGCTGACAGAAGCTCAAAGTGGGTGAAAGAAGCTGAGGGAGGATAAAAAAAAAGAAACAGAAAAAAAAGAGACTAAAAGAAGGTAAGAGGATACTAGACAATTCCTGCAGCAATTGTGAGAGTTCAGGCTGGGCCGTTGGACGTCGGGACTCTACTGTGGCTTTTTAAAACATTTTGATGCCAGGGATGTGATCCTGGTGTCCCTTTGGTAAATACTGCCAAGTTGTGAATGTGTCGGACATTTAGATTGGAGTGATTTCATATTTTTTCCCTGTGCTTGGTCTATAAAGGTAACATTTACTGACCACCACAATGTTTTTTCATTCATTTCCTTTAGTGTTTCTTAGTGCCAAGGAGTTGCACTTTTTATTTCCTTCATATACTCATATACTTCAAATGTCAAATGATTGAATGCATTTCCAAGACTGGTAATTTCATACTTTTTGCTAGGGGTTGTATTAAAATGGTCAAGAGAGTGCTGAATCAATGTGAGCAAAGCTTGGCTTTTAGCCTCTAGTGTGCATGTGAGTGGCCTGAGTGGAAAAGCTTGATTCATCTTTCCAGGGAACTCATCTCCACTGCTCCAGAGTGCAGTGGTGACCTGCTTTTACATTGAACTTGGTGTAAATGGCTTAGATGCAGCTGCTTTGTCATAGAAAGACCATCCGATAAAGCTCTCTGCGTACTGTACGTGGGGTAATTTGAAGGTCACATGAAGTTTGGAATTCTTTTGTAACTGACCCTGCATAAAGTTGGTGACCTCTTTGTAATATGCACTTCAGCATCCATTGACCCCCCTTTGTCAGTTTACATGGCCTACCACCTTGTGGTTGATTATAGAAGAGTTGTTCCCAAACTCTTCTATTTTCTTATACTAAATCCGACAGTTTGCTTTGGAATATTTCGGGAGCAAGGAAATTTCTTGACTGGATTTGTTGCACCGGTGATATTCCATTACAGTTCCACACTTGAACTCACTGAGCACCTGAGACTGGCCCATTCTTTTACAAATGTTTGTAGAAACTGTCTCCATGTGCTTGATTTTATTCACCTGTGGCCAGGCCAAGTGATTAGACATCTGATTCTTGTTATTTTGATGGGTTGCCAAATACATTTGGCAACATAGTGTATAATTTGTTTTTCAGGACGATGTTGCAGCTTGGTGACACTTAGGAAAAATCTCTTATCGTGTGCAAAGGCAAGAGTCCATGGTTCAGAGCCGACTGGAGTTAAGTACTTTTGGAGATAGAGAAGCCTTCATCTCCACCCTCATCAGCAACCACCATGTTGAGTTGTTCAATACCAACAGGATGGTGACTGTGTTCATTAATTTCTCCACATCCTGGATTTTGTAAAGAGAAGAGATTTTACCTTCCAGCTTGGCAATTTTCTCAAACAAACAAGCCAGCTCCCACAGTCAGGTGATAAAGTAAATGGGCTCATTGCTGTGTTTCACACCAAAGTCTTTTTACTTTCACTGTAGAATCTCCTGATGTGCAGGCAGATCCTGAATATTTTTATGTCACTGAAGTTCATCATGATTCATTATATCCCATCATGAACCACCTTAACCCCTAGATAAAGGCAACCACCTACTAGAGCAAAAAGTAGGGGTCATTCAAACACTGGGCTCAGAAGGTTCCCTCAAGTGCAGATGGCAAACAGAAGGAACAAATACATAAATCATCAAAAAGATGCCACAAATCCTATATAGATAAGTCTCTCTCTCCTTATTTTCCAAAAAACCTACAAGTTGCTATACACCCCTTGTCTGGCCTTTGCTACCTCTACTTTTAAGGTATATTGCATTTATCTGTACTCTGCCTACTCTCTTCAGTCCTCTCAGTATACCACTTCTTCTTAGCTAACCACTTCTTCCCCAACTAAGCCTCCCTATCTACTTTCCTACTTACTTTCCTTCAGTCAGGGCAGGCACCCCATCCGTAAGTACAGGTTAAACACTTTCCTTTTTGAAGGCAAGGCAAGGCAAGGCAAGTTTATTTGTAGAGAACAATTCATACACAGGGCAATTCAAAACATACATAAAATCACAAAAGGAAAATCATAAAACATAGAATTCATCATTAATTTAAAAAAGAGTGAAGAGTGTAGATAAGATACTTTCAGTTTTCATATGCACGGTTAAACAGAACTGTTTTCAGCCTGGTCTTAAACATTGTCAGAGTTGAGGCCTGTCTCACATACTCTGGAAGACTGTTCCAGATTTTAGCTGCAGAAAACTGGAATGTAGCTTCACCGTGTTTAGTCCTGACTCTGGGCACCTGCAGGAGACCAGTCCCTGAGGTTCTCAGGGTCCTAGATGGCTCGTATGGCTCTAACATGTCATAGATGTATTTTGGTGCTAGACCATGAAGAGACTTGAACACAAGTAAAGCTGTTTTAAAGTCTATTCTCTGAGTGACAGGAAGCCAGTGCAGAGACATGAGCACTGGACTAATATGGTCATATTTTCTGGTTCTAGTCAGGACTTGAGCTGCAGCGTTCTGAATGTTCTGTAGTTGTTTAACAGCTTGTTTAGAGAGACCAGTGAGCAGGCCATTGCAGTAGTCTAACCTGCTGGAGACAAATGCATGGATCAGTCTCTCCAAGTCTGGTTTAGACACTATATTTTTGATTTTGGCAATGTTTTTTAGATGGCAAAAGGCTGTTGATATTGTTGACTTTATGTGGCTGTGAAAGTTCAGGTCTGAGTCCATTAGCACCCCTAGATTTCTAACCTGTGTTTTTGGTTTTAGAGAACGAGACTGAAGGTGACTGATTACACGTTCTCTTTGCTTCAGTGGCCCAAAGACGATTATTTCAGTTTTTTCTGAGTTTAGCTGGAGAAAGTTGTTTATCATCCACACAGTGATTTGTTCAATACAGCGACAGAGTGAATCCACAGGCCCATGTTCACCTGCTGTCAGAGACACATCGATCTGAGTGTCGTCTGCATAGTTGTGGTAAGACACATTGTTGCTGCGTATTAGTTGGCCTAACGGAAGCATGTACAAATTGAACAGGAGGGGCCCCAGGATCGAGCCCTGGGGAACACCACAGGTCACAGACATTTTGTCTGAAATGCAATTTCCAATTTCAACAAAGTAAGTTCTGTCCTCAAGATACGACTTAAACCAGTTTATAGCAGGACCAGAGATTCCCAGCCAGTTCTCCAACCTCTGTAAAAGAATATCATGGTCCACAGTGTCAAAGACAGCGCTCAGGTCCAGCAGAACTAAGACTGAGACTCTGCCTGCATCTGTGTTCAGGCGGATGTCATTTATCACCTTGATCAGAGCTGTCTCAGTGCTATGGTGAGGTCGAAAACCAGACTGGAAAGTATCAAAAGCGTTGTGAGATAGGAGAAAGTCACTTAGCTGCTGATAAACAACTTTTTCGAGGACTTTACCTAAGAATGGCAGGTTTGATATGGGACAGTAGTTGTTTAAAACTGTGGCATCAAGACTGTTCTTCTTTAGGAGAGGCTTAATAACCGCAGTTTTCAGGGCTTTTGGAAATGTTCCTGTCTCCAATGAGATGTTAACTAGATTACTAACTTCTACTAATAAGCTGTTCAACACAGACTTTAGAAATCCAGTGGGTAACTCATCAAGGCAGCATGTGGATGAACTCAGACCTGAGATGATCTCTTCGACTGTTCTGTCAGTAACAGGAGTGAAATGTGTCAGCTCGAGGTGTTTAGGTGGATGAAGGGTTATTATCTGTGTGGTGGAAATGATTGCATTCTTAATACTCTGAACTTTATCACTAAAGAATATCGCAAACTCATTGCACTTTGATGTAGAAATTAGTTCTAATGGCAGTGAAACTGGAGGGTTTGTTAATCTGTTTACTGTAGCAAACAGAACTTGAGCGTTACCATTGCAGTTGGTGATGATTTCAGAGAAATATCTCTCCCTTGATTTTTTCAAAGTCTGGTTAAACATGCATAACTTCTTTTTATAGATCTCTAGATCAACCTGGAGTTTTGATTTGCGCCATTTCCGTTCGGCTCCCCGGCACTCTCTCTTTTGTGCCCTGACTGAGTCATCATTTCTCCATGGTGCCTTTTGCCTGTTTTTAACCTCTCTAACCTTGAAAGGGGCAACGGTGTCCAAGACATTTAAAACACTCGATGTATAGGAGTTCCACAGATCATCAACATTAGAACCAGTGGTATTTTCAAAAGCAATCATTTCCATAAACTGTGCCCTTGTTTTGTCATTTATGAGTCTTCTTCGAACTTTTTTTGGCCCAGCAGTCGGCTTTGGTGTAAGCTTATAGTTAGATATTTGATATATTATAATTAGTCTGCTGGGACCTCATTAGATACTCTGAGCTTCTTTTTCTCTCTTCCATCTGTAATGATGATTACCCACTGATTTACTTTTTAAATCTGTTGTGTTCCCCAGGTATGGTATGCCCCAAGATAGGCTGGTGACCTGTCTTGGGTGTATTCCTGCCTCTTGACTATAATGCACTGGGATTAGCTCCAGCAGACCCCCATGACCCTAGCAAGGAATAAATGGGTATGAAAAGTGACTGACTGACTGTTAGATTGTATTCTTTCCATCCTAGGTACACATACTCCCTTGAACACCTGTCTATCCTGGAAAAGGGATTCCTCCTCTGTTACTCTTACTGAGGTTTCTTCCTTTTTTCCCCTGTTAAATGTTTCATAAAGAGTTTTACCTTGTACAATATTAGTCTAAGGACAAGGGGTGTTGTGTTGCTTTTGTTGAAACAGTAAAGCCTTTTGATGTGAATCCATATTTGTGTTTTTAGGCTATACAAATACAATTGACTTAACTTGACTTGATTTTACTCTCTCTGATCACATTGCTGTAGTTGTCCAGTCATCTGAAACCACCTCCTAACCACCCAGAGTCTGTCTTAACTCTTTCCTAAAGGTCATGCAACACTCATCCAGCATTCCATTCTCTGCTCTTCCTTTGCCCTCTTCATTTCCCTCACCATCTGAGTCATCCTACACACCACCATCCTATGCTGTCTGGCTACACTCTCAACTACCATTCTGTGATCATACTCACTATAATCTGTTCATATGTCATGCAATATTTGTAACATGACAGACAGCAGAGAGACTGGAAGAGGAGAGTTCAAAGAATGTAGAGGAAGATAGGAAGGAGGAGGTCCAAGAGTACAGAGTAGAAAAAAAAAAAAGGTATAAAAAATAATAAAAAAAATACACAACACTACACTCACCGGCCACTTTATTAGATACACCTGTCTAACTGCTCGTTAACAATTAATTTCTAATCAGCCAAGATACAAGGGTATTTTGATACCAACCCACCAGACACACAGACTTGTTTAGACACAAGTGCATGAGACCTGTTCTCTTACTGACCATATCTGGTGTTCCCATCAGTCTTGATGCTGTTTCTGTCCATAACTTACTGCACTGCTATAAAAAGATCAATGCCTTTTGTTGTCTCTTTTAGTGTTTCCAGGTCTGCAAGTTCCTGATACACTTTAAAGTCTTCATTAGCTCTTTGAAGAAGGCTAGAAGCTGTGCTGAGTCCAATAAATCCATGCTTTAGTCACATGCAATGGAGAAGGCAGAAAACGATCTGCTTTGTGGACAATTGAGCCACGGACATCTTCAACACAATGGGTGACAGTGCCATCCGTGAATAACTGATGTGATATGAAAGAGCTTGATTTGGGCACATAGTGTCAACAGCACCTGTCAGACATTGCTTTACAAAATCCTACCACAAAAGGTCATCCACTTTTGACAATGATGGAGCAAATAAGAACTTAAACAGTACTGTTGTTTTGTATTGCGGTTGCCATAGTAACCTCAGTTTGCTATTCCTGCTTGAGTTTCACACACTAAACAGCTGATAGCACACTGCTCCTTCTACATTCTGCATTTATGTGTCTTCCTTTACTGGTGTGGGTTGCTGGGGGGAGAATCCTGGAAAAACTGCTCGGACAGCATTTAGGCATGTTTGACCATGTCTGTTCCTGTTCCTGTTCCTGTTCTCTGACTATGTTTGGCCAGTCTGCACTCCTGTTCCATTTTTTCCAACCTGCGATTGATCTATGGATTTCCTGAGTTTTTTGCTGTTTGCTTTTGACCTCTTTGGAAACCTTGTTGGTGCCTTTTGTTTTAAGGTCAACCAACCTCCAATTGGCCTGGCAAAACCCCACATCAGCGCCATCCAGGCAACCCACCCAACCTGCCACATCCGCCCAGCCAGCCCACGGACCACGGCTTCCCCATCCTGATAAGTATTCTGGCGAACCAGGGACCTGTTGGTCATTCCTCTCCAAATGTAGTTTAATTTTTGAATGTCAACCAGGTACTTCTCCCACAGATCGGGCGAGGGTGGCCTATGTGATCACCCGGCTGTTGGGGCGTGCTAGAGAGTGGGGGACGGAAATATGGGACGCTCAGTCTGCAATCTGCTGAAATTTGCTGGAGTTTGCGTCAGAGATGAGACAGGTCTTTGACCGCTCCAACCATGGGCATGAGGCAGCCTGTGAGCTTCTCCAGGGACGCAGGTCGGTGTTGGGAGTACGCCATTGATTTTTAGATGCTCGGCACTACTAATGGATGGGAGTTGAATGCCCCAGTGATGAAGGGAGCCCCGGCTCAAACCTAGCTAAACCCCTTCCCGGGTCCCAACCCAGATCCCCGCCCGGACCCCTGCATCTACCCCATGGTTTGCGGCCTGGACCGCATTCTCAACACCAGCAGTTGTCCCCCTCAACCAGCAGGATCCATTCCTGCCCCAGTGATGAAGGCTGCTCAGATCCCTGTCCAGGCCCCTACCCAGGTTCCTGCTAAAGTCCCTGCTCTGGTCTTCACCCAGGTCCCTGTCAAAGTTCCTGCCCAAGTCTCCACCCTTACCCCAGGTTAATCTCAAACACAAACTGCAGCTCCATGTTTGTGTCTAGTTCTAGTCCAGTCTGACCTTTGACCAGTCTGCACTCCTGTTCCGGTTTTCCCAGCCTGCGATTGTTCTGTGGATTTCCTGAGTTTTTTGCGGTTGGCTTTTGACCTTTTTGGAAACTTTGTTGACGCCTTTTGTTTTAAGGTCAACCAACCTTTGTTTGTTTTTTTTTCTGAGAGAAATAAAAGAACTATTTGGAGCCGAGAAAAGCTCTGCATTTGAGTCAGAGTTTGTAAACCCTGATAGTTGCAGTGTGATGTTTGGACCATACATCTTTACATCTATTGTACAGTAGTTTGCATAACTTTACATGACACCTAATGTTAGCCTTATTTTATCAAGTTTGTGATATGTAACTGATTCACAAGTGTGCTTTGCTTGACTTTTACTGTGTTATATAAACTCTTAAAACAGGGGTATAGAGAGATCAAGAAGACATGAGAAAAGTTCAAGATCTACATGTCCTAAGGATTGCAGGTTGAGCAAATACACATGCATATGATTACTTGATATATTTAATTAGGCTAAGTAGCCAATTCTCTAGTTGCTTGATAAACTGGAGTTTATCCTTAAGACAGACTGAAAATTTTGAATTATTTTGATCTTCAAACTTTAAGAAGAGGCTTCGATTCATTATCCAATACTGGCATCGAAGAACAAGAGGATTGGCGAGTGTATTTATATAGCATGTAGGAGTGGGAGTCCTGTTTTAAGTTCTCCTCTTCCATTTTTTGTTTTATTTTCTTCCCCCTCCCGTGCATACGTTGTCTTGGCACGGACGTGATTGGTCCGTTGAATGGCACTGGCATCTGTATAGGCACCTTGGGGTCCTCAGCAGGTAGCTTTCCTCTGGTGCTAGCTTTGAGCAGTGTGGTTGGCAGCGTTTGGGTGGCGTTTCTTCAAGAGAAAGGTATGCCTGCAGTTTTCTTTGCTCTTTATTTGGACAGTGTTTGGCCTATTACTGAGCACTAAAATGTACACTGTTTGGACAGCCTAGGGAGAAGTCGCCAGAAAACGTTTTCCCTACGCTTGCAGCGTTATTTGGGACCTCACATATAAAGTTTGCCGGTGTGTTGGGATGATGTGCAACCAGTGGCGGCCTGAGTAGTGGGTTGTGTACAGGACCCCTCCAACCTGTGTGTGCGTGAACACTGTGATAAGAGCGTCAGGTATGTTGCACATTATGCGAGAAGTAGTACTGTGCTTCGGGTCCCGTTTCTCACGGTTTATTTAATAAGTAGTTGGGTTGATGCAGCATCAATTAATTGTATTGTGGAACTCCAAGTGCTCTGCCTTTGTATTTTAAATGGGTGTTTAAGAAAACATTTTTTTTACAAACATTCGATTGCAATGACCGTGTACAGCTGCTAATGTCTTTTGTATGTTTTTGTTTAGTTTTAGATTCCGATGCTGCTCAGCTGCTGTTCTCTTTTAGTTTATTTACCCAATGAGAGTGTGAAGTGTGTGTGTGTGCTTGATGAGACTGCTGCTGCCTCTTTTCTTTGTCCTAGTCCTTAGTGGGGTTTGATTTTGTCTTCCCTCCTCTGTCCTAGTGGCCAGAGGGCGGCCTAAGTTGACTGGTATAGTGGCCTTAGGCTAAGGGGGGGGCTATTTTCTTATTTGTTCTGTTTGTTATTTTGTGTGTTTGTCTCCCCTGCCCCATGCCATTCCTTCTTTAGCACCTGGCCCGGATTGCAGTGCTTGAATATATTGAATTAATTTTGTTCTGTGTGTCCCCTTCACTTGTGTATACGGGGGGCTGGACCTTGGTGCAATCACTACTCTGTTAATTGGGCTGGTAACTCGGCTGGGTAGTACAGGGAGGTTTATGGTGCCCCCCTATGTCATGTTTATGTTTTTTTTTTACTGTTTTAACCTATGCAACATTGCTGGGAGTATTTTAATGTATAACCAATAATCTTTGTATATATATATTTTTCAAAAACCTTGTGGTCTGGTGGATTGCTTGAGTGACAGAGTCCCTCTTGCCATGGGTGTGGCGTAGCATACAGTAGGGGGCGCTACAACTTTGGCGTTGCCGGTAGGGCGATACCTGTAAAGTGTTGCACTAGGTTCTCTTTTTTTTGTTTTTTTTTGGCGCAGCAGTGTGTGTTTGTGTGTGTGGGTATAGAGAACAGCAGCTGACAAGAAGATGGCGGAGCTCCAGCAGCTACGAGATCGAGTGAAGGAGCTTCAGGCGGAGAATGAAAGACTGTTAAATGCCTGAGGTGATGGTACTCAAAGTTCTCTGGCCGTTCAGTCGGGGGATCATTATCAATTGAAGAATGGGTTGAGGAGGCGGAGAGTTGTACTCGGTCAAGACACATGTCCAATCACGAGAGGGCCATGTTTTTGTATGACCACCTCGAGGGCGAAGCCCGAAATGAAATGAAATATCGGCCCACAGCAACTAGAGAAGACCCTGCTGAAATTGTTAAAGTGTTAAAAGAAGTCTATGATTGTGCTAAATCCTATGTATTGTGGCAACAGTGTTTCTTTGACAGAAAACAAAAGGATAATGAGTCTTTGTTTGAGTTTTCACATGCTTTAATGGAACTAATGGAGAAAATCAAAATGTCAAAAAGTATCTGTATTACGAATCCAGATTTAGTTTTGCGAGACCAATTCTGTGAAAATGTCAATGATCCTACCCTACGAAGGGAACTTAAGAAGCTGGTGTGGGATAATGCGGAGTGGACGATTCTGGATGTGCGAAGGGAGGCTACTAGGTGTGTGGAGGAGGGCCAGACAGGGTGTGATCGAAGCCACCGCACTGTGGTGCATCACAGTGAAGTTAAGTACACATCCCAATGTGAAGCCACACTCACCCAGACCTCAGAGCTAGCTGAATTGAAGGATTTGGTGCTTAAACAAAAAGCCCAGATAGATATGTTAGTGAAACATTTGAGCCAGCCACATACAAAAACTCCTGCTTCGCAGCCATATGGTGGGGGTCACTATAGGCGGGCCCCTGAGGAGCGGCCAATCTGTTTTAAATGTGAACAACCAGGGCATATAGCTCGTCATTGTCAGGCTTCTCGTCCCCCAACTAGTCACCCTACCCCTCCGCCATCTTCAAGTAACACCTCTACACAGCCCCCACCTCCGGCTGTTAAACTAGTGCCGCCCAGTGTACAGAGCCATGCACTGGGGGGAAGGGTATCTGGCTCTGCTTGTTTGCCCTCTCGTAACCAGCTAGTGGGAAAATGTCCAGTTTTGAGTGTAAGTATGGGGGGTAGTTGTTCCTTCTCTTGTGGATACGGGGTCTATGGTTACTACCATCACTGAGAGTTTTTTTAACGAACATTTTGCCCATCTGCAGAGAAGAGAATGTAATTGGCTTGGCCTGAAGGCGGTGAATGGGTTAGATATACCATATAGTGGTTTATGTTGAGATGGAGATTGTTGTATTGGGGCAATGTATTTCGGGGAGGGGGGTGTTGATAGTCAAGGACCCTGAAGATGCAGTGTCTATTTACCGTAAGACAGCCATACCAGGTATCTTGGGTATGAACATACTGGGGGAATGTTACCAGTCCCCCCAGCTCTTCCATTCCCCTCTGATTGAATCGGCAGGACCAGCGGCTCGACACACATTGAGGCAGTGTGAGAGGATCAAGGCTGTCGTCAATGCCACCATGCCCTTTAGGGTGAGAGTCCAAGGAAAGGCGCCCATCTGCCTCAAGCCAGGGTTGCTCACGATGGTCCCTGTCTCATGCCCCTACCCGGAGACGGTGGACTTCCTGCTGGAGCCCCCTAGTTTTGAGGAGTGACAGTTGCCAGAGGGTCTGTTGATGTCTCCCACCCTAGTCTGTGCCCATAAGGGGCTCCTGCATGCACCAGTGGTAAACGTAAACACAGCCGTAGTCTGGCTTCCCCCACGCCGTGCCCTTGGCACGGTTCAGGCGGTGAAGGCAGGGCAGTCCCCATCCAAAGCACACCTATCACCATAAGCCCCTCTTGGGAGGAATGTTGCGCATATGTATCTGCTCAAGAAGTGTCCCCGCCTGCCGCTACCCCAGCTCCTTTGCAAGACTTTGTAGCCCTAACTCGGCAGCAGGCTGCCCAAGGCCAGGCCCTCTTTGATAGATACAGTGCTATATTCTCCCAGGGTGAAGCAGATCTAGGGTGCGCTTCCCTCATCACACACGAAATCCCACTGCTAGAAGATGCTCCTGTTCGGCAACCGTACCGACGCATTCCACCCTCCCAATATGAGATGGTGAAAACTCATATCCAGCAGCTCCTTGACAGTCAGGTTATTCGAGAGAGCTCCAGTCCTTACTCTTCACCCATTCTCTTGGTGACTAAAAAGGATGGGAGTCTTAGGCTTTGTGTTGATTACCGCCAGTTAAACGCCAAGGCTCGCCGTGATGCTTATCCCCTTCCGAGAATAGAAGAGTCTCTGAATGCGTTGTCAGGGGCCAAGTGGTTTTCCACATTAGATCTCGCAAGCGGTTATCATCAAGTTCCAGTGGCAGAGAAGGATAAGTATAAGACTGCCTTCTGCACACCCTTTGGCCTGTTTGAGTTCAACAGAATGGCATTTGGCCTCTGCAATGCACCCAGTACCTTTCAACGCCTCATGGAGCGCATATTCGGAGATCTGTTCTTCTGTACCTGGATGATGTCATTGTGTTCTCTTCCACAGTCGAACAACACCTTGAGCGACTGGAGGAGGTGTTCCAATGGCTGGAGAAGTGCAAATTCTTCTGAATATCTGCTCGGCAACCAGTTCACGATCTTGACAGATATCAACCCGCTCAGCCATTTGCAGATGGTGAAACTGGGTGCACTTGAGCAGCGATGGGCCTCACAGCTTGCTTCTTTTAACTTTGTCATAAAGTACCGCCCAGGCAGAAATAATCAGAACGCCGACGCTCTGTCCAGGCAGTACCTAGAGCGGTTCGCCTTTGGCACTACAGTGCCGGAGCTGGGCGCTGTGGCTGTACAATGTCAGCCTAAGGCCCTGGGGGGGCACTGTGAAGTGGTTAGATCTTCAGAGCCTGCAGGAGGCTGACCCGGTCATCAGACCTATCCATCAGCACCATAGAAGAGGGCAGTGGCCTTGCACTGAAGAACGGGAGTCGATGCCACAGGCCAGCCGGACTCTTCTCCATCAGTGGGACCGGCTGGTGGATCACGAAGGGGTGCTGTACCGCCTTGTCCAAGCATCTAGTGGTGGTCCCGAAGTGCTTCATGACCAAGGCCATCAGGGAGCGGAAAGGACTCTTCAACTCCTGCGCTGTTTTTGGTCAAATATGGCCCGAGACGTGTAGCAGTGATGTTAAAGATGTGAAAGGTGTGTGCTGGGGAAGGCCGTAGTACCAAAGGTGCGGGCCTACTGGGGCACTCTGCAGGCAAGCCGGCCAAATGAAATCCTGGCCATGGACTTCACGTCCCTGGACCCTGCAAGCGATGGGCGAGAGAATGTGCTCGTGCTCACTGACGTCTTTACAAAGTATGCACAGGCCATACCGACCCAAGATCAGAGGGCGACCACCGTAGCCCGTATTCTGGAGCAGAAGTGGTTCCATAGATTTGGCCCACCAGCCCGGATACACTCTGACCAGGGCCGAAATTTTGAGAGCCACAGCCCACTCACCCTATTTTCTAATGTTTGGGCAGCACCCAAGACTGCCTGTGGACTTTCTGCTCGGCAACAGTGGCACACCTCATGAACTCGGCAGCTTGGAGGAGTGGATCCAAAAGCACCAGCAAAGTGTGAATATGACGCAAAAACATGTCCGGCAGCGGGCCGCAGGCCAAGCACAGAGGAGGAATCAAGGCCACAATGACCAAGTGAACAATGCAGGATTTCGTGAGGGTCAGCTGGTGCTTCTGCGCAACCATGGCCAGGGTCGTAACAAGATTCAAGACCATTGGCAGGCCGATACGTTCCAGGTGCTACGCAGTGCTGGTACCCTATACACTGTGGCTCCTTTGGGGGGAGGACCCTGCCGGCAAGTCCACCGGACCGAGCTAAGGGCAGTGCCAGAGGGGTGGCAAGTAGAGGCAGGTGATGACCACCCTGTGGAGCGAATCAGTAGAGAGCGTGTGGAGAGGAGCCCTATGTCCACAGACCTAGATTCCTCTGGTGGCATGATAGTGGTCTGTGGTGAGGGGAGGCCCCGAGAGGACTCAGGTCCAGCTAGACATCCGGCCCTGGGAATGGAGGGCGCCCTGGCTGAAGATCCGTCATCCCACACACCAATGCCTCCACCTGGACCGGGCCCAGAAAAAACTTTTTGCTCTGACACTCCAGAGGCATCTGGAAGCTTGTCTCTAGCTGCGCTGCCTGGTCGGCTGTACGATGCGCCCTTGCCTCTACGCCGTAGTACTCGAGCCACAGCAGGCCTGCATTCAAACCCCCACCATCTTCCACAAAGCAGTGTCCGGGCCAGTGGGGAGGGTGGGCCACAAGGGGAGGGCCACCATGAAGAAGCATAAGCTGTGATCGTCGGGCCGCCGATTCAATTGGAGGGGTTGATTGTAGCATCTAGGAGTTGGAGTCCTGTTTAAAGTTCTCCTCTTCCATTTTTTGTTTTATTTTCTTCCCCCTCCTGTGCATACGTTGTCTTGGCACGGACGTGATTGGTCCGTTGAATGGCACTGGCATCTGTAGTGGCACCTTGGGGTCCTCAGCAGGTAGCTTTCCTCTGGGACTAGCTTTGAGCAGTGTGGCTGGCAGAGTTTGGGTGGCGTTTCTTCAAGAGAAAGGTATGCCTGTAGTTTTCTTTGCTCTTTATTTGGACAGTGTTTGGCCTATTACTGAGCACTAAAATGTACGCTGTTTGGACAGCCTAGGGAGAAGTCACCAGGAAACGTTTTCCCTACGCTTGCAGCCTTATTTGGGACCTCACACAGAAAGTTTGCCAGTGTGTTGGGATGATGTGCAACCAGTGTCGGCCTGAGTAGTGGGTTGTGTACAGGACCCCTCCAACCTGTGTGTGCGTGAACACTGTGAAGAGCGTCAGGTATGTTGCACATTATGCGGGAAGTAGTACTGTGCTTCGGGTCCCGTTTCTCACGGTTTATTTAATAAGTAGTTGGGTTAATGCAGCATTAATTAATTGTATTGTGGAACTCCAAGTGCTCTGCCTTTGTATTTTAAATGGGTGTTTAAGAAAAGAAAAAATTTTTACAAACATTCGATTGCAATGACTATGTACAGCTGCTAATGTCTTTTGTATGTTTTTGTTTAGTTTTAGATTCCGATGCTGCTCAGCTGCTGTTCTCTTTTAGTTTAGTTACCCAATGAGAGTGTGCGTGTGCTTGATGAGACTGCTGCTGCCTCTTTTCTTTGTCCTAGTCCTTAGTGGGGTTTGATTTTGTCTTCCCTCCTCTGTCCTAGTGGCCAGAGGGCAGCCTAAGTTGACTGGTATAGTGGCCTTAGGCTGAGGGGGGGCTATTTTCTTATTTGTTCTGTTTGTCTCCCCTGCCCCATGCAATTCCTTCTTTAGCACCTGGCCCTGCCCAGCCTCCTTGGCTATTAGTGTTTGCCTGTGCAGGGTACGCGGCCCCGCTGGTTACCAGTCACTTGAGTGCTACGGTTTGAGTTCTACCTATTAAGCGTGCTTATATGAATTGCTGTTTGACTGTGTGGTGCAGTTGGGGTTGTTCCCCCCCTTTTTTGTGTTGAACGGATTGCAGTGCTTTAATATATTGAATTAATTCTGTTCTGCCTCACGTGTGTATACGGGGGGCTGGACCTTGGTGCAATCCCTACTCTGTTAATTGGGCTGGTAACTCGGCCGGGTAGTACAGGGAGGTTTATGGTGCCCCCCTATGTCATGTTTATGTTTTTTTTTTGTTTTTTTCTGTTTTAACCTGTGCAACATTGCTGGGAGTATTTAAATGTATAACCAATAAACTTTGTATATAAATATTTTTCTAAAACCTTGTGGTCTGGAGGATTGCTTGAGTGACAGGGTCCCTCTTGCCCTGGGTGTGGGAAGTCAAGGGGTGGCGTAGCATACAGTAAGGGGCGCTACATATATAAACTAATGTGTTGAGTGATTGAATTTTTTAACATTCAGACCTGTCCTCCTCCTCTGCCTACGTACGGTGAGCTTATTGCGTCACTCTCTGTTACTCTAAGCTTTGTTGTGTGTGTGGCAGCGTCTCTGCGTCGCTGCTTACTTTTTCCCTTTTATCATTTCAAAAAAAAAAAATTCAATTGGCATCTCCAAAGATAATCCTTCCTACATACGATAATGTCATTCAAGCACCCTCCTACTCTCTTTTACTTTAGCGTTTCCCTCGCTCATATCCCGGTCGCTCGTTGTATTGGCTCAGCTAACCTAGCTTGCTCGGCTAGCTTGAATTGCTCAGCTAAGTTAGCTCTCACTCCCTCTACTACTGCTTTTTCCTGCTCAGGGTGTCTTATGTTTAGCTATTCCCCTGCCTCCATTAGTAGTAACGGTACTTGTATCAAATGTAATGTTGTGATAGACTTGGAGGCGAGGGTTTGTGAGGTAGAAGCTCGGCTTCGTACGTTAGATAGCCAGTCATATGCTAGTGTAGCTAGACGGTCCCTAGTCTCCCCGGACCCCCCCAGCATAACCCGCAGCTCCCCGGCAGTAACCGCCGCGATCCGAGCTATTAGCCCCGGCCGAGCTAACGCTAGCTTAGCCTCTAGCTTAGCCGATAGTGCCCCGGCATTTTCCGAGCAGCCGGAAAAACAGCGCGACTGGGTGACTGTTCAAAGGGGGAGTAGGCGCCCTAAACCAAAGCCCTCGGGTACCAACAACACTGTTCACGTATCGAACATATTTCTCCCACTCCGCGAAATACCCGCTGAGAAACAAACTCTGGTAATTGGCAGCTCTGTAGTCCGATACGTGAAGCTAGCAACACCAGGGTGCACAGTTAGCTGTATCCCGGGGGCCAGAGCAGGCGACATCGAATCCAACCTGAAGCTTTTAGCTAGGACTAGGCCTTGAAAGGATTATTATTCATGTCGGCGGTAACGACGCCCGTGCTCGTCAGTCAGAGGTAACGAAGATTAATGTGGAGTCGGTATGCACCTATGCAAAGACCATGTCGGACACTGTAGTTTTCTCTGACCCCTGCCGAACATGACTAGTGATCTCATGTTTAGTCGCATGAGGTCTTTTCACCGCTGGTTGTCGGGTTGGTGCCCAGATAATAATGTGGGTGTGAGCGACTGACGTGGTCGCCCCACAAAAGGGATCAGGGCAACCAGAAAAAAAAGTGGAGACAGGAGGCAAAGGAACTCACATAAAAACCATTTATTGACAGCGGTACAAAAAGAAAAACCAAGCGCTCACGCCAACGGGAAAAAATCGACCTCGCTCCAGGTGGACCACACTGGCAGCTCCCCTCGCGTCGCGCTTCCGGTCCCGCACCCAAACATGTCCGGGGGGAACTCTCTCTCTGCTAGTCAGTTCCCCCCTTATAAACAGGTGAGAAGGGGAGGGGTCATCACCTTCTCACAGTGGGTTTCATAGATAATTGGTCGACGTTCTGGGGGAAACCTGGTCTGATAGCGAGAAACGGCATACATCCCACCCTGGATGGAGCCTCTCTCTTATCCAGGAATATGTTAGACTTTATCACCCGATAACCGTGAATACACAGAGTTGAGTCCAGGAGGCAGAGTCGCAGTCCTACACGCTTCTCTGTGTCTCCCTTAGAGCAGTCACCCACTCAGAACTACATAGAGACGGTGTCTGTCCCCCGACCACTTAATTCACTTAAATCATTTAAATCCTTTACATCCAACAATAGGAGACGAGTCACCCACAGCAACTTAATTAATATTAGCACTAATTCAGCCATAAAGAAACAGGACTGGAGAGTGAAATGTGGACTTTTAAACATTAGATCTCTGTCATCCAAAGCTTTGTTAATAAATTATATAATATCAGATTATAATATTGATTTGCTCTGTCTTACTGAAACCTGGCTGCATCCTGATGAATATGTCAGCCTGAATGAATCCACTCCTCCCAGCCATATTAACACTCATATTCCTTGTGACAGCGGCCGAGGTGGTGGAGTTGCAGCCATTTTCAACTCCAGTTTACTGATCAACCCTGAACCGAAGTGTAGCTACACATCATTTGATAGCCTTGTGCTTAGTCTCTCCCACCCAACTTGGAAATCATTACAACCAGTCATATTTATCACCGTGTACCGCCCTCCAGGCCCATATTCAGAATTTTTATCAGAATTCTCAAAGTATCTCTCAAGTCTAGTACTCAGGACAGATAAGATAATCATGGCAGGTGACTTTAATATTCATGTCGATGTTGATGGTGATAGCCTTGGCTCTGCCTTCCTCTCTTTACTAGAGTCAATCGGCTTTTCTCAGAGAGTAAATGTGCCCACCCATTGCTTTAACCACACCCTTGACCTCGTCCTGACATACGGCATTGAGGTCGAACACTTATCTGTCTTCCCACAGAATCCCCTCCTGTCAGATCATTATCTAATAACTTTTGAATTCCTGTTATTAAACTACTCACCACCTGAAAAAAGCATACTCACTTGATACCTAAATACAAGAAGGTGATTCCCTCAGTATTTAATTCGCTGCTTTGCCTCACCACAGCTATGGATTTTTATGCTGTTGCAGGTCCATCTAAAATAGATCAACTTGTTGAGAGCGCTGCAAGTTCACTGCGAACAACCCTTGACTCCATTGCTCCCCAAAAAAAGAAGTTAATTAAACAAAAAAGAGTCGCACCCTGGTATAACTCTCTCACCCGTACACTAAAGTTAACCTCTCGGAGGCATGAACGAATATGGCGCTCCAGCAAACTGGAAGAGGCTTTACACGCATGGAAAGAGAGTCTCACAATCTACAGGAAGGCCCTACGCAATGCCAGAGCTGCTTATTACTCCTCACTGATAGAAAAAAACAAAAACAATCCAAGGTTCCTCTTCAGCACGTTAGCTTCACTGACTAAATGTAACTACACTATTGATCCACGTATTCCTACAACCCTCAGCAGTGATGACTTCATGGACTTCTTTAACGACAAAATTCTGACAATTAGAGACAGAATTTATCACCTTGTTCCATCCACTGGCTCTAATCTGCCCTCAGATGCTGTTATTGTAGAGACAGATGAAATAGCTAATATTCACCTCGACACATTTACTTCAATCAACTTCGCTGAACTAGCTTCACTGATGTCGTCATCTAAAACTTCAACCTGTCTTCTGGACCGTATTCCATCCGGATTGCTAAAAGACATTTTCCCTTTGATTCCCTTACTAGAAATACTTAATATGTCTTTATTATCTGGCTATGTATCACAGTCCTTTAAAGTAGCTGTGATTAAACCTCTCCTTAATAAAAAACCTGCCCCCGACTCAAGTATTTTAGCCAACTATAGACCCATTTCTAATCTTCCCTTCCTCCCTAAAATTCTGGAAAAAGCAGTTGCTAAACAGCTGTGTGACTTTTTACACAACAATAACTTATATGAGGATTTCCAGTCAGGTTTTAGAATGCATCACAGCACAGAGACGGCTTTAGTTAAGGTTTCAAACGATATTCTCAATGCGTCTGATAAAGGATTCATTTCCGTCCTTGTTCTGTTAGATCTTAGCGCTGCATTTGACACAGTCGACCATCAAATCTTGTTACAGAGACTAGAGCATCTTATTGGTCTAAAAGGAACTGCACTAAATTGGTTTAAGTCCTATCTTTCAGATCGTTCCTGGATCCTGGATGACCTGCAATTTCCTTCTACTGAATTCAGACAAAACAGAAATTATTGTATTCGGGTCCGAAATCCTGAGGAACTCAATATCCAGTGACATAGCTATCCTGGATGACATCTCCCTGGCCTCTAGCTCCACGGTGAAAAACCTGGGAGTCATCTTCGACAAAGACTTGTCATTCTCTGCCCACATTACACATATTTCTAGGACTGCCTTCATTCACCTACCTATAGCAAAGGTCAGACACTTCCTGTCTCTGAAAGATGCGGAAAAACGTATCTATGCATTTATTACTTTCAGGCTTGACTACTGCAACTCTTTACTGTCGTGTTGCACCAAAAAGTCTCTAAGGACTCTCCAGCTGATCCAGAATGCAGCTGCTCGTTTATTAACTGGCACTAGAAGGAGAGAGCATATCTCACCTGTATTATTATGCTTTTGGAGGTTCCCAGAATTTCTAAAATTAAAACAGGAGGCAGAGCCTTCAACTTCCAGGCTCCTCTCCTGTGGAACCGTCTTCCAGTCTCAGTCCGGGGGGCAGACACCCTTCCTATATTTAAGAATAGGTTAAAAACTTTCCTGTTCGATGAAGCGTAAAGTTAGGGCCGGCCCTGGCTGGCCTAGTTATAGTTATGCTGTGATAGGTTAGTCTGCCGGGTCCTCATGAGATGCTCTGGGCTTCTTTTTTCTTCTTCTATGTGTGATACTGTTGTACCACTACTGTACTTTTAAATCTGCTGTGGTTCCGGAGTCCTGCCCTGTGTTTTCTCTTTCACAGAGCATGCTGCAGTGCAGCCACTGAGGGATCTACGGATGTTGGAGGGTCTGAGGCTGCCTTGGAAGAGGGATTCCTCCTCTGTTACTCTTCCTGAGGGTTCTTCCGTTTTTCTCCCCGTTAAAGGGGTTTTTCAGGGAGTTTTACCTTGTACGATGTGAGGGTCTAAGGACAGGGGATGTTTTGTTGCTTTTGTACACAATGTATAGCCCTTTGGGGCAAATCTGATTTGTGATTCATGGCTATACAAATAAATTGAATTGAATTGAATTGAATACACACATCTAACTTGCTGTAAACTCTTGCATTCTTTGAATAAAGCAAACCATCTGCAAGTAAGAGTGTTCTAGCTTTATTATCTGAGCGTTGTTTGCTAGCCTCTCCTCATCAATGTAAAATTAACAGATATGTGTGACTAAGTCAAGTTCTTTGAAGGCTCCTGTAGGTTGATTCTAGACAAGTTACATTTCCTTAACAGTAAAAGTATACTTAATGAAAATTTATTCCAGCAATTATTTCTTGGTATTATCAGGCTTGAGAGAATGCAAGGTGAAAGGGTAGTGGAAAGTCAAAATTTCACATAAGGGAGACGGGTACAGTGGGGAAAATAAGTATTTGAACACCCTGCTATTTCGCTATTTATCCCACTTAGAAATCATGGAGGGGTCTGAAATTTTCATCGTAGGTGCATGTCCACTGTGAGAGAGATAAACTAAAAAGAAAAATCCAGAAATCACAATGCATGATTTTTTAATGATTTATTTGTGTGATAAAGCAGCAAATAAGTATTTGAACACCTGTGTGTCATCTAGAATTCTGACCCTGAAGGATCTGTTAGTCCGCCCATTAGAAGTCCACCTGCACTCCATGTATCATCCTTAATCAGATGCACCTGTTTGAAGTCGTTAGCTGCATAAAAACACCTGTCCACCCCATACAATCAGCAAGACTTTAACTTGTAACATGACGAAGACCAAAGAGCTGTCCAACGACACAAGAGAGAAAATTGTGCACCTCCACAAGGCTGGAAAGGGCTACGGAGCAATTGCCAAGCAGCTTGGTGAAAAAAGGTCCACTGTTGGAGCAATCATTAGGAAATGGAAGAAGCTAAACATGACGGTCAATCTCAATCGGAGTGGAGCCCCATGCAAGATATCACCTCGTGGGGTCCCAATGATTCTAAGAAAGGTGAGGAATCAGCCTGGAACTACACGACAGGAGTTGGTTAATGACCTGAAAAGAACTGGGACCAACGTTTCCAAGGTTACTGTAGGTAATACACTAAGACGTCATGATTTGAAATCATGCATGGCACGAAAGGTTCCCCTGCTTAAATCAGCACATGTCAAGGCACGTCTTAAGTTTGCATATGACCATTTGGATGATACAGAGGAGTCATGGGAGAAAGTTTTGTGGTCAGATGAGACCAAAATAGAACTTTTTGGTCATAATTCCACTAAGCGTGTTTGGAGGAAGAAGAATGAAGAATACAATCCGAAGAACACCATCCCTACTGTGAAGCATGGGGGTGGTAGCATCATGCTTTAGGGGTGTTTTTCTGCACATGGGACAGGACGAGTGCACTGCATTAAAGAGAGGATGACTGGGGCCGTGTATTGTGAGATTTTGGGGAACAACCTCCTTCCCTCAGTCAGAGCATTGAAGATGGGTCGTGGCTGGGTCTTCCAAAACGACAACGACCCAAAGCACACAGCCAGGAAAACCAAGGACTGGCTCCGTAAGAAGCATATCAAGGTTCTAGCATGGCCCAGCCAGTCTCCAGACCTGAACCCAATTGAAAATCTTTGGAGGGAGCTCAAACTCCGTGTTTCTCAGCGACAGCCCAGAAACCTGACTGATCTAGAGAAGATCTGTGTGGAGGAGTGGGCCAGGATCCCTCCTGCAGTATGTGCAAACCTGGTGAAAAACTACAGGAAACGTTTGACCTCTGTAATAGCAAACAAAGGCTACTCTACCAAATATTAACATTCATTTTCTCAGGTGTTCAATGACTTATTTGCCGCTATATCACACAAATAAGAATAAAATAGCAGGGTGTTCAAATACTTATTTTCCCCACTGTAGCAGGCTAGGCAAATTCTTTCACCCCAGCCAGAAGTTACTAAATCAGAATCCTGATACAGTTTACTGTGTGGCAATAAGGGGAACTTGATCATTGCCAGTGTTTCATCATAGGCAGTTGCTGTGTCTATAAAAATCATCATTGGTAGGAGGAGACCAGCGATGCTTGCAGCAATGGCCCACAATTGTGTGCCGGACATACACTGGCCCAAGGGAGACAGTCCAGCCCATAGTGACACCAGTCTTATATCATCCATGTAACAAGGTGTAGCTATCGCACACCGCTAGTATGCCAGTTAGTATGATACATTGCCCCTACAGGCAGAGAATGTCATATCATTTCAGGATAAATATTACAGGTGAATTTGGCATTTTGTCCTTTTCTTAGAGCAGTGCTTCTCAATTATTTTCTGTCGCACCCCCCCTATGGACAAAGAAAACATCTCGCGCCCCCCCCATGCGACTATAAATATCATTTGTCTATAAGATTGTTATAAGTACCTCTGCATAACACTGTATCCTTATTAACGTATAAGAGAATAAAAAAGAAAGAAATGGACCAACTTACAACAAAGAATAGCTTTATTAACTGTAACAGAAAAGATTTAAAGTGCATCTGAAATTCAAAAATAAAATTAAATCCTTAATTAAACATTTTTGACTGACCATGTCAAACCATATGATACTGAAAAATCAAATTAAAATAAATTGGCTTATCAGTGTGATTGGGGTGTAATATCTTTAATTTACTTGTCTATATGCTGTCCACTGCCAACATTTTAGACCCCTAAAGTAGTGGAAGTGCAGTTGCACTTTACAGGGACAGTAAAAGACATGCTCCCCAAGGTCAAATGCGACCCCCCTGACGGAGCCTCGTGCTTCCCCAGGGGTGCACTCTTTGAGAACCACTGTTCTTGAGTGACAGTGTGTGTAAGTGACTCTCCATAAGCATTGCTGAACATCTGGTGGGGGAAGATTTTGGGATGGTTATTGTGACGATCAGGTTGGCAAAGCTGACATCCATCATGGACAACCCCCATCACCCTCTGCATGGGGTGGTGGGTGCGCTGAGCAGCTCCTTCAGCCAGAGACTCAAACACCCTCGCTGCAAGAAGGAGCGCTTTCGCAGATCATTCATCCCGACAGCAATAAGACTTTACAACACATACAAATAACCCTCACTGTAGTCACTCTGTCACTTTTTCACTGGTCACTTTTTTTTCTCTTCACACACACCCTGCACCTTAAGTGTGCATTAGCTATGTATGTGTACATGTGGGAATGTGCGTGGATATGTATGTCCATATATATATATGCAAATATGTGTGTATGTATGTAGGTATGTACGTGCATGTATGTATGTATATATGCCTTGCTTATGCATACTTTTTTTCTTACTTTTTTCTTACTATTTATTAGCATTTTCTCTCCATTCTATGTCGATAATGCATACTGTGTATGCGGATCATCAAGAAATTCTGCGAATTTGTACATTGTGTTGTGTGTTTTTTTATTTTTATTTCTTTATAGTTTTTTATCTTCAGCTTTATTTTCTTCTCTTTATCTGTAACGCTGCAGTAACACACAAATTTCCCCGTTGTGGGATCAATAAAGTTTTATCTTATCTTATCCTATCTTAAATCATGCATATGATTCCAAATATGCCATTCAAGGCAAAAAAGTTCAAGCCAGAGACCACTGCAATCCACAGACCAGCACTTGATTGTTGCTGCAATAGACAAAACCCCTGCTCCAAACAGAGCAACCTCATTCCATATTTCTATCATTACTCAAGCCTAGACTCTGATGATGACATTTGTAAATGATATTTTCATCAGTCAGTCAGTCATTTTAATTCTACATTAATTATTATTAGGGCCCAAGCAACCTCAGACTGGCAAAGGCCCTATTGAAATTAAAGGAATTACTGGTATTATTGTTAGGGCCTAAGCCACCACAGGTAGACGAGAGCCCTAATAAAACTATAGGATTTCTTCTTATTAGGGCCCAAGTGGCGACTGCAAAGCAGTCAGCGAAGGTCTTATTGAAACTATAAGGATTATTAGAGCCTAGGCAGCCAGCGGCCAGCAAAGCCCCTACTATTGTTTTTTTCTAACGATTCCTCCTATGTTTCTTTCATGTGTTTTGAGTTGTGTTTCACAACATTTGGCGTCTCTCTCACTGCTAAAAATGTATTTCATAGATTTTGAATATGGGCATAACAAAATAGCTCTACAGCCCCACCATCAGTTTTCAAAAGAATACACTCATCATATAGTTTCACATAAAAGAATGAAATTTGGCACACAAATGTATCAGGAAAAGACAGACAAAAAGTCCCCTGTACCCATAGCTTATTTCCAACAGGAAGGCAGCCATTTTAATCAGGCAAGCATTACTTTGGCGAACTCGTCCTACAGATTTTCCAGCAGTGAGGTCAAATTTTTTGCTGTACCATCAAAAGACATTTATGATGTAAAAAGTTCCCAGAAAGGTGACTTTTTATGGGAAGGTGTGGCCTCTGATGTTTCGCTATGAAAAACAAAGGTGCAATTTCTCCAACACAACAGTATGATTTACAGTATGATCTCTCACCATCAAGCAAAAAATCATCAAACTTTGTCCTATCTGCACCAGATTTCTCATGCATTATCAGTGACCCACCCTAAATATACACACACAGCTGTTTTGACACACCTTCAATCCAACAAAAAGTTGTCATTCAGCAACATACTTTGTCCTACTTGATCTACATTCACCACACTCTCATTCATCATCAGTGACCAATCCTGAATATAATTCCATATATATATATATATATATATATATATATATATATATATATATATATATATATATATATATATATCCAGCTGGAAATCCAGCTGTACAGAAGATTGCCCTCCATCCCCTGTGAGGATGGTGCCACACTGTGGTGGTGGGGGAACAAGAGAGATACTCTGCCCCTGCTGTCTGGACTGGCTGAACACTTTCTGTGTGTGCAGGCTTCCTCCACCCTGTATGTGAGGGTGTCTTCCACTGCTGGAGGGGATTTTTTTCCCTTAGGAAAAATGTAGTAAAATGTTCTTGTGTATATTACAGTTACATATTGCTACAGATACAGTATCTAGGCTTTGAGACTCTTTTGACCTTGCTGTTGAGTTTAAGGTCATGACTTCTAAGTTAACAACCGGATGCCAAGTGACAGGAATTGTCCTATTTTACCTTATCATGAACTTTTAACATCATTGATCTCATCAACTTTAATCAACTTCTTAAACATGCAGAACAAGTTGGTGAGGCAGTATCATGAATGCTGTGAGGCAACGACCTATGGTGCCCATGTTCTGACTTGGTGATGACACTTGCCATGATAATACATTTGGCTTTTTGATGCCTTTTATAACCTCATATCATCTTGCCAATTGATACATAGGTCAAGCGTGGCTCGTTCATTCATCTGATAGGGGTGATGTCCTGGTGTGGGGCACCCCCTGTGGGGCACCCCCTGGAAATTTCCGACAACCCCTCCACACAGGTTAGCTTGTCTGTTTACCATGGAATTCGGTGCACACCTGTGGCATGCTAACCGGCACAAATTAGCCTCTTGACATCATACTGAAATTCCAACAGGTATTCGACTAACTTGAACTGAAGGTTCATTAAATGTGTAATATTGCTGATTTCCACACCTCATATCTGAACAAATTTATCCTACAGATCTTATCCTATCGATCTCAGACTTTGTTAGCTTTTTGCTAAATGACATGGTCTGGCCATGGCAGCCCCCTCCATTTTTAGTCTTTGTTTCGAAGCTTGCATCTTTGATTCCCTCTCATGCCCACATACCTTATCCAATGATCAATTTTAAATATTTAATCCAAGTTGTTATGACATATTTTGTCCTATCTGCACAAGATTTCTCATGCATCATTAGTGACCCACCCTTAACATAACTTCACAGCTATTTTAACTCAGTTACGATCCCTCGTCGTCAAACAGAAAGTTCTTACATCATCATACACTGCCGTATCTGCACCAGATTTCTCACACATCATCAGTGACCAGCCCCGGACACACCTGCCTGACTGACTCCATCTAGCACCCCCTCTGGCAACAGGAAGAAATCATCTGATGCTTTTCTGTCAAACAACAATGACCAACTCTGATATGGAACTGCACAGAACAGAACTAGGAACCTTCAATGCTGCTTACAGCTCTAATTACTTTTCTTTGCCAAATTAGCAAAATCTGATTGTCATGAAATTTAGTACATACCTTCAGCATGCCCAGACACAAAAAAGCCCTAAAGAGATAAATAAATCCCAACAGGAAGTTAGCTATCTTGAATTAAGTTTTGGCAAAACTCTCGTCCTACAAATTTTATTGTATCAACCTCAAACTATGTCAGTAAGCTCTTAGGGCACACGGTCTGACTGTGACCTCGCAAATTTTTTGGCATTGGTTCGGATTTCAGCGTCTGACCTTGAACGGTTCTCATGTCCACATACTTTATCCAATCAGCTTCAGATATACCTAACATGACAAAAGGCTCCGCTACAAAGGTTATAATACCTTGTCTTCCCACTTTATTTGTTGCACCCCCAGTTGTCATAGGAAGTGTCCTATTTTGACTTTAACATGAACTGATGACATATTGTTGACCTCATAAAACCCTCAAACATATATACATATATATACACACACATATACATATATATACACACATACATATATACACACACACACACATATACACACACACATATATACACACACACACACACACACACACATATATATATACACACACATATATACACATATATATATATATATATATATATATATATATATATATATATATATATGGGTCAGTGACTAATGATTAGCAAGAGGTAAATTATCGGTTCTCTCAAAATGTACATTTTGTCTTTGTGAGCGACCGACGTGGTCTCCCCACAAAAGGGATCAGGGCAACGAGAAAAGAAGCGGAGACAGGAGGCAGCGGAACTCAGTTTTATCAAACGAGGCGGTTTATTCGACAGTATACAATACCGACACAGCATATGCTCACTGTTAGCGTGGCGGTCCACCTCTCAGCAAGTGGACCGAACATACAGTCCCACACGTCGCGCCTCCTGTGTGCCACCCACAAACAGGTCCGGGGGGGGTGAACTCTCTCTCCGCTATTCAGTTCCCCCTTATAATCAGGTGAGAAGGGGAGGGGCCATCACCTTCTCACAGTCTTCATGTTGGTTTCTTGTCATTTTAAAGTCCATTTTCATCTTTTTTTTTTACAAAAAAAAAAAAAAAAAAAATCATGATTTTGTCTGAACAGTTTAACCAAAAAAGAATGATCAATTTTAAAGATTTATTCTACCTTGAGTATACAACTAGTTGATAGCATGTGTTTTTAAAATTTTAAAACTTTAAGTGAGTTTAACTGTCTGGTACCAAGTTTTTAAAGGTTACACCACATGGCCGTTTTGTTATTGTCCCATGAAAGGCATTTTACTTTGATTCACTGAAAGATGACAACGCTTATTTCATGTATAATTATTGATTTTATTTCCAGTACAAAGTGTGAAGATGGTTTTAGAGGCTACAAGCTATTTACAGTAAGAGTCACCGTCATAAGAAAACTTTTATCACTGTTTATTCTTATATTCATGACAAAATGTAGAATATTAAGAGACCATTTTTAAAGTGAGAATTCAGTACCTTAGTTATCAATCAGTCATTGATCAGTCAGAATTTAACAACTTTAGTCTGCTTGGGTTGGATTTTCTTCACAGGAACCTTCACCTCTTCATGGTCTGCACTCATGTTGTTAGACAGCCAGCCCACAGTCAGAGTATTGGCTGGAAAGACACAGAGGGCACAGTGAGGACACAAAGCAGAATCAGATAAGGTAATCAGAGGTGAGGTTTAGATGGCGGTCTACAGGAAAAAGCAAGTGAACTCACTGGAGGCCTGGTGCTCGGGACAGTCTTTCTGAAAATGTTCCACTGAGCCACAAACTCGACAGCAACCTCCTGCAGACACCAAGAAACACAGAGCCACAGTTAGAGAATGACTGAAACACAGTTCGAGAACCACAGAACTACAAAAACCACAGTTATAGAACCACAGAACCACAGTCACAGAAATATAGAACCATACAACAATCAGAACCTGTGAAAATGTGAACACCCCCCCCTTCTCACCGGCTCCGTAGGGTGGAGCCCCAGACTTTCGTGTTGCTCTGGAGTCGGAGACGGATTTTTGTACACACGTACACACACTCACCATAGGCACCGGTTGAATGAATTTAAGTTTATTATCAAATGTATGTGTGTAAAGTGCTTGGTGACATGGTAGGGAGCAGCGCGCATTTGGTGGCAGCGGTGGGATCTGTGGCACCACCTAAGACGCTGGAGGGGAGAAGTGGAACTCGGAGACGAGCCGGTCGACGGGGATGTGGGGAGCAAGGTGAGGTGAGGGGCCAGAATGACGGTCTCAGGCTGATCCGAGATGACTCGGAGGAGCAGCTCGACCCGGAGCCTAGGTTCCTGGTGGCAGGAGGGGAGGAGCCGGAGGAGTGTGATCTGGCCAGTCTGCAGAAGCTCCTAATGCAGAGTCGTCATGCCCAGAATCAGGAAGCTGTGAGACAGGAGCAGCAGTGGAGGGATGTCCAGGACCAGCTCAACCAGCTATGAGACGATGTGGAGGCTGGCCATAGGCATTCACCACCCCCGCCCTTGGCTCTGCATCCAGGACCTCCATGGTGGAGCTACATTCCAGTTTTCTGCAGCTAAAATCTGGAACAGTCCTCCAGATGTTAGACAGGCCTCAACGCTGACAATATTTAAGACCAGGCTGAAAACAGTTCTGTTTAACCGTGCATATGAAAACTGAAAGTATCTTATCTACACTCTTCACTCTTTTTTAAATTAATGATGAATTCTATGTTTTATGATTTTCCTTTTGTGATTTTATGTATGTTTTGCTCTCCTTTTGTGATTTGTGTAACTGTAAAGCACTTTGAATTGCCCTGTGTATGAATTGTGCTCTACAAATAAACTTGCCTTGCCTTACTTCCCCACCAGTCAACAGTCAGCTACTCTGGATTTGTCACATCTGACTGCTTGCCAGCAGAGGGAGCTGGCAGAGATCATCCCATCCGGCTTGTTTCAGGAGAAGTCAAGTTTCACAACCGCTCTGGAGCACTCCATCCCCCTCCGAGACACGACACTGGTGCGGCAGAGGATGTATCATATTCCAGAGCGTCTTCTTCCATCCCTCAAAGCTTAGGTGGAGGACATGTTGGCCTCGGGGTGATCGAGAAGTCCTGCAGTGAGTGGAGCAATCCGGTGGTGCTGGTGCCCAAGAAGGGTGGCACCATGCGTTTTTGGATTGACTTTCGTTGGGTAAACGCCCAAGTCTCATTTTGATGCTTACCCCATGCCTAGACTTGAGGACTTGATTGAGTGGCTGGGTAAAGCATCCTTCATCACCACCCTGGACCTGTGTAAAGGCTACTGGCAGGTGCCACTGACCAGGGAGGCCCGGCCCTGCACAGCCTTTCGTACCCCACAGGGAGTATTCCAGTTTGTGGTGATGCCTTTTGGTCTGCAGGGAGCGCCAGCCAGTTTTCAAAGACTAATGGTTGGGACGGACTCTTTTGCTGCAGCATACCTGGATGACATTGTGGTTTACAGCACCACCTGGGAGGACCACCTGCGTCATCTCCAGGAAGTGTTGCAGCACATCCAGCAGGCAGGATTATCATCCACCCACATAAGTGTGCCCTTGCCAAGCAGGAGGTGCAATATCTTGGCCATGTGCTTGGTCGGGGAGGGGGGGGGGGGGGGGGGGTGGTCACCCGGTCACAGAAAGACAAGGTGCAGGCGGTGCTGAACTGTCCCAGGCCTAGGACCAAGAAGGACATTTCGGTCATTTCCTGGTAATGGTGGGGTGGTGCCGCCAGTTTGTGCCAGACTTTGACCGTCGTGCGGTGCCTATATCAGACTTGACCCGGAAATCGGGCTCCTCCCAAATCCGGTGGGGGAAGGAGTAGGAGTAGGTGTAGTAGTAGGCTACTGCTCTTGCTATCTCTTCTATTATAAATTTTTGCTGACTCATCCGGCATTTAGTAAACGCATTGAATATCTAATCTGCTTCTGTGCACACATTTTTCAAGCTACGGAAATAAAGGATATATAACCACGATCAGCCAACCCTCACCTCTCAGACAATATGCTCATTTTGTGATTATGATTTACAGGTTTTTGAATTATGAGCAGTTGTTCGTGGGTCTATTTTAACCCTCTCCGAGCATTAAACAGCCGTTTCTCCCCACCGTTTCTTTGGGACAAGAATTTGTTGTTGGGTCTTTGATGGCTCGTCTACATCAAAGAGCTGGAGCAGGTGTGTAGGTTGCCGTAGTAATGGCCCTGGCACCTGCAACGACAGACTGAGAGCTGATTGGCTATAGGTCTTTCCTCAATAACTTTAGATCTAAATGTCCGACACATACCAAACTTGGCAGCAATGACTAGAGTGATGCCAGGATCACATTCTTGGCATCAAAAAGTTTTAAAAGGGCCACAGGAGAGCCCGACACCCTACGGCCCAACCCAAACTCTCACAATTGCCGCAGGAATTGTCTAGTTAATTAAATAAAAAGCTGGTAATTAAACTTTTTTTTTCCTTTTAAGCCAGTTAATAATTGATTAATTAAAAAAATTGTCAGATGAATCGATTAGCAAAATAATTGTTAGTTGCAGCCCTGCCAGAGAACCACAGAACCAGTCAAAGAACCACAGAATAAGTAAAGGGACTATAGAATCAGAGAACCATAAAACCACAGACCCAGAACTATAATCAAAGACCCTGTAATTAAATAAAAAAAAAATTAAATAAAAAATAATAAAATTCTGGAAATCAATCTTTTTATCTATCGATTACTTATTAAGTATTGAGAGTATGGTATTGATTACAAAGTACTTACATTTTTTAAACAATAATCAATAGGCCAGCGTGGTAAAACACACAGATAAAACCCGCAAACAAGTGTGTGTGTATTTAAAATTGAGTAATGACATTAAACCATCAAAATCCTCATCGTCCGTTTTTGATTTGAACAGCAGTGCTAAATCTCCATCAAACATGCCAGTTTCATTTTCTTCACTGTCAGTCACTTTCCACCGTGCGGCCCCTCGGAAATGATGCCGGCTTTTGTTAAAGCTTGAGGAACAGTGTCAGCAGACACGTTAGCCCAAGCATCTACACTCCATTCACAAATTGTGGCATAATTTGCCCAGCGCTGCCTTCCACTCTTAGTAAAACTGTGGTCTGCTTTTCATTATAATCGGCTGTAGGTTGCTGCACTACCGTAGTCCTTGTCCAGATGGAAAAATGTCAGCGGAAACTCAGCTGCATCTTCTTAACCTGTCAGAGCTCGTTTTCCAGCTTCCTCCACTTGCAAACCTCCAAAATCTTCACTTTAATAATCTTAAATTCTCTTGCGGCAGCTTGACTTCCATGTTCCTTTGCGTAGCTGATTGCCTTCAGTTTAAACTGTGCTTTATAATCGTGCCTCTTTACCAATTTCAGGGTTGTTTGAAACAACGATGTTCTGCATAACGCACAGCCCTGTTCTTATCATGCTCGCCTCACAACAACAAGATACATAGACGTGCCTCACATTTTGCAGAAAAGACTTATCTGCGCTTTATAGTCGTGAAAATATGGTAAGAGAACCCCAGAACCCTGGTTTTCCCCCACAGTTCCTTATAGGCAAGGCGATCACCACCCTCAAACAAATGCGGGTTTAGCTGCTACTTTATCCCGTTATCACAGACTACTGTGGCTGTAGTAAACACGAAAACAGCAAACTTTGTAAGAAAAGTTCACAAGTGAATGCTATCAAAGACCCTCCAGAAACCCTAGTACTATCACCTAACTAAATCTGGGCCTATATGTATAAACAAACACCCATAAGAGCAGTATATGCCATGGTCGTTTTCGTAATTACCGCCCATCAACAGGCATAATACATGGAACCAGTCAGAATCACTGACCTACCATCAGAGAACCATAGAACCAGCCAGAGAATCAAAGAACCAGTCAGAACTCAATGAAGTTACGTTTGCAGTGAACGCTGATCTATGATAGCAATATCTAAGATAGATATATCTTTCTGTACCTTGTGCATAAAGTCCTTTAGGATTATCAGGGCAGGAACGCGACACATGACCAGTTTGACCACAGATGAAGCACTTAGCATATGGGTAGTCACCTAACAGAACAGAGAACAGACCAGAGAGAAAATGTTACACCTGACTATTCAGGAATTGATCAAAACTGTAAGAAACATCTCATTTGTTCTTTTCCTCATCTCCTTGTCTCCTCACCTAAGGCAGGATCCACCTTCGCTCTGCATTTATGGATCTTGTGTTCAGTGGAGCCACAGCGGTAGCAAATGCCTTGACCCATTTCCTCATCTCTGTGGGCCTCCTGACAGTCATCCAAACCATGACCCGGCTTCCTGCAGTTAAAACACAGCTAGAGACGAGGTCAGAAGAAGAGTGCAAGGTTTGTTTATTACAGGACAAAAACATGAAAAAAATAACATATGACACTGTGAGTATACTTTAATTTGGATAATCAATTTGGTAATGGTACTTCTACTGAGTATATTGTAAGATAGTAGTACTGCTGCTGAGTATATATGAAAGTAATAATACTGTGGTTAGATGTGGGATATGAGCAAAACATGTCCTGAGCATAGAGTCCCCAGATTGACTCCCCGCTGGCCAGATTAATTACTACTGTCCTATACATATAAAAAGGTAAAATGCCCCCAAAGAATAATAATCTAGCAGAGAATATTAGACTCCCGCGCTACCTCGTAATCATATGGCTCTATGAAGACAGTGCCCTCAAGATGCCCCATAGCAGCCTCACGGAGGAGTTCAAGTGTGCCAAAAAATGACTGCACATGAACCTGATTGAATCCAAAGATCCAGTGGTTAGGGAAAATGCACCTACTTTGACCACCGTCACCGTCAGACATGCTGACATTATGGGAAATGTCCATCAAGGAAGGTGAGGTCTTGGGCTAACAGCCAGCCACCCAACCTGGGGAAGTGCTGCTGCACCAGCATGAAGGAAAATGGTGGTGGAGGAAGTGCGGTGGCAGGAGGAGGCAGCAAGGTGGGCCAAGGGAGTCGCCCTTGGAAAACAAGGCTGGTGGACACGGTGGGAAAGTGTTGAAAGGAGGAAGTTGAGCTGGGGTGGACATACTGGCTATGGATGCGAGGAGCCTGAGCTTCGCCATCAGAGCTACCTATGATGTCCTTCCAACACCAACTAATCTCCACCAATGGTGCGGCAAAGATCCTGCATGTGTCTTGTGTACCAAGCCAGCCTCCCTAGGACACATACTCACAGGGTGCAAAACCAGCCTCACCCAAGGGCGGTACACTTGGCGCCACAACCAACTGTTGAAGAGTCTTGCTTCCACACTGGAGGGAAAGTGAAGTAACATCAACGCCCTACCACGACCAACAGCTAGTACTTCTTGGGAAACTGCCTTTGCAGCCCCCCCCCCCCCCCCCCGAGATCTGCCACTAACCAACAAGACAACTGCTGTGGCCAATTGGGCTTGGGACACAAGCTCAGGTCTGATCACCCTGCAGCTGGCCACCACTGGAGAGGGTGTATAGTGTTAAAGGCTGAAACACCCCATGATCCACTGAAACACTACTGATGATACTGATGATGCGCACCCATATATTCATTCCAGTTTTACCCCAACCACTCACCGATAAGTCCACCATTGCATATGCCCGTGCAATATATATATATAACAACATCACATTCTGTGTTTCTGGAAACAAAGGGAATTTTACTCTTGATGAATATATTTTAAGGTTATAATACTCCTGCTTAATATAATTAAAGATAATACTCCTAGGCATATTTTAAGGTAATGGTACTCCTGAATACATATTGTAATACTACTCCTGATGAATATATTTTAAGTAATAATGGACCAGCTGAGTATACAGTATTTGAAGATAATAATGATATTTGAAGTATATTTGAAGGTAATAGTCCTCCTGCTGAGTATATCTGAAGGTATTGAAACTCCCGCTGAGTATATTCGAAGGTAACACACACAAGCTCGGTTTCCATGCATTCAAACCCAGAATTATAACATGGCAAAACAGAATCAGTGCTTAAACCGATTGGATAAAACCCTGCAACTGGCCATGAAGACCTAACCTGTGGGGGTTTCCATTTTAAACAGTATTGCATTACATTTTCTCACTTTTCAATTTTAAAATGTTTTATTTACATGTTTTGGTCCCCCTTCAATCAAAAGTTTTTAAATTGTATCTTGATGCTTTTAATGTTTTATGTAAAGCACTTTGAATTACCTTGTTGTTAAAATGTGCTATACAAATAAACTTGCCCTGCCTTACTCCTGCTGAGGATATCTTAGGATAATAGTTCTCCTAATGAATATATTGTTAAGGTAATAATACTCATGAGTATCTGTAGAGGTGCAGATTTCTCACCATGTTGTCCTTCTTGTTTTTCTGCCTCTTCACACGTCTGTTTTCTCTCCTCTGATCTTTCTTCAGAGCTGCGGTCACTTCCTGCCATAACTGCTGCTCTCCCCCCTCCCCTCCTCTCCCCTTGCCTCCTCTAGGTCTGTTCTGCTGCAGAAATTCCAGGAAACCATTCACGTCCTCATTCTCCCTCTTCTTCTTCTTTTTTTGGTTTGGTTTATTCACAGTGGAGCTGTCTGGCTGAATCTTTCTCAGACTGTCCTGAGCTTGGTGTTTAACCCCTGAGCCTCCTGCTGCTGCTGCTGCTGCTCTCAGCTGTTTCCATGGAGTGGCGTCGGCTGGTTTATGTCTGTGGACGTTATTGGCTCTCGCCCACCTCGTCATGACTGCAGCTGTAAAGCTGAGATCAGGAAGAGAAGTTTCAACATCCAGAATCTAGAAGTTCATACAAACTTCAGTGAAGTACTGGTAAGTAAGTACAAATACTTTTTGTATTTGTAATTACTTGGCGCTTACGGAACGACTTAGTGTGGATGAATATTAACACTGCATCAATGGGGAATGTTATACTAATAACAATATATAAAAGAGTTAGAATAAAATGGTATGAGTGTTGCTATATTAGCATCTTAGCGTCAGCACGATGTAACCGGAAACCAGCACAAACGATCAGTTATTGGATAATAACGATTTGAACATGGGATTAATCGGCCGACCGGTCAGTGTCTGACTGGTTTAAAACATTTACTTACCTTCAAATACTCCCATGTATTTTTTACTCCTTGTGTCGCTTCTGCTTCTGCTTCTGCTACTGCTACTGCTACTGCTTCTTCTTCTTCTTCTTACTCTTTTGCTGCTGCTGCTTCCGGTGTTAACGTCATAGAAAGAGTTGCGAAAATCTAGATCTCGCCGCCACGCGGCCACGTGGTTTAGGCCAATTGTTCCAATGTTATTTATATTTATATTACACTACTTTAAATAATGTCTCTAACGTTATTATTATTTCTTTGTATATATTAATGGTATTTATATCAATATTAAAAACATAATAATGTCATTTATCGCAGTATTTAGAGGCATACTAAAGATAAGATAAGACTTTATTGATCCCACAACGGGGAAATTTTTCTGTTACTGCAGCGTACAGAGTAAAGAAAAGAAAAGAAAAGCTAAAGAAGATAAAAGCAATAAAAAATAAAAATACACAACACTATGTACAAAATTCGTAGAATTTGTTGATGATCCGCATACACAGTATGCATTGTGGACATAGGATAAAAGGATTTATAGTAGCATTAAAAGCCATTACAAAATCATTTATAACAATATTTAGAGACACAATAAAGTCATTTATCGCAGTATTTATAGCACATAGTGACGAGTCTGTCACATCTGTTGAACAGGAGGTGGCAGTGCTGTCTTAAAGGTGTATGTGAGCAACAGTTGTTAGAGTAGAAGAAGAAACCGGTATAAAGCAGGTGAAACTGTAGGGAATTGGTTTAATGGACTGTATGTCTTGATGGCTGAGAACATGCTGCTGAGCCTCACTGTGCTGTTCTTCTGTGATATCATTGGACTGGGTGAGAATCACTTTACCTAGAACTTTGACTCACTTCACCTCTTCAATCGAGCCCTCTCTTGTTCTTTCAGGTGAGTCTGGTCCTCTTGGATGGCCCACCAAAGGTAGCTTCTGTGAATCTGTCAACAATGTTGCCTCAAAGCTTTTACTGTTTAACATCTGTTTCCATGTTTAAAGGAGACTTGTACAGCAGATCTAGGTTGTACATGAAATCAAACCCAGAAACTTTAGAAGGTGAGTAATAGCTATTCTAGTTTTGGTGGAGGGTAAGTAGGAGGAAGAAGAAGAGGCTTTACCTGCTCTTTGTGTTGACAGAGCTGATGTCGGAGGACAAAGCCCTAGTTGAAGGAGATCTACTAATGTCTGTGAGTTTTCAACCCTATCAACCAGAAGCTGAGCAGCTGATCATTGACGAAGCTGATCACTGACTGACAAAAGTTCTGTTTTAGCCTCCTCCTCGTTATTGATCAGTAACAGCTGTGATCAAATCATTCAGTGCTTTTTGTGAGTAGAAGGGATGGGTTTTTGAATCAACTTTCATAAAGATTCATAACTTCAGTTTTTAAAATTGCAGATTTGTCCTGAGCAGCTGAAGGTTAGTTAATAAAGTGTCCTTTTGACCACAAATGTTTGAACAGCTGATCAGTGTTATATTATTCTATGCTGTTTACATTTGATAAACATTCAAACATGAACTTTGTAGTCACTCAAGTGATAAAGTAGAGCCCCTCCAGACAGTTTGACCAATGTTAACTGATATAAAACCAGTGAAATTTATAAATACCCTGTTTTAAATACTAAATGGGAAAGAACAGGGCAGCTGTAGACTAATATAGACACATAAGGTGTAAAAGGAACAAAGCCCATTTGCATTGTGGGTGATGTGGAGTTTAAAAATGAAATGTGAAATAAGAGGCACTGTGCTTCTGTGTTTTTACTTTTTGCTGTAAATTGAAAAACTGAGATTGTTAATTCCTGCAGAGCAACAGAAATGCTGTGGCAGACACCTGGCCGAGCCACAACATTGCTTATGAGATCAGCCCAGGACTAGGTAAGTCTGACAGGTGAAGCTCCCTCAGAACACAATAGTTGCTTTTAAAAATGTTATAACCTGGACTTTAGGTCCAGACTCAAGTTGACAGATTGGCTATATCTACACCCCTCCAACTTCTGTTAAACTGCCACCAAATCAGTTTCAGAACAGCTAAGAACAATATCAGAATAACATAGGCTTTCAAGAAGTATGCAAACTGTACTTTTGTTTGTCTGTCTCACAAAGTCACACTGGGTGTCTCTGCAGCAGTTAAGGGACTCTTTGTCTTTCAGTCCACCGTACAGGCGACTTGGTCTCCGCAATGGAGATGTTGTCGGAGAACACCTGTCTGTCATTCCACCAACGAACTTCAGAGAGAGACTACTTGTATTTCGAAGCCAGCGATGGGTTAAACATGAATTTTGTTTGCATAATACATGTTTGGAAACTACTTTATTACTCTCAATTCAACCATAGATGATTTTCTTCCTCAATCTTCTGAAAAGGCTTATTCACATTAGATGAAGATGCTGCAACAATTTAATTTACTATCAGTCACTCTAATGGTCACATGCGTCAATTGTTGCACGTTGCAGCTGTGCGTCATATGTGGGCTTCATCGGCGGTGAACAGTCGGTGTACATCGGGTCCGTTTGTGGCACAGGAAACATTGTGCATGAGATTCTTCACGCACTGGGTTTTCACCATGAACACACAAGGTTCGACCGAGGGGAACACATTATGGTCCTGCACCAGAACATCATGGCAGGTAACAATCTATTATCTGACTAATTAACCAGGTTTGAGTGAAACTAAAAAGTTATTTTCAGGAAAAGAGCGAAACTTTGAGAAGCAGGAAGGAGAAACCTTTCAGCTTCCTTATGACATAAAGTCCATCCTGCACTATGGCAGGTAACGGCCTAACTCATGATCGAGGTTCCCTAAATAAGCTTCTGCTGAAACAGTATTTCTTATTCCAGTTATTTCTTCTCCTCAAATGGTAAACCCACCATCGTCCCGAAAGATGAGCAGGTGCAGGGCATGGGACAAAGGGAATATCTCACACCAATGGATGTCAAGAGGATTCGTCACCTCTATAGCTGTGGTACAAATCCTCCAAATCACTGTAATATGGATAATTGGGGAAAATGCAGACTGTGGATGGGTTTGTCCTTCATCAATTTAAATTTGTCAATTTTGTCTTTTCTGTGATTTACTCTGATCAGCATTCCCATTCTCCCATTCATGTTCAGACCCTGAAACAAAAGAGGACAAGAAGGAAGCAGCAGCTCTTGAGTCCCAGAAGCTTCCAGAATCATGATCAGGCTGATTTATTGAGCTGCTGCAGCACCTGAATTTCTCATCATGTTTCTGATAATAAATGGATAACTGCATATTCTGAACTGTTTTTTGTGCCACTGACTGCAGGAGAACATAACCTGTTAAAGTGTTATCATAAATGATCTCTCATTCCTAATGGAAAGGAACAAAGTGTCAGTTGTGATAAGGACTGAACTTTATTTAGTCAACAATTTCTATTTACTTTGCATTTGATCAAATTTCCTTTTCATGATTACAATTAAAATGTAATTTGTAAGAATTTGAGGTGGACCAAGAAAAGCCAAAAACTGTTTCATGCAGGAAATGAAAGCTAACTTCAGTGCAGAAGGGGAGAAAAAGATGTGCCTCTTAAGGATTAACATGACAAACTTCCATAAATTTGATCAGAGCAGTGGTGAGAGAACAGGATCAAAACCTTCGTTAAGCTTTCTAATATTTATAAACACCTGCAACAGAAGCTTTAGCCAAAATGTGTTTTTCATGGTGGAATCATTGCTGTTTCCACGGATTGCACTGCAGTTAACTCTAATTCAGTCCCCAACTTGTGTGTGAAATTCAATTCTCATGTAAAATGTTATGAATAAATCCCCACTGAATTTACATTTTAGTGTGTAAAAACAGATGTAAAATGTCTCGGGGCAGAGTAAACTGATATTAGGGGAAGATTGGGAATCTCCTTCTTTTGCTGTCCAAAGGTGTTTATAGTCAAATCTGTAAACAAAATGATTAAGTACTTTTTCCTCAGGGATAGGGTGAGAAGCTCATCCACAAGGAGCTCAGAGTAGAAGTGCTGCTTCTTCCCATCAAGAGGAGCTGGATGAGTTGGTTTGGGCATCAAGTGAGGATGCCTCTTGAAAGCCTCCCTGGTCATGTGTTCTGGGCACTCTATGGGGCAGCACCAGGGAAGACCTAGGACACACTGGAGAGGTAGTCTCTCAGCTGGCCTGGGAACACCTTAGGGTCACCCCAGAAGAGCTGGGTGAGGTGGGAAGTCTGGGCTTTCCTGCTGAAGCTGCTGCCCTGTTGCAATTTTGGATAATAAGACAGAGGGGGTAAAATAGAAGACGAGTGAGGCAGTACAAATTATGTAATACAACTACTGGTCAGAATTTCTGGAAGCTGAAGAAAAGAACATGACATATTTGAATTTATAAGATGCAAGCATGAATTTATAAGATGCAAGCATGCAGGCATGTGATTTGGAATATGACAGAGTGCAGGTTCTACAATGAGGCTGATGTCAGGTTCATGGAGGATCTCACAAAGGAAGATAGAGAAGCTCTTTGGCCCTGCATAAACAAGCGAAAATGGGCTTTTTCGATTTATAAACGGTCAGCATTGTCACATTTAATGTATGGAAAATGACTGACCGACTGGTTACATAGGGATTTATCAATATTTGAGAGAACTTTACTGTCTCAAATGGAAACCTTACCACACTCTATCCATTATAGTTTTGAGCTATTCCTACCAATATGATCAAAAATGACCAATGACCAAATTATTTATAATTTTAGTTGGGGAAAAAAAACAATCGAATGTGATTCTATGAATGGAAATCTGAAGCTAAAAATGTATCTGTTCATATCTACATGGTCTGGCTAGCGCTACAAAATATTTATGGATGTTGGAGATATAACATTTTAGAAATTTTTGCTATTTTTATTTAATATGTGATTATGAGCTTAGTGCAATACCAATTAAATTGTTTAAATTTTACAAACAAGTCCTCCCTTTTTGGAAATTAATTTTAAATACACATTTTCTCACCACAATACCCCAATTGTATTTTGAACAGTGGATGGAGAAATGACCAAATGGTCAGTTCAACACCTCATGGTTAGGAATGGCAATATGTTAAACTGTATTTAGAGTAATTCCATAAGCCTTCATATGCATGATTAAGAAATAAAATTCACAAAAAACTATGTACCTTATTTATTTTTTTATTATTTTTTTTATATAAAAATGTAATAATATGGAATAATGGACCCTGGCTCGTGCAAACCTAACCATCATCACAGAATGATGATCAGCCTCCAGTGTGTGACATTTATTTTATAATCTGATAAAGCTGGCGTGCAATCCTACTCATTTGGCATGACAAGGAGCATGACAAGGTGTCCTCGCCGTGCTAGTTCCTAAACAACAAAAAACATTTCTAATGCAGGCTTAGCATTTTTAACGTAATGCAAAGAGGGAGGGGGGGCACGATAACAAAAAAACGATCCACACTCAAAATTTCGTCCGTTTGAGTACAGTGCACTACATTTTTTCACACTTCATCGTGTTTTACAGTATGCACTTAAAAGTAGGCGATTTAGGACACATTTTCACTAAATGCCAAATTACATAATTTAATGCACAATTTGTGTTACAATCATATGATTTGGGACACAACATAACAATCATGGGTGTATTACAAGACCTGCTCTTACAATACATCTACGATAACGTTTTCACAAAATAACCGGAAGTGCGTTCGATGACGTCGTAACGTGGAGAAGGAAAACAAATCGTCGCCTTGCGACACTGCTGTTGTTATTGTGTTTACGGTGTTTGTTTGCTCCTGTTGTTTACTCAACACATCTGCCGCAGCTACAGTTCAGGTGAATTCGGTCGCTTTATACGATACCGATATGCGTTAACTCATGCTAGCTGTCTCTAGCTCATGTTAGCTGTAGCTAACGCTGCTGCAGCAGCAGCTAAGGTCAGAAGATGAAGTACTCGGATACTTTACAGATGTATAGATATACTCCTGTCTACAAATTAGGTAAACGTACGTAAGTATTAAAAGTGACATGTCATTACAGTAAAAGTATTAATCATAGAGACTGTGTTTTCTTATAGTATATTATACTATTTGTAATCACTAAATACATGCGGGTATTTCAATATTTTTGTTTTTCAACGCGGAGCCAAGTTTTTTCATGATTTTTATAATAATTATAACATTATAAAGCATATGTTTATACAAAGTGCATAACAAAAAGAGCAGACAACAACTCTATTTAAATCTATAATTTAATGTAAAATATACATCTAAAGTCGCTGAATCTGTCGGATATATGTATTTAAGTAAAAAGTAGCACCACATGGAATTTCGAAACTACTTCAGTAAAGTAATTGCCAGCATTGAGGAGAAAGATGAATTCTGTTTGTTTCTCTTAATCTCAGATAGTGTTGTGTCCAGCTGCCTGTTGATTGTGACCTGACAGTAACAGCAACGCGTTTTACCAGCATGGCTCAGCAGAGAGGAGTCAACAGCCTGCAGTTCAACCAGGACCACAGTGGGTTCAAGACGATAAACTTGTACTCAATAATCTTCAGTCTGTTTCTGTCTCACTTCTTTCTGAACCCAAACACTTTAAACATTTCCACAGACTCCAATCCTTCATTAGGATAATTTGTTGTTTTAACTCAGACCTGAAAACGTATGAACTTTATTTAAATAAGGATCTATTGTATAAAGTAATAAACTATCAGTATTTTTATTAGTATTACCTTGTGTTTTGATACTGTCCGTGAACCAACTGCAACTTCTTTCCTCCTTCTTTAGGCTGTTTCTGCTGTGCCATGGAGTCAGGAGTCCGTATCTATAATGTGGAGCCGCTGATAGAGAAGGGTCATCTGGGTGAGTGATGCTGTGACATTTGAGCGGCAGCTAAAGGCTAAATATTAAATGCTGCTGGGCTTCATTGCAGATCATGAGCAGGTAGGCAGCATAGCTCAGTGCTCCATGCTGCATCGATCCAACCTGCTAGCTGTTGTCGGGGGCGGAGTCAACCCCAAGTTCTCTGAAATATCTGGTGAGTTGAGACAAAGTCACAAGACAAAAAAACACTGTAGTGGAAATCTGACATTTTGATAGATTAGTTAGAAATTAAAAATCTTTCCAATCCCTAATATTCTGATCTAAAGTTATTGATTGATTTGTTCTTATTCTCGCCTATATACACAGTAAGTGAGCAAGTGCAAGTGAGATTGCAATTGAGGGGAACTTTGCACGTTAGCGAGTGCAATAGCACACATGTTGCGGGCATGACATTTTCAACCAAACACAGCAACCTCACGCCCTGTCAGACAACGTTCTAGGCGCCACATAATGCAATTTCATTTGTGAATACATAAATGTATATTAATGAGTATTTGTCTGTGAATCTGTTTTAGTGCTGATCTGGGATGATGCTCGAGACTCCCGGGAACCGAAAGACAAACTTGTTCTGGAGTTCACTTTCACCAAACCTGTTTTAGCTGTTCGCATGAGGCATGACAAGTAAGTGTGTAGAATAAAGTAAATATAAATATCACTGACATGTCATTGACAATAAAACTTCTTTCTCCAGGATCATCATTGTGTTAAAGAACAGGATCTATGTTTACAGTTTTCCAGAGAATCCAACCAAACTGTTTGAGTTTGACACCAGAGATAATCCCAAAGGTACGGAACATGTTTACTAACTTTTGACTATCTGTTGTTAATTCATTACTGACTGTTTACTACTTGGTTACTGACTGTTTGCTGACCAATTACTGGCTGTTTACTACATGTTTACTGGCTGTTGCAGGTCTCTGTGATCTGTGTCCCAGTTTGGAGAAACAGCTGCTAGTGTTTCCAGGTCATAAATGCGGCAGTTTGCAGTTGGTCGTAAGTCAGATACAGAACCAAGTGTCTTAAACAATAATAATACAACAAACATAACAATGAGAATAATGAGAACAAGAACAACAATTACATACGGCACACATGGCAATGAACCAGATTCAAGTATGGCTAAGTTGCAGAGGGAGAGGGCAGACAAAACAGAGCAGAAAAATGCAATGTTGCAAGGTGGCACTGTTGGCGTAATCATGCATGGGCATCTGCATTCAGGGGCAGAGTCTCATCCCTGATGCAAACCTTAGGGCTGATTGAACAATGTATCATGGAGTTATGACAAGTTAACATTGTTTTCACCAAGGAGCAGAAGCACCATAACCAAATGTGGGGTGGTGGCTTCAGGGGCACATCCTGATCACATGTGATTTATCAAGCAAATTGGACAAAGTCAATGTGAAGAAAGTATTTTCCATTACCACCCGACATGAGTGAGTTTGCCGAAAAGCATATGGAGGTGTCATGTACATACATTTTGAAGCAGTTGCAGTATAGGGAAAAAAACTGCTTAAATATGCAAGGCGGTCAATCTGGAATGGTGGCCTGTAGCTTTAAGTCATCATAGGGTCTTGATGACTTGTGAAAAATTAGAAGATGACTGTATTAAATTCTTTGGTCATTTCTCCATCCACTGTAATCATGCCGAAATGGTGACTCGAAATTAAAATAATGAGACCTTCCTGTTTGGACCATTTGTGCCAGAGACTTTTGTCTGTCTGGACAAGATACACATATATACAGAAATTTATGTGCCTACTATTAAAAAAAAACATATGGAGGCAGGCTATTGAATATTTAAAGGGGGCGCTATAGAAGCATTTAGTCCTGCCCATGGACATCACCCCTATCGGATCAAAGAGCTTGATGCAGCACACTATTGACCTGTGTATAAATTTAAATGATGATATGAGGTCGTTAAAGCCATCAAAAAGCCAAACAAATTTTCATTGCGAGTGATCTATCATCGCCGTACGGATGCCTAACCACGGAAGCTTCACCAAACCAACTTGTTCTGAATGTATAAGAAAGGGAATAAAGTTGATGAGGTCAACAAAGTGTCATCAGTACAGTATGTTACAGCAAAAACAGATCACTTATCGTTACCACTTGGGGGGTGAGTAATTAAGTCATTGTTACATTTGGGGTGTCCAGTGATTTTAAAGCCGATTGGATTATGTGTGCATGAGAGGCATTTGAATTGAGATATTGAGTGCAGAAACAGTGGCCAAAGTGTAGGATGCCATGAGTAGAGCACAACTTCAGGTCACCATGCCGTCTTGATGAGCTGTGAGAAAATATAAGTTGATTGGGTGAAACCCCTTGGGACGAGTTTGTTAAGATGCAAGTTATAATTGGTCAAAGTGAGACGTTTTGCCAAACTTCAAAATCGAAGTGGCCAACGTCCAGTTGGGATTTCACCATGACATTAAAGGGCTTATTGTTTAACTTGGCATGATAAAGGTGTGTACCGAATTTTGCGAAACCATATACGGAGGGCATTTTGAAAATTTATAGTGGATGGTATTTCGTCATTTTGCTTCGTCCATGTGTAAGCTGCCCAAAATATAGAATTTACACACTGCCCGGAACGACATGTAAAAGTAGAAGCATTTTGAAATTTGGGAAAGGGGCAAAATTGGGGCACAAAATATTGGAATAATAATAATAAATACTACAATTTCAACAGGGCCTTTACTGACTCTGATGGGGCCCTAACAATAAGAATAATACCAACAGCAATAATGTTTTCAGGACCTGTCTAACCCGAACCCTGGAACATCCTCGGCTCCTTTCACAATCAACGCTCATCAGAGTGAAATTGCCTGTGTGGCCTTGAACCAACAAGGAAGCGTTGCAGCATCCGCATCTCGTAAAGGGACATTGATCCGCCTCTTTGACACCAGCAGCAGAGACAAACTGGTGGAGCTAAGGAGAGGAACCGACCCTGCAACACTGTACTGGTACGTATCAGAGTAGACACAGTACTCAGAGGAACAGACCCCGTCCTGCTGTACTGGTGCATACTGAAGTACTCAGAGTACTGTGTAGCAGTACAATACTTTGAGTAGTTCAGTATGTACCAGTACAGTGTGGTGGGGTTGGTTCCTCTGAGTACAGCAAGTACACAGCCTATTCTTTATACAGTGGCTTGCGAAACTATTTGGCCCCCTTGAACTTTGTGACCTTTTGCCACATTTCAGGCTTCAAACATAAAGATATAAAACTGTAATTTCTTGTGAAGAATCAACAACAAGTGGGACACAGTCATGAAGTGGAACACACTTACTATTGGATATTTTAAACTTTTATAACAAATAAAAAACGAAAAATTGGGTGTGCAAAATCATTCAGCCCCTTTACTTTCAGTGCAATAAACTCTGTCCAGAAGTTCAGTGAGGATCTCTGAATGATTCAATGTTGACCTAAATGACTAACGATGAGAAATGGAATCCACCTGTGTGTAATCAAGTCTCTGTATGAATGCACCTGCACTGTGATAGTCTCAGAGGTCTGTTTAAAGTGCAGAGAGCATCATGAAAAACAAGGAACACACCAGGCAGGTCCGGGATACTGTTGGTGGAGAAGTTTAAAGCTGGATTTGGATACAAAAAGATTTCCCAAGCTTTAAACATCCCAAGGAGCACTGTGCAAGCAATAATATTGAAATGGAAGGAGTATCAGACCACTGTAAATCTACCAAGATCTGGCCGTCCCCCTAAACTTTCAGCTCATACAAGGAGAAGACTGATCAGAGATGCAGCCAAGAGCCCCATGATCACTCTGGATGAACTGCAGAGGTCTACAGCTGAGATGGGAGAATCTGTCCATAGGACAACAATCAGTCGTATACTGCACAAATCTGGCCTTTATGAAAGAGTGGCAAGAAGGAAGCCATTTCTTAAAGATATCCATAAATAGTGTCGTTTAAAGTTTTCCACAAGCCACCTGGGAGACACACCAAACATGTTGAAGAAGGTGCTCTGGTCAGATGAGACCAAAATCGAACTTTTTGGCAACAATGCGAGACGTTATGTTTGGCGTAAAAGCAGCACAGCTCATCACCCTCAACACACCATCCCCACTGTCAAACATGGTGGTGGCAGCATCATGGTTTGGGCCTGCTTTTCTTCAGCAGGGACAGGGAAGATGGTTAAAATTGATGGGAAGATGGATGGAGCCAAATACAGGACCATTCTGGAAGAAAACCTGATGGAGTCCGCAAAAGACCTGAGACTGGGACGGAGATTTGTCTTCCAACAAGACAATGATCCAAAACATAAAGCAAAAGCTACAATGGCATGGTTCACCAAAAACCATATCAAGGTGTTAGAATGGCCAAGTCAAAGTCCAGACCTCAATCCAATTGAGAATCTGTGGAAAGAACTGAAAACTGCTGTTCACAAACGCTCTCCATCCAACCTCACTGAGCTCGAGCTGTTTTGCAAGGAGGAATGGGCAAAAATATCAGTTTCTCAATGTGCAAAACTGATAGAGACATATCCCAAGCGACTTGCAGCTGTAATCGCAGCAAAAGGTGGCGCTACAAAGTATTAACTCAATGGGGCTGAATGATTTTGCACGCCCAATTTTTCGTTTTTTATTTGTTAAAAAAGTTTAAAATATCTAATAAAGTGTGTTCTACTTCATGATTGTGTCCCACTTGTTGTTGATTCTTCACAAGAAATTACAGTTTTATATCTTTATGTTTGAAGCCTGAAATGTGGCAAAAGTTCAAGGGAGCCAAATAGTTTCGCAAGCCACTGTATGTATCAAGTAAGTACTCTATAGTACTTAAAGTTCTCTGAGGCACCAATCTTGCCACACTGTACTGGTATGTATAAAGAATAGAGAGAGTACTCTCTGTACTCAGAGTAACTGACCTGTATGCTGTACTGGTACGTGCTGAAGTACTCAAAGTATTCACAGTACTGTACTGCTACGCAGAAAAGTACAAGAACATCAGCTGAGTTAGACAGCACTGGTACTTTCAAAGTGAGTTGAAAGTGAAACCAAAGTAATTGTCATCAGTGTTTCTCAACCACTATGTTTTTTACTGGAATGTTCATAGTACTCTGAACTTGCAATCACATTGGTAGTACTGACATAATTATGGCAGTATTGTTGGCAGTTGGCAGTATTGATGGCAGTGTATTGATAGTACTGATTGTAGTCATGACAGTAGTACTGTTGATCATGCTAATGGTAGTACTTGTACTGTTTTCTTCCAGCATCAACTTCAGTCACGACTCGTCCTTTCTTTGCGCATCGAGTGATAAAGGAACGGTTCACATCTTCGCGCTCAAAGACACTAAACTGAACCGCCGCTCTGCGTAAGCTAAGCTTTGCTCCTATGCTCTACCTGTAGATCTGCCTCTAAGCGCCTCTCCACATGTCTGACCTGGTCTTCCTACCACAGGTTGGCACGGGTGGGTAAGGTGGGCCCTGTGATTGGTCAATATGTGGACAGCCAGTGGTCACTGGCGAGCTTCACAGTTCCGGCTGAGTGCGCCTGTATTTGCGCTTTCGGGAAGAACACGTCCAAGAACGTCAACTCTGTCATTGGTGAGAAGACATTGGATTTAATGGAGTAATGTTTGTTTTCACTCTGCAGTCATATCTAAAAAACCTTTGATGGATCAAGTCAATATTTGATGAGCTGTCAGAAATAGGCTGAGATGTTGACTTTGTTTCTGCAGCAATATGTGTGGATGGAACCTTCCACAAGTATGTGTTCACCCCAGATGGAAACTGCAACAGGGAAGCATTCGATGTCTACCTGGATATCTGTGATGATGACGACTTCTGAGGTCAGAGACAGAGAGACAAACAGGCAGAAAGAGACACAGAGAGATCAAGCTATCATTATCAAGGCCCCAGCTGCTTCATAACAAGTTAATTTATAGAATTAGATGTTTGAGTGGGGAGATGAAAATTTTAGGGAAGCAGCTGCAGGAGGGAGTCACCTGCTGGAACATCTGCTCCCTAAATAGGTGGAATATCTGCAGTCAACGAATCAGAAAGTAAACCAAGTAAATAACTTAAAGGTAAACAATCATTTTCCATCAGTGCTGCATCTGTTTCCTTCATCAAACATTTATTAAGCTGTTTGAGTTGGGATGTTTATGATTTTGTGAAACTGTAGAAGATAAATGGATGTCAATGTTCATCAGCAGCTAAAGAACACAACTCTGACTGTCTGTCTCTGGTGGTTTTTATATAATAAAATACTTTGAATGACGAAGTTTTGTTTTTTTTTTCCAGAAAAGTTCACTTTTTCTTGCCGAAATGGTTAAAATGCAGATGAATCTTAAAGTGTAGAACATAGGAAATATGTTTTTGTTTTAAACAGTTGCTTAGAAACATGTTTAATATCTGATAATACACAAATATTATTTATCACAGAATGTAAATATTTAGCCTTAATAATTAATTACAAGCACAGAAATCATCTTGTTTCTATAAAACATCTTTGTGTCTTTTATTGTCACATGAAGTCAGAGTCCAATGTAAGCCATAGTGAGTCCTTCATCGTCTTTACTGCTGAACAGTTTGTCCCAACATCTGCATAGTCTCCATGACGAGTGCCAGGTGATCCAGGAATGAGCTGACAGACACACGGAGGACATGAGCTTCTTCAGCACTCCACCTCCTGAACCAGAAGTAGTGTACATAAGAGCAGTGGTATACATAAGGGTCAATGCAGGTGTTAAAGGGATGGCCGGATTTCTCACACAGACAGCCTGCTATCCAACACCATTAGTTGTTTGCTGACTCCACCTCTCCTCGGCTCGCTGTCCAGAGATAGCGAGCGCAAAGCGATGATGGCCTCTCGAGAAGAAGGGAAGGGGATGTCCAGGGAACTGCAGAGTGGTGAAGAAAGACTACACATAGGGTTCTACATGACATTATATGCTGTGTCCAAAACTTTTGCCTACATAGTAGGTAAAAATCAAGAATCCACTATCTAGAACATCCAACTATCTTAGTAGGCTTTCAACTGGTTAGTACATCTGGCCACCAATTCTTCCATATACTTGTTAGTAGGCAAACACACTAAGGTTTCTGACGAAGCCATATACACAGTTCGAAATGATTTAAACACTAAGACGTCTCGATCTCGTATTTCGTTTAACCCACCAACAGAGTTAATTGAGTCATATGAGTAAATCCAAGGTTGAAACTGAAGGATACAACTGCAATCTGCAGTTCGATGAGTGCTTCGCGGCTCTGTCTGCCGCCATCATGTTGTTTAATAGGCAGGAAGTGAAGTCAGAAAAAGACGTTGTTTCCTCCCTGCGCAGCGGCTGCTGCAGCTACAGGCGGATTAAAGCTTTACACTAATAGATTACACATACGCATGCGCGGTAGCTGAGTCTCTCTCGCTCGCTCGCTGTCAAACTCAGCTGTGCGCTCTCAGGTCTGTGCCCAGCTATCTATGAAATCCTTTAACAATTCAACGAACAGTTAACCGCTCAGACATTTAAGAACAGATCGACCGAGTTCTCTCCCCGCTATTCCTCCATCTCCAACTTTTCCAGCAACCGTTGTTGATCGATCGTTCTGAGTGAAAGAGTGAGTACATATATTAAATAATTCAACCTTCAGCGGCTAATGATCGTTTAGCAATCGCAGACAAAAGAGAAGGTACAAATGCGTCCCACACAAAATTTAAGATACCTATTGATGGTGCTTTTAAAACTGTATTTTAACAAGTTTTTTTGGACTTTCTCATCTTGTAAACCATGATTTGTCACTGACTTATAGAGTTTTGATTATAATATTTTATTGGTGATCTTATTTTATTAAATGTAGATTTACATAGCTATATTTTACATACAATTATTATTTTAACTCAATTCACACCATTTCTATCTTTACTTTATGAAAGCAGTGTCAGTGTCAACAAAATACAGAAAATTCAAAATTGAAGCTCTAAAATTTATTTTAATAACAGAACAGTTCATTACAGGCAATCTATGAAATGGTTCTTTAAACTTTAAAAAAGTCTTATTGTAATAATAATTTGAATGTTTTACAGATCATTTTATTACATACAAATTAAAGTTAAGCCCAAAGAATGTTTAGCTTTATTAATAAATTATGTTAAAGAATTCCTGTATGAATTATCTGATGATCAAACTATACGCAGTATGTATATACATTATGCCAGTGCAAATATAACACCTGTAGAGTATTTTTTAAATGTATTTATTGCCAATGCACAAAGTAGACACATTTTGACACATTTTACAACATACAAAATGGAAAAATAAAGAAAGAATTTAGGAAAAACAAGACAAAAAAGGAACAAAAACACACACAGACCCACCCATGTGCACCATGGAATGGAGACACAGTAAGAGGTCAGAGAGGTACATGAATAGATGTCAGTCAGTTGGTCAATAATTTTCTATACCCACATATTCCTCATTATGGTCACAGGGGTCTGCTGGAGCCAATCCCAGCACATTACAGGTAAGAGGAAGGGATACCCACCCAGACAGGTACTAGCCTAACATGGAGAAAACACACCATTCACACACTCATACCTATGGGAAATTTAGAATCTCCAAGCCGGATAGAACAGACAACCTACGCAGACATGGGGAGAACATGCAATCTCCACACAGAAAAGTCCCAGCTCAAGGAATTGAACCTGTGATCTAATGAGTACATATTTTGAGAAGAATGACTTCAAAGGAAACATGTTAAAAGCCCCAAATACACTATATTGCCAAAAGTATTCACTCACCTATCTAAATCCATCCATTCAGTGATTGAACACTATTGGCACGAATTCAAGCAAAACTGGGAGCCAGGCCTTTTCTTCCAACATCAGTGTGTGACCTCAAATGCCTTTCTGGAAGAAATGGTCAAATATTAACACACTCCTAAACCTTGTGGACAGCCTTCCCATACAAGTTAAACACTTGAATTGATATGCAAGTCAAGGCTGGTAAGCGAAAATTTTTGGTATAGGTATATGCTTCAGGTTTTCTCCTGAAAACCCATTTAGCCAAGGCTTTCATAAGGGAGGCTTTATTACAATGAACCAGCTTTGGGGGGGGCAGCATGCAAATAGTTTAGATCTGGGTACTAATGTTACTTTCTTTGTTACAGTCAATGAGTAAGACTGAGTTCAGTCTAATCTTCAGATTTTTGGTTATGAGTACTACTACTCCTCTTGCATTACATCTGAATGAAGAAACAAATACCCAACACACCCAGTCTCTTTTAAGTGAGGTGTGTTTCTGAAGGAAGGTGATACTTTACTACATAATTCTCTTTCTGCCTGTGTTAATTCACTTCACATTCAATTATGTGCAAATCATGTAAATATCTATGTGTATGTGTAAATATTTGGCAAGTGCTGACCACACTGTACTGGGCTAAATGTTGCATCTGTAAAAAACATACTGTAAAAAAAGTGCAACCCCCCCCCCCCCCCCCAAAAAAAAAGCCTAACAACTAACAAAAACAAAAACATTCACACTAATCTTAAGTATACCAAAGAAATATATTATAATTTTTTTTTACACAAAAAAGTGAATACCCTAGTTGAAATTGAATCTAATAATAATAATAATAAAAAGGTCACATGGTAGGCTATATTAAATGTGACCATAGGATGGCAAGGGCACTTCGATATGGAGCAGGGAATTGAACCACCAATCCTCTGACAAGTGGAGGACTGCTCTACCTCTGAGCCACAGCCACCCAACAGTTGGCACATATGTAGATCCTTCTACATTACACAAGATGAAGAAGAGTGCCTAATTTACCTGGCTCGGTTAAGTACCTTTTTTTTGTTTTTATAGCTGAGGAATCCAGCAAACAGTGGCTTGGTCTTATCAGTGGCTCTGGCGAGTCTGTGACTGTCAGGTGTTTCAAAAGTGATGAGATGGAGAATGTGTGGGATGATCAGCACAGATCAATCAAATAAGTCAAATCAATCAAATAAAAGCTTATTGCTTTTTTTTCTTCAGTAACAAACGTTTTTATTGTATGTAACATGCATAATAAAGAAAGGTGAAATGTAAACATACACTGGTCTACAAACAAGTCAAGATGGGTCATAAAGGACATGTCTCCTTGTGCTCAGTCTCCTCCTGCACTAGAGCATATGGCGGTGGTAGCAGTGGTTGCAGGGGGGCGTGGTGGCAGCCTACGAGACCTGCAGCTGGCTCTGCAGCTGAAGATCGAGGAGCTGCGTCAGAGAGACACCCTGATAGATGAGCTGGAGCTAGAGTTGGACAGCAAGGACAAGCTGATCCAGCAGCTGCAACTGCAGTTGGACACACAGTGCAATGCCACACAGCACGCTACTCAGCATGCCACGCAGCATGCTGCACGGCATGCGGCTGTCTCTGTGGAGACCATCAGCACAGGTGTGTTCTCAACCTGCATCAATAACAAGAAGCTTTAATCTGAGAGTCAATTAAACACTGTATCTGTCAGTCAGCAGGCAATGACAGCTACTGTCAAACACAAACACTGACTGTAGCTGTCAATCAAACACTAACAAGGATGGCTTCTGTCGATCAAACAGACACTGACACAAACACTGACTGTAGCCATCAAACACAGAAACTGACAGTTGCTGTCGAAGAAACACAGAACCGAGCAGCTGCTGTCAATCAAACACACACTGACTGTAGCTGTCAAACACAGACAATTACTGTAGCTAACAAACACAGACATTGACTACCTGTCAATCAAACACAGTCAGCGTCCAGATTGACTTTAGCTGTCAAACAGACAGTGACTATAGCTGTCAATCAAATATAGAAATCAATTAGTTTACTGATTGATTTTTCATTGACTGATTGATTGATGTGTCCATCAGTAGTAGCAATGCAGACCCCAGCTTCTGATGAGCCTCAACGCACTAAGAGACAAGCGATTTCAGCTGAGCCTACAGCGCTCGACCCCTCCCAACTTAATGATGTCACACTGACCAGCTACTGCAAGAGCAAGGAGTAAGAACACACACGCATGCACACACACACACACACAAACACACACACACACACACACACACACACACACAGACACACACACAGTGTCATGGAGTCATGCAAAACACATTGAGTTCCTGTTTGTTGTGGATCATGTCTGATTCTAGATCTGGTGCAGGTCCAATGAGCTGATCCAGAGAGCCCTGATGGACAATGACTTCATGAAGCACCTGGAACATGGACAGGTACTGAGTCACAGAGTGCTAAATATCCTGCAGTTTGTTATGTTAAGGTGCTTTTTGCTTTTTGTTGCTGCAGATTCTCACCATAATGGAATGCATGCATCCAACCAGCCTAACAAAGGGATGCTGCGTCATACAGGAGGGGGACGATGGATCTACAGTCTACGTCCTTGAAGGTCCCTTTACTGAGGAAAAAAAAGAATGACAGGACATTAAAGACTGAGAGACAATGTGTGTGTGTGTGTGTGTGTGTGTGTGTGTGTGTGTGTGTGTGTGTGTGTGTTGTGTGTGTGTGTGTGCATCTCTGTGTTTGTGTGTGTGTGTTTCTCCACAGAGGGGATGGTTGAGGTGACGAAACAAGGAAGCAAACTCTGCACTATCGAACCCGGAAAAGTATTTGGAGAACTGGCGATTCTGTACAACTGCACTCGCACAGCAACTGTAACAGGTAAACACACACACATACACACACCCACACACACATACACAAACTCATTTGTGGTCCCATGGTGTGTGTCCTCTGTTCTTGCAGCCCTGACTGATATCAAGCTCTGGGCAATTGACCGACAGGTTTTTCAGACGATCATGATGAGGACTGGACTCATCAAGCACTCCCAGTATACAGACTTCCTCCGCAGGTATGACCAGGTTCTGCAGGGCAGACTCAAGTCAGACAGGTCCTGGGCCTGGCCCGTGTCTGACTCACCTCTCCTCTGAACCCTTCTATCCAGCGTCCCCTCATTCCAGTCCCTGCCAGAGGATGTCCTTAGTAAACTGGCTGACGTGTTGGAGGAGGTGATGATCTCTCTCTTATAATTTCTCCTTTCTTATAAGATCTGTCCTTTGCTACAGTCTCTGTCCTGTTATATTCTCTGTTCCCTCTTATGATCTCTGTCCTCTGTTATACTCTATCATCTGTCCCCTGTTATAGTCTCTGTCCTTTGTTATCCTCTCTGTCCTCTATTATTATCTCTGTTCGCTGTCCTCAGTTGTATCCTCTGTCTTTTTTATAGTGTTTGTCCTCTGCTAAAGTCTGTGTCTTCTGTTATAACCTTTCCTCATTAAATGCTTTGTCCTTTGTTATAGTATCAGTCCTCTGTTATAGTCTCTGTTATAATCTCTGTTCTCCGTCTCAGACTCATTACAGTGATGGTGATTACATCTTCCGTCAGGGAGCCACAGGAGACACTTTCTTCATCATCAGCGAAGGCCAAGTGAGGAAGAGGAGATGTCAAGATGAGAATCACTCATGATCCACATGTTTCTATAGATATGTTGAATTCAATGTCACATGTTTAACAGACCTGACTTACCTGAAGCTAAATCGATTTGAGATCATATCCTGAAGTGATGTAAATTCTCCTATGACATCAACATCCTTTTGCTATAGTTACTACTCATCAGTAAGTGATTAATATGTAGCCTTTAAAAGTAAAACAGACATTGAAATGATCTAATCAGTTTGAAGCAAGCAGCTTCAGGTAAAGGTGATGCCATTAATGTCAGAGCATCATTATTGTCATATCAGAAGCTCTGACTTCAGAGACTGAGATCATGTGACTGTGAAAATTAACAGTGACTCAGTGTTTGCTGACATTGAAGCTGTTTAAGTCATTTGCAGCTGTTGCTGTCACACTAAGCTGCTTCAGACTCAAGAGGTGATGACATTTCATCTTTTTCAAACACATATGTCTGAAGGAGATTTATATTATGAAATATTATTATATAGATATGTATTATATATTATTATATAACAATATGTTATACACATTATATATTATTCTTTTAATAGATGTAAAACAGGAATTTAACTTGAAACATAATGAAAAACTCATTACAGCTGCAACAATTAGTCACAATAATCATTTCAGCCATTTTCTGGAATAAAAAATCAGCTTCTTTCTTCAATTCCAAATTCTGTTTGCTGCGGATTGACTTCTTTTGTGGCTTACAGTATTTTATTGAGACAGAAAAACATTCTGTTTCCTTTTTTTGTAAACCAAATGATTAATTAAGAAAATAACAGGCCTACTAATAGATGATGCTACAGTCATTGACATACCGGATTTTAAGGAAACTAAACAAGATCCAGCAGGTGTGTATACATGTTAATGTGCTCTAGAGACCACATATTAACATTGACATCGTCATAAGCTGGAATCATAGAATTTTATCCTTTTTCTTCTTTAAAAATTACTCAAAATGAGCTATTGTGTATATCCCGACTGGACAAAATCTTTTTTTTTAATGTTTGAGATCTACCTGCATTCGAGCAAATGGTGTGTGTAATGGTGTGCCTGTGACGTCAGTCCTCCACTTTTAAAATAACAACACTGATGACTGAGAAAGACTGAGACTGTTAATGTCTCCACAGGTGAACGTCTCTCAGCACAACTCAGTCGGCGATAAGCCACAGATGGTGAAGACTCTGTCTAAAGGAGATTGGTTTGGAGAGCAGGCTCTGAAAGGGTGAAATTGACATTACAAAATACAGACATCACTTACTAATCACTGTCAGTGGTGTTGCTGATTCCTGAGCTTTTTCTCCTGTCTGTCTGCAGGGAGGACGTTCGTACAGCCAGTGTCACAGCGGTGGGAGACGTCACATGTCTGGTCATTGACAGGGAGTGAGAGATTCTATTTGTTGACAGACAGGTGAGTTCAGGAGGCTCTGAGACATTTGTGTTACTGTGGTTTGTTTTTATTACAGGTCCTTCAAACAGCTGATTGGTGGACTGGAGGATGTCAACAACAAGCAATATGACAGTGATGAGATCACAGCCAAGTGAGTACTTATGTATTTACAGGCTCAGGTAACAGCTGTGGAAGTAACACTTTAAATTAAATAGACTAGTTCATTATCAAAATACACAACATGCTATTATTAACGTAGCTATTATGAACACACCTTTAAGAACACATCTGTTACAATAAACACACTGATTATTATTAACACACTACCAACAACAACAAAAGAGCCAGCCCTAAATATAAGCTCCTTTAAAATGGAAGGTTTTAACCTGTTCTTTAAATGACGAAAGTGTGTCGCCCCCCCAGATTGTAATAGGAAGATGATTCCACAGGAGAGAATCCTTGTAGTAGCTCTGCCTCCCATTTAAATTTTAGAAATTCTAGGGACCTCTAATAGGCATTTTGGAACTGCAGTGTTCTTGATTGGTGATATAGAACTATGAGATCCTTAAAGTAGGATGGAGCCTGACTGTCAAGAGCTGTGTATGTGAGGAGGAGGATTTTGAATTCAATTCTTGATTTCACAGGAAGCCAGTGCAGAGAGGCAATCCCAGTTAGACACAATCCCTTCTCCTAGTGCCTGTAAAAATAGCTCTTTTGCTACAATCTGAATCAGCTGGAGCCATAATAAATTACAGTAATCCAGCCTGGAAGTAACAATCTTCAATCTTTTAGAGATAGGAAGTGCCTGACCTTTGCTATGTTGCCTAGTTGAAGGCAGTTCTAGAAATATATGTAAATGTGGGCAGTGATTGACAGCTCATGCGTTACTGTATACGTTAGCGGAACTTTATGAGGATAAGTAAAAGAAGAACTGGGGTTTAAATGCAGGCAATGATGAAAGGTAACAGGTAGAGGCAGGGCAAGGAAGGACACAAGGAAGAAAGGGAGGGGGGCACACAGATGGAGCAGACAGACAAAAACAGGTTGAACTCAGGGAGATACAGCTGGAGCTGTGACATTTATTATAAACACACCTGCTATTATTACCATAACTGTTATCAATAAACCTGTTATAAACACAACTGTTATTAATACACTTAATATAATACATGTTTTTATAAACACAACTGTTTATATCAACACATCTTAGTATTAACATGTGTGTGTTATTAACAACCAGTTTAACATGCCTGATGTAAACACACCTGTGATTAATTTTGTTGTTGTAAAAAAAAATTGTCATTAACACACCTATTAATATACCTGATGTAAACACAACTATTAACGTATCTTATATTCACACACCTGTTATTGGTAACACAACTTGGTCCTACCACCTTTCTTCTTATAAACGAACCTGTTATTAACATACCTGATATTATTTACACAACTTGTCATTACCATACCTTTTATTTACATATCTTCCATACTATTACATACTCTTACCACACTTGTTAAAAGAAACATGTTATTAAGTTACTTGTTATAAACATACCTGTTTACTGATGTCTCACATAGAATAGACACTGCATTAATGATCATCAATGTTGAAGCAGGTGTTATGTTATCTTTTCTGTTGGAGGGTTTCTTCCTATCGGTTCTCTGATCTGATATCTAAACTGTTTTCTGTATATGAACTGATCTTTGATCTGATATCTGTATATGATCTAAACTGTGATCTTATTTCTGTGTATAATTTTTTCTCTGATCTGATCTCTGATGTCTGATGGATCTGTGATCTAAACACTGCAGGCTGCAGGCAGAGGCAGATTTTTTCTCCAGTGTGTCTCTCAGTGATTTTAACATCATCTGCACTCTGGGACTTGGAGGATTCAGTCGAGTGGAACTGGTGGGTTTAACAAACTAGATGCTCATAAGATGAAAACCACATGAACATAGCATTTTTTGTTGTTTTGTGTAGTTTTGTTTGTCTGTCTTAATGTCTGTTTGTATGTTCAGGTTCAATTAAAGAATGATTCCAGTCATTCATTCGCCCTGAAAGTGTTAAAAAAACGTCATATCTTGGACACAAGTCAGCAGGGCCACATCCTGTCAGAGCGCCGAATTATGATGGAGGCTCACAGCCCCTTCATCATTAGGTCAGAGCTTCATCATCATCATCATCAAGTCAGAGCTTTTTATTATCATTACCTCATCATCAGGTCAGGGTGTCTTCATCATCATCAATATCAGGTTACAGTTTCTTTATCATCATCATCATCATAATCTTCAGCCTGCAAAATGCTCCTATACATAATATTTTTAATATTTTAGGGGAATTTTTGTTTATTTAATATTGTAGATGGTCTGTTGGTTAGAGGAAATGCCAATGTAATCTGCATCCTAAATTGTCTACTTTGAGGTCAGTCCACAGCTGATGCACTGGATTTGTTGTCACAATCTATTATATATTCTATCTATCTATTATATCTATTCCAGTTTGTTCTGGGCACATGTATACAGTATTTATGCATATGTTTGTAGATAAAGAAAATCTACAAAAAGTGTTACTTTTTATGGTGAATTTCTGAGGTAATATTAGGGTTAGGGTTACAGTTAGGTTAGTTCCACTGCTCACTTTTAAGGCTTTTTCTTTTTGTTTAATTAGAACAGCTATATTTCTTAGTTTAAATATGTTCTTTTTCCTTATAAGCAGAGAAGCGGTTATGAGTATGTTGTATGTAGTATATCATTAACATGAACTGAATTCCTTGCACGCTAATTTTGCCTCCACTTGGTTTTAATCCAGGATGCTCAGATTAAACTAGATTAAACCTGACTTGTCATTTATCCCGAATATCTGAACTGCTTTTGTGCAATGGCCCCTCAGGCTGTTGTTGTTGTTCTGGTAGTTGTTGTCGCTGTTGCTGCGGTTGTAGTTACTGCTGTTGTTTGTGTTTTTGCTGTTATTTCTGTTGTTGTTACAACGCAGTCTCTGTTCTGTACAACATACTTATTCACTCGCTGAAAGCTTATAAAATTCAACATTAGGGTGAAATAAGCTATTATATTATTTACATCCTGTGTTAAAACATGTTTGTCCCAGTGTGGGAGGAACTTCAGTTTCTTTCAAATCCTTGTCTCTGCTCCTACAGGTTGTATCGAACATTTAAAGACTCCAAATATCTCTACATGTTGCTGGAGGCCTGTCTAGGAGGAGAACTGTGGACTCTGTTGAGGGACAGGTGTGTGTATACGTGTACATGTGTGTGTATGAAGGCCCATATGCTAAAAAAATGTGTGCCCAACTGCAAGGCAACACTTATTGTGTAACATAGTTCCCCCACTGATTTATAATGGTGTCCTGTTGCTTGTGCGTGCAGCGCGTGAGGGTGCTGTACCACAGTAACCACATAATGTGCTGGGTCTACATATGATATTTTTTTGCAAATACACAGAATTCGTTTTTGTCACACACTCACATGCATGCGGAAACGACGTACACACGCTACACCACATGTAACAAGAAGCTGTGCACAGCACTTATAGTGTGCGCATGTCTGCCACTGTTTGGAAAATGTTGTTAAGTAAACACTTAACAACACACATATGTGCGCTCTCAGCTTCTGATGATTCAACACCAGAAGTGGATCATCTATGATGTTCCTTCGATATCATTTTAATGGGGAAACACATATCAACAGACCAGATTTAATAAATTTCGTCATGTGTGCATGCATGCGTGCATTGTTATGCACAGTTTGTATTTCATACGTAAAAAGAAGCTGTGCTACACACAGCATATGCATGTCTTCAGTATGTGCCGCTGTTTAAGATGATGTTAAGCATTCACACACATGCTTTCGGTTCTGATGTTACACCACCGAAAGTGTATCATCATGTTGCGCAACAGTCTGCAAACATGAACACATCATGTAGTTCTGATTTATTGAATTCTATAGGTGCTGCCTGAATGAAATAACTATTACACAATAATCAAATTGTCCTGGTAATACCTGTAATGTCAGTGTACACTCTCACTGTGTTGTGTTTTTTTATAAAAAAAGAAGGCAACCTTGTTGTTTATTTGCATGGCCAGCAGCAGAATTAAAGTCAGCCACACTTCCAAAATTAATGTCTAAAAAGTGTAAGATGAAAAAAAATTCAGCTATTATATCACACTAGCTGTATTATCAACATTAAAAACACTAAAAAACACTGTAAATGTTTTATGATAATGGACATGCTCGACCATTCAGGAGCTTGTTTTTTTTTAGAAATTCCACTTAAACCACCACTATGATATCAAAATTAAATTACTTAATAATCATAACTTGTACTAACTACCAGGGAGTGATTTCTGCTACCCCTAGGGGTGCACAACCCAAAATCAGAGGGGTGATGCAATTAATTACCATATTACCACACCATATTACCACTTCACCATTACCACAGCATGTGGTAATTATTATTACCACATGCTATGTGATGAGTTTCAAAGCAAATGGAATCCCTCTACAAGATGTTTGTGTAGATTCTCATTCATCCAGGTCATTGTAGTGTCAAAGGAGTTATTTGTAAACAACTGGTCTTCTTCTTGTAGCTTGAAGATGTTTCACCCCCTATCCAGGAGGCTTCTTCAGTTCTGGCCTGATTCTAGGAAATTGTGGCTACTGGGCATTCACCAAAACGGATAGAAGACAGAAGGAAACCAAAACACAGACTGACAACAAGCAAAACAACAGAAGGAAACATGTAGTAGTTCCATACGTAACCCATCTCTCTGAAAAACTGAGAAGAATGAGAAGACAAAACCTCAACAATGTGGTTTATGCTGTACAATACAGTGACGAGTGCCTGGATTTATATATATTGGAGAAACCAAACAACCACTGCGCAAACGCATAGCACAACACAGGAGAGCCACCACATCAGGACAGGACTCAGCAGTACATCTGCATCTAAAGGAAAAGTGACACCCCTTTAAAGACACGGACGTACACATCTTAGACAAGGAGGACAGTTGGTTTCAAAGGGGATGTCGATATGTCGATTTAGAAAGACCGACTTTGAACAGAGGAGGTGGGTTATGTTATAATCTATCTGCTACATTCCATCCTGCTCTGAGATTTCATCCCAGGAAGTTTAACCGCTCTTTACCATCAGGACTCATTCTCTGGATCAATTTTATAATCTGATATCCTATATTAATACAATCTGGATGATAGAGTTCTAATGTTTAAAAGTCACACATTTAGTATGTGTAACTCATCTCTTGTTGTCTGATATAGAGGAGGTAAATAAATTTAATGGTGGGGGAATAGACAGTTTATATGAAGCTTTGAGTGGGTGACTGCTTTAAGGGAGGTGCAGAGAAGTGTGTAGAACTGCAAGTCCACCTCCTGGACTCAACTCTGTATAGTCAAGATTTGAGGGTGATAAAGTCCACCCTGTTTCTGGATAAGAGAGAGGCACCATCCAAAGGGATGTATACTGTCTCTCACACCAGGTTTCCCCCAGAATGTGGACCAATTTTCAATGAAACCCACATTATCTGGGCAAAGTCCTTTATGTTTCTATCCTCTCTCTCTCTTGCTCTCTCTTTCTAACTCTCTCTTTCTCTCTCTCTCTCTCTACTTAAACAAAGCTTTGCAACTGAACATTATTAGGTTTGAAAGTTTTTTTTAATTGAAAAAAAAAAACATTTCTAAAATTAAGAAAATGACCTGAACTTTTCAATTTAAAGTTTCCCCCCAATGTCAATAAAATGATCTAACTAATTCTAATTATTGTTTTGGTGAGAATCATCACTTTTAGTATAAGTGATACAGTCTTTAGTTGTTACTGTATTTGACACCTCTCCTCCTGGCATTTGACAGTTTCAAATCTGTTTTTTCTCTAAACTGAATGACTGTAGCAATGAGCCCTGCTGCTGGCTTTCATCTAAAACTGAATGGAAGTCACACTGCAGTCACCTGGAAAATTCAGATTGATTTTCAGAGAATTCTGATTGCAGCTATATGTAGCTCATTTATTGTGTTTTTAGACCTACAGAGAGTATAAAGGTCTCCACCACAGTCAAAGCCTATTGTTTAGTAAAACTGACCTTGCCCATATTTTTTCATTTATTAAAAACATACTTTGAATTATGGAGTTGATTAAATCACTTCTTATGATTAGATTTTTTCTCTTTTTAATTCTCTCCCTCTCTCTATCTTATCTATTACATATTACAAAAGGTAAGATCATAGCTACTGTAGCTTTATTCAACAACATATGTAAAACACTAAACGATCAAAGGCTGTTAATCACCAGTAGTCTCATCAGGAAAAAACACAAGCAGCTTTATAGTGCAGAGTAGATGGATCGATGAGGAAAGATTAAGGAGGAGGGGATGTAACAAAAACAGAGCCCAGATATATTGCTTTTAGCACAGGAACAAGTAGCTGGAGGTATCCCAGGAAACATTACCAGATTACCATTATTACAATACCAGAGTTTTACTACCTATATATATATCTTCACCTGTGACTTTTACTCTTCACTTCCTATTTCAGTCCACTTTACTTCACTTTATGATCTGAGTCAGATTTTTCTTTAGTTTGGTAGATAATAAAAAGGTGTGGTTAGTTTTTCCACTCATGCATTTTGTTACCTATGGTAGAATAATCAATAGCTCCGTTTCCACTCACATATTCCTGGTAAAGGGAGGGTTTGGCTTAACTTCTACAGGAACTGTCCTCCCACTCCGTCCTCCCAGGGGTGGGCAACCCTGGTCCTAGAGAGCCACAGTGTGTGCAGGTTTTTGTTCCAACCATGCAATCACAAACCTGATTCTACTGATCAACCATTACAGCTCTTACTGAGGACTTTCATTAAGTAGAATCAGGTGTGTTACTGCTCGGTTGGAACAAAAACCAGCACCCACTGCGGCTCTCTAGGACCAGGGTTGCTCACCTCTATTCTACTGCATAGTAAGACCCCTTGAGCAACAGTGTCAACTGTGACCTCATCCAGACAGCTTGCAAAAATCATAACAAAGAGTTTATTTATCTGCACTGTCGTTGTGGTTTCAGTTTTTTACTCACAGAGGTGGGGGAGTGCGAGAGGGCATGAGAGAGAGGGAGAGCAAGAGAGAATGAGAGAACGGGGAAAGAGAAAGTGACAGACTGACAAAGAGCAAGGGAAATTCGCCAGACATGCATAGGACCTTTTCATGGCCGACCGGAGACTTACGGAGTAGGTACACCATTGCCCCTGTACACTTTTTTCTTCCCACAGATTTCCCACTGACGTGCCTTGACACAGCACTCTGGGAACAGCCTATTCGTTCAGAAATTTCTTTCTGTGTCTTACCCTCTTGGTTGAGGGTGTTACTCATGATTGCGGTTTTGAGTGATAAACCAGGCTGGGAGTAAAGCCTCAGGAAACACTGCAGGTGTTTAGAGTTAACTCCTTAATTCAGATGATTAGGTTCATAGCAGGTACTGCTTACTTTTCTGCTTTACTTTCTTATTTATCATTTCAAAAAACTCATTTTCCATCTCCAAAGTTAATCCCTCTAATGTACGATAGTGTCATTCAAGCACCCTCCTACTGTCTCTTACTTTAGCGTCTCCCTCGCTAATTTCCCGGTCGCTGGTTGTTTGGCTCAGCTAACCTAGCTTGCTCTGCTAGCTTGGATTGCTCAGCTAATTTACCTACGATGGCTTCTCTCACTCCCTCTCCTACTGCTTTTTCCTGCTCAGGGTGTCTGATGTTTAGCTATTCCCCTGCCTCTATTAGCGTTAACGGTACTTGTATCAAATGTAATGTTGTGTTAGACTTGGAGGCGAGGGTTCGTGATGTAGAAGCCTGGCGCCGTATGTTAGATAGCCAGTCATATGCTAGTGTAGCTAGTTCGTTGATAGTCTCCCCGGACCCCCCCCAGCGTAACTCGCAGCTCCCCGGCAGTAACCGCCACTGTCCGAGTTATTAGCCCGGGCTGAGTTAATGCTAGCTTAGCCTCTAGCTTAGCCGCTAGCACCCGGCAATTTCCGAGCAGCTGGAAAAACAGCGCGACTGGGTGACTGTTCAAAGGGGGAATAGGCATTATAAACCGAAGCCCTCAGGTACCAACAACATATCAATAACAAATGTTCACATATCGAACTGATTTCTCCCACTCAGCAAAATAGCCGCTGAGAAACAAACTCTGGTAACTGGCAGCTCTGCACCAGGGTGCACAGTTAGCTGCATCCCGGGGGCCAGAGCCGGCGACATCGAATTCAACCTGAAGATTTTAGCTAGAACTAGGCCTAGATTTGAAAGGATTATTATTCACGTAACGACGCCCGTGTTCGTCAGTCAGAGGTTACGAAGATTAATGTGGAGTCGTATGCACCTATGCAAAGACCATGTCGGACACTGTAGTTTTCTCTGGTCCCCTGCCGAACATGACTAGTGATTTCATGTTTAGTCGCATGAGGTCTTTCCGCCGCTGGTTGTCGGGTTGGTGCCCAGATAATAACGTGGGTTTCATAGATGATTGGTCGACGTTCTGGGGGAAACCTGGTCTGATAGCGAGAGATGCCATACATCCCACCCTGAATGGAGCCTCTCTCTTATCCAGGAATATGTTAGACTTTATCACCCGAAAACTGTGACTACACAGAGTTGAGTCCAGGAGGCGGAGTCGCAAACGCTTCTCTCTGTCTCCCTTGGAGCAGTCACCGACTCAAAACTACATAGAGACGGTGTCTGTCCCCCGACCACTTAATTCACTTAAATCATTTAAATCCTTTACATCCAACAGTAGGAGACGAGTCACCCACAGCAATTTAATTAATATTAGCACTAATTCAGCCATAAAGCAACAGGACTGGAGAGTGAAATGTGGACTTCTAAACATTAGATCTCTGTCATCCAAAGCTTTGTTAATAACTGATATAATATCAGATTATAATATTGACTTACTCTGTCTTCCTGAAACCTGGCTGCATCCTGATGAATATGTCAGCCTGAATGAACCACTCCTCCCAGCCATATTAACACTCATATTCTTTGTGACACCGGCCATTTTCAACTCCAATTTACTACTCAACCCAGAACCGAAGTGTAGCTAGACATAATTTGAGAGCTTTGTGCTTAGTCTCTCCCACCCTACTTCGAAATCACTACAACATTTCATATTTATCACTGTGTACTGCCACAATATTCTGAATTTTTATCAGAATTCTCAGAGTATGTCTCGAGTTTGGTACTCAGGACAGATAAAATAATCATGGCAGTTGACTTTAATATTCATGTTGATGTTGACGGTGATAGCCTTGGCTCTGCCTTTCTCTCTTTATTGGCTTTTCTCAGAGAGTAAATGTGCCCACCCATTTAAAGGTCAAAGTCAAAGTCAATTTTATTGTCAATTTCTTCACATGTACTTGACACACAAAGGATTCGAAATTGTTTTTTTCACTATCCTATGCATTTTACATGTACAACAACAGCAAAATGCAGGTGCGCAAGACGAGACAATCATAAACTACAATTGTAAAGTGCAGTAGCTTAAGGCTACTTTTGCCTAGTGTTGCTAAACTACAAACAAACAAACAGGTGTGTGTGTGTGTGTGTGACAGGACAAGACATGAGTACCGCAAGACAAGAGATAAGTAGTAGGGTGTGGAAAGACAAATTCAACAAGACAAAACAAGACAAAACAAGACAACACTGATTGCCCCAGCTTCGGCATTAGACTGGCAGGAAAAACTTCCAGACAAACACTTGTTTGACGTACAAAACAACGCATTGTTGGGAGAGCGAGAGGCCACTGCGTCTACACGTGCCGCCACCCATTTCCATCCATTGCTTTAACCACACCCTTGACCTTGTCCTGACGTACGGCATCAAGGTTATACTTATCTGTCTTTCCACAGAATCCCCTCCTGATCATTATCTAATAACTTTTGAATTGAACTACTCACCACCTGATAAAAAGCATACTCACTCGATACCTAACTGACAGTTCTATATCCAAATACAAGAGGTGATTCCCTCAGTATTTAATTCACTGCCTTGCCTCACCACAGCTGTGGATTTATATGCTGTTGCGTGTCCATCTGAAATAAATCAATTTGTTGAGAGCGCTGCACTGCGAACGACCCTTGACTCCATCGCTCCCCAAAAAAAGAAGTTACGGTAATTAAACAAAAAAGTGTCGCACCTTGGTATAACTCTCTCACCCGTAACCTTAAGTTAACCTCTCGGAGGCATGAACGAATATGGCGCTCCAGCAAATTGGAAGAAGCTTTACACGCATGGAAAGAGAGTCTCAGAATGTACAGGAAGGCCCTACGCAATGCCAAAGCTGCTTATTACTCCTCACTCCTTCACTGACTAAATGTAACTACACTAGTGATCCACATATTCCTACAACCCTCAGCAGTGATGACTTCTTTAATAACAAAATTCTGACAATTAGAGACAGAATTTATCACCTTGTTCCATCCACTGGCACTAATTTGCCCTCAAATGCAGTTATTGTAGAGACAGATGAAATAGCTAATATTCACCTCGACACATTTACTTCAATCAACTTCGCTGAACTAGCTTCACTGATGTCTTCATCTAAAACGTCAACCTGTCTTTTGGACCCTATTCCATCCGATAGCTAAAAGACATTTTCCTTTTGAATAGCCCTTCCTTGCTAGAAATACTCAATATGTCTTTATTATCTGGCTATGTACCACTGTCCTTTAAAGTAGCTCTAATTCAACCTCTCCTTAAAAAACCTGCCCTCGACTCAAGCATTTTAGCCAACTATAGACCCATTTCCAATCTTCCCTTCCTCTCTAAGATTCTGGAAAAAGCAGTTGCTAAACAGCTGTGTGACTTTTCACACAACAATAACTAACAATACAAGGATTTCCAGTCAGGTTTTAGAATGCATCACAGTGCATCTGATAAAAGATTTATTTTCATTCTTGTTCTGTTAGATCTTCGCGCTGCATTTGACACAGTTTACCTTCGAATCTTGTTACAGAGACTAGAGCATCTTATTAGTATAAAACAGACTGCACTAAACTGGTTTAAGTCCTATCTTTCAGATCGTTCCCAATTTCTCCATATCAATAATGTTTCTTCTATCCTTATGAAAGTTAATCATGGGGTTCCGCAAGGTTCTGTGCTTGGACCAATACTCACTATATGCTCCCATTGGGTAAAATCATTGGGAAACACTCTATTATTTCCACTGTTATGCAGATGATACACAACTCTCTATCTATCAATTAAGCCAAATGAAAACAATCAGCTAGCTAAACTTAGAGCTTAAAATCCTGGATGACCTGCAATTTTCTTCTACTAAATTCAGACAAAACAGAAATCATTGTACTCAGATCCGAAATCCTGAGGAACTCAATATCCAGTGATATAGCTATCCTGGATGACATCTCCCTGGCCTCTAGCTCCACGGTGAAAAACCTGGGATTCATTTTCGACCAAGATTTGTCATTCTCTGCCCACATTAAACATATTTCTAGGACTGCCTTCATTCACCTACGCAACATAGCAAAGGTCAGACACTTCCCATCTCTGAAAGATGCGGAAAAACTTATCCATGCATTTGTTACTTCCAGGCTTGACTACTGCAATTCTTTGCTGTCCGGTTGCACCAAAAAGTCTCTAAGGACTCTCCAGCTGATTCAGAATGCAGCTGCACATTTATTAACTGGCACTAGAAGAAGGGAGCATATCTCACCCGATTAGCTGCTCTACACTGGCTTCCTGTGAAATCTCGAATAGATTTCAAAATCCTGCTCACCTATAAAGCGCTCAACGGACAGGCGCCATTCTACCTTCGGGATCTCTTAGTCCCATATCACCCATCGAGAGGATTACATTCCCAATATGCAGGCTTTTTGGAGGTTCTCAGAATTTCTAAATTTAAAACGGGAGGCAGAGCATTAACTTCCAGGCTCCTCTCCTGTGGAATCGTCTTCCAGTCTCAGTCCGGGGGGCAGACACCCTTCCCATATTTAAGAATAGGTTAAAAACATTCCTGTTCGAAGAAGCGTATAGTTAGGGCCGGCCCTGGCTGGCCTAGTCATAGTTATCCTGCGATAGGTTAGTCTGCCGGGTCCTCATGAGATGCTCTGAGCTTCTTTTTCTTCTTCTATCTGTGATACTGATGAGCCACTATTGTACTTTTAATTCTGCTGTGTTTCCAGAGTCCTGCCCTGTGTTTCTCTCATTCACAGAGCCTGCTGCAGTGCAGCCACTGAGGGATCTACGGATGTTGGAGGGTCTGAGGCTGTCCTGGCTCACCTGGAAGCTGTGATGTATCCTGTGCCTCATCCTCCGCTTACACCCAATTCATTACATTTCTGTTTGTCTGTTTGTAAAGTCCAATTTTTCCTGTAATGTTTCCACCTGCACACATCATCTACTGCACGCCTGTCCATCTTGGAAGAGGGATCCCTCCTGTGTTACTCTTCCTGAGGGTTTTTTCTTTTCCCCATTAAATGTTTTTTTTAGGGAGTTTTACCTTGTACAATGTGAGGGTCTAAGGACAGGGGATGTTGTGATGCTTTTGTACAAACTGTGAAGCCCGTTGGGGCAAATCTGTGATTTGTGATTCTGGGCTATACAAATAAAATCAATTGAATTGAAAATTGAAATTGTGTGTAATGAATCTAAAATATATGAATGTTTAATTTTTACATTATGGAAAAGAATGAACATTATCACAATATGCTAATTTTTTTAGAAAGACCTGTATGTGCAGGCCCACCTGAACTTGCTATAGAATGTGAAAGTTTAAAGCTCAAAAAATAAAAAATAAAAAAAGTCTTTGTGTGTGTGTGTGTGTGTGTGTGTGTGTTTCAGAGGATCCTTTGATGACAGCATCACTCGCTTCTACACTGGTTGTGTTTTAGAAGCTTTCGCCTTCCTTCACTGCAGAGGAATCATCTACAGGGACCTGAAGCCTGAAAACATTATCCTGGATCATAGAGGCTATGCCAAGCTGGTGAAAAGCTGCTCCACATGTTTCCTAACATTTCATAGGGAGTTTTTTCAAAGTAGAACAAAGCTGGTTAGAATCAAGGTTATAGTTTTTATTTTTATTCTGTTTTGACTTGACTGTTTGGTCAGTTTTTTTTTCATAAATTAAAAGTGATAGTTTGTTTTGTTTATTGTGGTTTAGTCCATTTCAATGTATTGTTTCTGAAAAGGGTGTTTGTCTGTGGCAAGATTCAAAAAGGTTAGAAAAAACTGCAATAACACGCAAACACCATTAAACTATTAAAACTACTACTAAAATAATGAACAGAATAAAATCTGTCAAACAAGATGCATCAATCATTCAATGATCATCTTTAATTAGCTGTTTTTAAAACACTGAAATAAAACATATTCTCTATAATTTCAGTTATTTTAGTTTTGAAAAAAACAAAACTCCTAGTTTTTTTGTAAAGCCTATTTTTAATTTTTATTTCAGTTTAAGAAAGTGTTTTACAACTGAAAGTCTGTTCCTGTCTCTCAGGTTGACTTTGGCTTTGCAAAGAAAGTTGGTCTGGGGAAGAAAACCTGGACGTTCTGTGGGACTCCGGAGTATGTGGCGCCTGAGGTGATTTTGAACAAAGGCCACGATAGCTCGGCGGACTGCTGGTCTCTGGGGATCCTGGTGTTTGAGCTGCTCAGTGGCAGGTACCTCAGCTTCTTTTTTGTTCTATAGCACCTGATCAACCACTATGATCGCTTACTTTTCTTTTTTTTTTATATAAATGAGTAAGTTGTGTTCTGGATAAACTGGAGGACAGCAGCTAAACTTGTCAGGGTTAAACATCTGGTTCTGATTTAGCTCAGACAGACATGAGGAACAAATTTTAATTTATCACTGAATCAATATTAAAACATGAAACTTTAAAATCTATGCTGCTGCTGGTGTGAAATATTTTCTGGGACATTTTAGAATAACTGAATGCTTCATATAGTAGTAGTACATTATGTAGTAAGACATTAGACAATACACAGCATACAGTTTGTTGGAATTAACAAATACTTGCACAGTTCCAGTGGGACGATCATCAGAACACACAGGTTGGCTCTAGGAGTAGAGAGTGAGACACTGAGTTGACCAATACCATGTATTATCATTTAGAGATGAGACATTAAATAGTACATACAACAATAATACTAGAAAACACATAAGAATATGGCTAAGAATATTACAAGAAGAATTACAAATGGAAACTGTATCTGTAGTCATTTGACATATGACTTCACAGCATGAATATGCATAAAAAGAGAGTTCAGAGTTTGCCTGTGATGGCAAGGCACATGAATGGCTAGTCAGATGGGGGAAAAGAGTCTATGTTGGGGTTGAGTTATGTGTGTATACATGTGAAGGGCTGCAAGTGCAACTGGGAAGAAGAGTTGCACAACTGCCCAACCAGAAAAGTGAAGGTTACACTGCACGTTCGAATGAATTGAACCATTAATCTTGGCCTCTGTAGAAAAAAAAACAGGTCAAATTCCAAATTTCTAAACATACAATATAACAAATATTGATCAATATAAAATCAATGGCTTAAATGACAGACACAGTTGTGTATTGGTCCAACCACAAAACTTGCAAAACTCCTGTCGAACTTTTTTATGGATAGAAGGGACATCAATAACATGAACGAATGGGAAATGATCTGAGAGATAGGACTTAAACCAGCTTAATGCAGTCCCTTTCATAATAAAACAATGCTATAATCTCTGTAGTAGAATCTGATGATTAATGGTGTCAAACGCAGCATGATGATCTAACGGAAAAAAATAGAGCCTTTATCTGACGTATTGAGAATGTCATTCGAAGCCTTCACCAGTCTAAATCCTGACTGGAAATCCTCATATAAATCAAGTCACACAACTATTTTGCAAATGCTCTTTCCGGGATCTTAGCTCACTTACTATTTTTTGGTATAGAGCAGTTAAAGTTTTGAGTGGGTGACTGCTCTAAGGGAGACGCAGAGAAGCGTGTAGGCCTGAGACTCCGCCTCCTTGACTCAACTCTGTACTGTCAGGATTTTGAAATGATAAAGTCTGCCATGTTACTAGTTAAGAGCGAGGCACCATCCATAGTAGAATGTATGTCGTCTCACTATCACACCAGGTTTCCCCCAGGACTATGGAAGCGAATTTGACCTATTATAAAAATGAAAATGAATTAAAAGAAATCCCTTGTCATTTTCGAATTGGAGCTGCATTTCTCAAATAATAAATAAAATGAATAATCAATATTCCAAACAATGTTCAATTTTTTAGGACTACACATAAAATACATTGGAAATTTTCAAAGCATTCTCTAGCAAAAAGATACCAAATGCCAATATATAAAAATTGAAATGCATAAGCAGGACGGCTTTTTCATTTCATTGTTGTAGCTGCTTAATTTGGCTCATAAATCTAATTTATAACCTAATGAGAAATAAACCAAACTAGATTTTTTTTCTTCTTTAAGAATCATTTTGTGACTTGTGACCAAATTGAGAAGTGCTATTTTGTTTTTAAGCTTTACCCACAAAAAGTGTCATTAATTAATATGAGTTGGCAATCCCAGGCGGCACCAAACACATCGTGACATCACTGGATCATCTCCTTCTTCTAGGTTGGTTTCCTTTCTAAACTCTTTGATTACACAACATGGCTCTCCCTGCCATTATGAAGTCTTTGCTGGGGTTAGTTTTTCAGGTTGAACTCACTTCTGTTTCTTATTTGGCTGCATACTCTGCCACCACAAATACCAACATCAATGCACTTCAGTGACTGCGGCCAAGTTGTTTCATTGATGGATATGTGCTTGACATTTCATTTTACATGCATTTTAATTAGAGGCAGTGTCCATGTAAATAAACAGTGTGGTATACAACAACATCCAACATTCCAAATAGAAAATAAATAAAAAAATAAAATAAAAAAATAAAAAATTTACCAATTAACTATGAAAGACACACATTATTATCGTGGCACCTACTTGACAACCAGCAGTAAAAAGATCTCATGTTGCTTAACCATGAGATCACTACTCAGGTTGGACAGGGGACCAGAGAAAACTACAGTGTCCAACATGATCTCTGGGTGCAAACCGACTTCACAATAATCCTAACCGACTAAATATTCATTTGTTTCTCAACAGGCATTTCACTGAGCCGGTGGAATCTGTTAGATACGTGAACTGGGTACCCAAGGGCTTTAGTTTGAAGAGTCACCCAGTTATGTTGTCTTTCCAGCAATCAGAAACTAATGGCTTGGGCTCATGGGCTAGAGGATAAGATAGAGGCAAAACAAACCTCAGCTTGTCTCAGTCCGGATAACTCAGTCCGTGTCCGTGGTTACTGCCAGGGAGCTACGAGTTATGCTAGGGCAGACCAGGGAGACTATGGACCATTTAGCTACACTATAACATGACTGGCTACACAACACGTGGAGCCAAGTCTCTACCTCACTGAGCATCGCCTCCAGGTCTACCACATTACACTTAATACATGCAGAGGAGTAAATGAACATTTGACAACCTGAGCAGGAGAAAGCAGAAGGGTAGGAAAGGAGAGAAGCCATCGCAAGGTTAGCTGACCTAAATAACTAGTAAAGGAAATGCTAGAAGAAAGAGACTGCAGAGTAATACACTACAGTATTCATAGAATACTATACTACTATTATAATCTTCTATATTGTTGTTACTTTCATAATCTTGTTGTAATCTTGTTGTAATATTGAATATAGTAGAAATTGTCACACCGCGGTGAAGTTTGTCCTGTCTTGGGGTTTTTGCTCATAATGTAATGAACAGTCAATGAGGAAGGTCTTGCATAAGCCCGGTTCGCCAGAGAATCGGGCTGGTGGAGCTAACTTACATGCAGCTCCCACTACAGTCATCGATGGAACGGGGTTCACTGGGTTGGTGGGCGCCACTACTGGAGGCTCAGGTGCAGCCTTCGTCTGCACTAGGTGATCGTGCAGATCCTGGAGTTGTGAAGATAGGAGCGCCATCTGGGAGGCCAGGGCGGTCTGGAATTCCTCCTGACGGGAGAGCCGGGCCTCCTGGGCTCGCAGGGCTGCCGTGAGCTGTTCTCTCTCCGCTGAGTCCATACTGGTCGAAGTGTACTGTCAGGCCGGGACTCAAAAAGAGGACTCAGAGGCGGAGTGGAACAGCGGGTTTTATTAATAAATATGCAACCTCTTCCACAGGGAGCAAAAGAGGGCTATGACAAAATACAAAGAAAATATCTATGGCTATAAATCACTATACTATAAGGGACTAGACTAAGGCTATGAAAAACTACAAGGCAAGGCAAGGCAAGGCAAGGCAAGGCAAGGCAAGGCAAGGCAAGGCAAGGCAAGGCAAGGCAAGGCAAGGCAAGGCAAGGCAAGGCAAGGCAAGGCAAGGCAAGGCAAGGCAAGGCAAGGCAAGGCAAGGCAAGGCAAGGCAAGGCAAGGCAAGGCAACAAGAACTATGACCAGAGGACTTCAATGGCTTGGGTGAACGCACGGGACGAAACACTTCGACACAAGACAAGGGGAGACACAGACAATATATACACAAGGTAATTGGAACCAGGTGGAAACAATCAGGGCGGGGCAGACAATCAGACCGGTGACACATGAGGAAGGGCAAGTGACCTGAAACGAGAGGAGAGTTAGACTTTCAAAATAAAACAGGAAGTGACAAGACAAAAACCCCAAGACAGGACAAACTTCACCGCGGTGTGACAGAAATATTGTTGCAATTTCATAGTCTCATAGTAATATTCTTCTAATCTCGTAATTCTCACTTCTTGAAGAAATTGAATGTGACATAAGATAAGATAAGATAAGATAAAACTTTATTGATCCCACAACGGGGAAATTTGTGTGTTACTGCAGCGTTACAGATAAAGAGAAGAAAATAAAGCTGAAGAAGATAAAAACTATAAAAAAATAAAAAACACACAACACAATGTACAAATTTGCAGAATTTGTTGATGATGATCCGCATACACAGTATGCATTATTGACATAGAATGGAGAGAAAATGTTAATAAATACTAAGAAAAAAGTAAGAAAAACACACATATTTGCATATATATATATGAACATACATATCCACGCACATACCCACATGTACACATACATAGCTAATGCACACTTAAGGTGCAGGGTGTGTCTGAAGAGAAAAAAAAGTGACCAGTGAAAAGTGACAGAGTGACTACAGTGAGGGTTATTTGTATGTGTTGTTATAAAGTCTTATTGCTGTCGGGATGAATGATCTGCGAAAGCGCTCCTTCTTGCAGCGAGGGTGTTTGAGTCTCTGGCTGAAGGAGCTGCTCAACACCCACCACCCCATGCAGAGGGTGATGGGGGTTGTCCATGATGGATGTCAGCTTTGCCAATATCCTCCTCTCTCCCACCACCACCACTGACTCCAGAGGACATCCCAGTACAGAGCTAGACTTCCGTACCAGTTTGTCGATTTTCCTTCTGTCCCCGTCTGAGCATCCGCCCCCCCAGCAGACTACTGCGTAGAACAGGGCAGATGCTACGACGGAGTCGTAGAAGGTCTTCAACAGAGTCCTGCACACACCAAAGGACCTTAGTCTCCTCAGCAGGTGAAGTCGACTCTGGCCCTTCTTCTACAGGACATTAATGTTAGTGGTCCAGTCCAGTTTGTTGTTCAGGTGAACACCCAGGTATTTGCTCACCGGTGTGGTGGGGGGGGGGACTTCCTCCTGAAGTCCACAACCATCTCCTTTGTCTTGCTGGCGTTGATTTGAAGAGCTTTGATCTCACACCAGCTGACAAAGTCATTGATGACCCCCCTGTACTCCTGGTCGTTCCCATCTGATACACACCCGATGATGGCCGTATCATCTGAGAACTTCTGTAGGTGGCAGTTGTCCGAGTTGTAGGTGAAGTCTGAGGTGTACAGACTAAACAGAAAGGGTGAGAGCACTGTACCCTGTGGCGCCCCCGTGCTGCAGACTACCACCTCAGACACACAGTCATGAAGCCTGAAATACTGTGGTCTGTTGGTGAGGTAGTCGATGGTCCAGACCGTCAGCTGCTCATCCACTCCGGCTCCCTCCAGCTTCCCTTTCAGCAGTGCAGGCAGCAGTGCAGTGCAGGCTGAAAGTGCCCTTTCAGCAGTGCAGGCTGGATGGTGTAAAAAGCACTGGAGAAGTCAAAAAACATGATCCTCACCCACCTGGAACAAGCGGGTGGGAGAGAGATCGGTGCAGCAGATAGATGACAGCGTCATCCACACTGATGCCGGGCCGGTAGGCGAACTGCAGAGGGTCCAGTGCTGAGCTCACCAGTGGGCGAAGGTGGTGCAGGATGAGCCTCTCCAAGGCCTTTATCAGGTGAGAAGTCAGGGCTACAGGTCTGTAGTGGTTGGGCTCCCTGGGCCGTGCGATCTTAGGCACTGGAACTACGCAGGAAGTCTTCCACAGTTCAGGAACCCTCTCCAGGTTCAGACTCAGGTTAAAGATGTGCAGGACCACCTGACAAAGCTGGTCTGCACAGTCCCTGAGCAATCTGGAGCTGATTCCGTCTGGACCTGCTGCCTTCCTGACCTTTGTCTTCTTTAGCTGACTTCTCACCTGATCAGCTGTGAGGCAGATCTGTGGCTGGTCCGGGGTGGGGGGAAGGGCTGGCTTTGTTGTTGGTAGGTGTAATGGGGTGGGGGGAGGGGCTGGCTTTGATGTGGGTAGGTGTAAAGGGGGTGTGATGGGATGGAACGAGGAGAGTGCACCTGGCAACAGCACAGCGCCAGAAGAGGGGGGAGAGGGGGGGGGACAGCACATGGAGGGGGGTTGATGGAAGCTGGGGGGTGGGGGAGGTTGTTGGTCCAGAATCAAATCTATTAAAAAACTGATTCAATTCATTAGCCCACCCCCGGTCGGTGTACACTGCTACTCCTCCATTGTCCTTGAGGTGACCAGAGAGCTGCTCCTCCATCTTCCTCCTGAAACTCTCCTTGCCACTCCTGATTTTATATTTTAGTTCCTTCTGCACTCTCCTCAGTTCCACTTTGTCCCCCGACCAGAAGGCCCTCTTCTTTTCATTTAGCAGGGCCTTCAACTCTGCGGACACCCATGTTTTGTTGTTGGAGAAACACCATACCTTCTTGGTCGGCACAGTGTTCTCCACACAGAAGTTTATGTAGTCCGTGATGCAGTGGGTGAGGCTGTCGATGTCCTCACCATGTGGCCTGCAGAGTTCTTGCCAGTCTGTACATTTAAAACAGTCTCTCAGGGCCTCACTGCAGTCCTCAGACCACAGCCTGATCACCTTCTTGGTGGGAGGGGTCTTCCTCACTAGGGGGGTGTAGGTGGGTTGGAGGATGACCAGGTTGTGGTCTGAACAGCCAAGTGGGGGGAGGGGTGATGAGCTGTAAGCCTCATTTGTGTTGGCAAACAGCAAGTCCAGAGTTTTATTGTCCCTGGTATGGCAGTCAACATACTGGGTGAAGTTGGGAAAGTGGTGGAGAGTGAGGCATGATTGAAGTCCCCAGAGATAATAATGAGGGACTGTGGATGTGCCGTCTGTAACTGAGAGACGGTGGTGTGGATGTCCTCGCAGGCTGCCTTAGCATCTGCCGATGGTGGGATGTAAACAGTTAGCACGATAACATGCGAGAACTCCCGGGCCAGGGGATATGGCCTAGCGCTAACCCTAACAGTTCAATGTCTTTGGTACAGCGCTGCTCCTTCACCGTAATGTGTCCTGGGTTACACCATCTCTCATTCACATACATTGCCAGTCCCCCTCCTCTCCTCTTACCGCTCTCCCTCGCGTTTCGGTCCACTCTCACCAGTTGAAAGCCGTCCAAAGTTACGACGGAGTCCGGTGTGTTGTCCAAGATAAGAGTTTTATGTTAGTGTTAGTTAGTGAATGGTGGATATTTATTTCTTAAATTTTAGATATTGAAATTAAGAAGATGAAACTGTGTACAGTTGTAGTCTGATGTACAAAGATCTTCTCGTTTGTCTCAGTCCTCCTTTTTCAGGCTCTGATCCCATGAAGACTTATAATATCATCCTGAGAGGCATCGACATGATTGAGTTTCCCAAGAAAATCACAAAGAGTGCGGCAAATCTCATCAAGCGTCTCTGCAGGTGGTCAAACACATACACATATATCATCACATATAACTGCTAAAGAAAATGCAAGTCTTGTACAGGTTTGATGTATATTGGTAGACTATATTCATCTTGGCTTATAGAGTGCAGTAGACCTTACTGTGTATATCTGATATAGAAAACCAACCTCAAATGGTGGTGAAGCTGTTCCTTATATACTAAAAGCACAAGGAAAACAAAGACATTTGAATAAGAACAAAAGGTTTCCTTTCAGGTAGAGAGAGGGAGAAATTCCCTGTACTGAATTCACAGGTTAGGAAAAAAAGGGCAATTGAAAAATTAAGGTAACATACAATGACATTTAGTCTAAATAAAGATGTCTCCAAACATAATGCAATAATGCAAACATATTTTATCTAATCAATTTTACAGCCACTGACCGCCACATCCAGCTAAGTTAAAGCATGTTTGCAGAGGTTTGCAAATGCCAGAATGGCCAAGATTTGTGTTTAAGAGAGTTTTAAACTGGAAAAGAGGCAAAGATATTCCAGTAGAAATTCAAAATAGAAATACAGAGCTTGAGATGTGCACAACATGTCCTTTTTAATCCTCTCATATGTGTCACAGAGACAATCCCTCAGAACGACTGGGAAACCAGAAGAATGGAGTAAAGGACATCCAGAAACACAAGTGAGATAGTTTTCAACTTAATTTTCACCATGAAGTTTCACTCTGACTGTTCTATGTGGGCGATAAGGCTGTACTCATGGCAACACGTCTTTGTCCTTTAGGTGGTTTGAGGGTTTCAACTGGGACGGCCTTCGCCAGGGAACAATAGCTTCTCCTTTTACTCCAACAGTGGGTATCCTTCAGTATCTATCCTGTGACACGAATTTAAAAATAAAGAAGACAATAACAGTGTGTTTGTGTCTCAGGTGGACGGACCTCTGGACAACAGCAACTTTGACTATTTCCCAGAAGACAGAGATGACCCTCCTCCTGATGAAGAGTCTGGTTGGGATGCTGAGTTTTGAAAGGACATCGCTGATGTATTAGTAGTTCTGCCTTTACCAGATGCACAGTAAAAACAAGATTTTGTAGAATAAAGCAGAAGTAAAGCCATAACTGACTGTGCATTTTTGAATGTTTACATCTACAAACATTTGCAAAATATGATGTGCAAAACAGAACAGAGTATGCAAGGCAACAATACATCACACTCGTAAAATACATTAGTCAGACAATACTACATCACAAATAACACATCACAATCAGACATCGCAGTCAGATAGTAAAAAATCACAGACAATACATCATATCAAACAATATAGCATCAGAAGTCAGAAAATACAACATTACAGACAACACACCACAGTTAGACTATACCACATCATGGTTATAAAATACATTATAGTCAGACGATACAACATCACACTCAAACAATACAACACATTTGGGAAATTTAAAAAAAAAGAGTGAAACAATGTAGGATCCTTAGAGTAAAACAATGATTCAACTTTAGTTCCTGAGAAAAGCACCTGAGATGTAATCAGTTTTGTCCTCCAGGCTGATGAAGTCATCAGAGGTTAACGAGCTCCACTGATTCAGTGCTTCCTGTAAAGTTAACCAGACTGTAATGGAAACACAATAATGTCTCACTGATAAGACACAACCGTGTTTCCTACACGTGTTATTCTGCTGCTTTCCGTGTTTGGACTGCAAGGTCGCACGATCCTATATTTTGTGGTCTTTTGTTTTTAAAACTATATATATATATATATATATATATATATATATATATATATATATATATATATAATGTGATTGAGTACTGGTGGTTTTAGAAATACTTCTTTCAATCTATAATTCACTGTGAACATTCCATAGTATCTAAGTGTGGAAACAATAATCACTTCACTTCCTGCATGAATAAAGATGACCCAACCCCCCTCCCCGGGCTGTCATTGGACAGTTTGCACTGCACTTCCTATAAAGAGTAGCTGAGAACAGATACAGACAAAGCATAGAGAAAAACTCCATATCTTCAGACAAGGACCAGGACCAGCAGGACCAGTGGCACCATGACGCCTCTGCCCAGTTCAACGCTGCTCCTGCTGCTGCTGCTGCTGCTCAGCTCCACTGCTTCCTTCCAGCTGCTGCCGGAGGAGGCTGCTCCCCGCAGGGCACGATTCTCTGCCAACAGCCCAAGTGAGTCCCCAGACCTGCTTGTTCTTCTTTGCTTCTTCTTTGCATCTTTTTTCCGCAGCTTCTGAATTTCTATGAACTCTGTTTACTTTACTCCTTTCTTTTAATTTTAACGGTGATGACTGTTTCCAATGGGCGACACGGTGCTGCGGTGGGTAGCACTGTTGCCTCACAGCAAGAAGGTCGCAGGTTCAAGACCGCCTTGGGGCCTGGGTCTGGGACCTTTCTGTGTGGAGTTTGCATGTTCTCCCCGTGTCTGCGTGGGTTTTCACCGGGTACTCCGGTTTCCTCCCACAATACAAAAAACATGCTCAGGTTAATTGGTAAACTCTAAATTGCCCATAGGTGTGAGTGTGAGAGTGAATGGTGTGTGAATGGTGTGTGTGCCCCACGATTGGCTGGTGACCATCTGGGGTGTATCCCTGCCTCTCGCCTTAACGCGCTGGGATAGGCTCCAGCAGACCCCTGCGACCCCGAAAGGGAATAAGCGGGATAGACAATGGATGGATGGATGGATGGACTGTTTCCAATGATTTCAATACATCCAAAATAAACATGTGTTGTGGCTCCAATATAACAATAATAAAAACAGCTATGATTTCTTTACACTGTCAGTGAATCTGTTGATATTTTCTGTACAATTTTGAGAATGTACATCAAAACCAAAGTGACCTTTCCCACTTGTGTCTCATTTCTCTCACACCTATTCACCCCATACACAGACCTGTAAATGTCATTAAAATGGAAATTTTCCTGTAAAATTGCCCAGAATAAAATAAAAAGGTTGTGTAAAATCCAGTGTTGCCAGCATTTGCAGTCACTTTTCTCAGCTTATTTAGCCACAGCTGTATCAGTGCATTATTGATTAGTGATTATGTCTGCAGCTGATGTTGCCAGGTGTTTGAATGGTGCTGTCGCTGTGGGCTGTGGCTTCTTCTCTTGTCTGGAAAACTCCACCTGCGACACAGACGGAATGCACGACATCTGTGAACTGTTCTTCCACTCAGCTGCGACCTTCAATACAGAGGTCAGAGGTCACTCTTTTTTCTGTCCAGCTACAAAAAGCACAAATTCTAAACTTACCTGTCTCAGCTGTGTGTTTGTTTTATTTTTAGGGGAAAACCTTTGTGAAGAAAAGTCTGCAATGCATCTCCCAGGGAATCACAGCCAAAGTCTTTCAAACCATCCGTCGCTGCAACATCTTCCAGAGGATGATTGCTGAGGTTCGTGACTGCTATCTATCTATCTATCTATCTATATGTACATATATCTATATATCTATATATCTATATATATATATATATATATATATATATATATAGTCTTATATATATATATATTTATATTGTCTCATTTTTACAGGTGCAGGAAGAGTGTTACAGCAGTCTGGACATTTGCACTGTCGCTCGTACCAATCCGGACGCCATAGGAGAGGTGGTGCAGGTCCCAACTCACTTCCCTAACAGGTCAGTGAAGGTTAGGGAAGATTAAGGATGGAAATAGTTGTAACTCCTCCCTCTGACTCGTCTGTGTGTCCCTGGAACAGATACTACAGCACCCTGCTGCAGACGCTGCAGGCATGTGACGAGCAGACAGTAGCAGTGGTGAGGGCAGGGCTTATAGCCAGGCTAGGCCCTGACATGGAGACGTTCCTCCAGCTTGTCCAGAACAAGCCCTGCTCCACCAATGCTGGCACTGCCAGCTACAACAACCCTGCCAGCTGGAGGAACATCCCTGTGTTCAACATCCAGCCAGGCTTCAGAGGCAGGGACCCCACCCACCTGTTTGCCAAGAAGAGGTCTGTGGATGACACACTAGGACCACCAAATGGTGAGGAGTAGGGGCCGAGTCTGCTCCTTCATCTTAATGTTTGGTTGTGAAAATCGTGACTAGTTAGTGACGAGTTGAACTGAAAAACCCGAGAGACACCTGAAACACCTGATACACATGTTTTCTAAGAGGATCAAAGATATGACTGATGGATCCAGATATTTATTTTCTTAAAGGAGATAATTTATGATGTTTCTGTTTTATTGTCACTCCTGATGCTTCATGCTGGTCATGAAGTTCCGAAACATCCAGAAGGTCTGAGATCACTAATTATTATTATTATTATTATGTTATAAGAAGCTAGGTGTGATTTTTGAATCCAATGTAAATTTGATTATATGATAATGAACCTGAGGGATGACCTGAGAAATAAATCATTATATGACTGACTGATGCATTTCATTCATTTAAAAATTATGAACATTCATCAACAAAACAAATTATTTGCAATTGAAATAAATTATTCGATTTTTACAATAACAAGTACCTCAACATTGTACTTTAGTAAATGTTCTTTCTGCTTATGTTGAATAAAAAATGTTTGTCAAACTTCTGTTTCAAAGCTGAGGAATAAAGTTTGTAGAACAGACTCAGGTCTGTAAATCAGCAGAGAAAATGTTTTTGTTTTTTTTGTTCTTTGTGGGTACTAAAATAAATAACAAAAAAAAAATAAAGAAAAAATAAATTTGACAGAAGCTTCATATCACCTACAGAGTTTATAGATTTTATGTGCTTCAGCTTTGGTTTAATTTATTTATACAATTTGTGTAATTTTGGATTTCCTGTGACGTCATGACCAAGGCAATAGCCTGATTTTCAAGCTCCCGAGGAGAGTCTTCAAAAAACTGTCCAAAACGTAATTTTCATAACCTTCTTAAGTAAAATCCTTAATACCAAGTGACCACTATGGCGAATATTCAAAAAGATCCGGACAAGAAGACTAACAAGCAGCCGAAGATGTCTAAAGACCAACAAACTGACTCAGGGCGAAGAAAGCATGGCAGCAGTGCTAGCCGAGCTGCGCACATTAAGAAAGGAGCACGCTGAAGCCTCAAAGGATAGTAAAGAATCCTTAACGAGGGTAGAAACTGCTCTTAGTGAGTTGGCTGACAGGACAACACAGCTTGAACAACGAGTGACAGATTACGAAGAGAGACTGGGTGAAGCGGAGGAAAAAACACAACGGAATGGTAGAGCCCTCCTCTATCTGCTCCATCGAGAAGCTACCATGGCTGCCAAGTGTGAAGATCTTGAATCGAGAGCGAGAAGGAACAATCTGCGCATCTATGGGGTGAAAATAATAGCAACATGTTGGATTTTATAAGCGACCTAATTCGAACGTCACTTGCGCTGCCTGGGGACTTGAATTTAAACATAGTGAGAGCACACCAATCTCTGACTCCGAAGCCCAGAGACCCGAAGAACCCACCCCGGTCCATCACCGTCCGATTTATGGACTACAGGGTGAAGGAGATGATAATTCAAGAAGCTTGGAAACGTCGTGGAGGAGTGCCATACAACGATCAGAAATTTTTCTTTGACCAAGATTACACTGTTGAAATTCAGAAGAAACGCAAACAAGTTAGGGACATAATAAAGCAACTGAAAGAGAAGAACATAAAAGCGCAATCGCCATTCCCAGCAAAGCTAAAAATCCATCTAGATTCCGGCATGAGGACCTTTGCAACTCTCGGGGACGCAGCGGAAACTCTTAAAGATCTTGGCATCCACGTCGAACGTGATGAACGGGAAACTCTTCTCACTGAACTCCTACACAACGACTGGATGGATACCGCACACAGACACAACTTGATGACAAACGCAGATCTGAAGAGCCTACGTAACAAGGACTAAAGTCAGAAAAAAATATACTCAGTACAGTAAGTTGGTTAATTTAGTTATGTTTATGTTAGTTATAGGATGGATACGTTTTGGATAGTACACTAACAAAGTAGGCTAATTGTTAAATATATAAGATTAGACTCTCCTCGATGGAGGAGTTTTAAATTTTAGTTTCTTTTTCTCTCTTCTGCAACTTTGCAGCTCATAGGCCATGGTAAAGCCGTCGGACTTGCGTAGCCTCTTGCACATAGTGCATACCCCCGGAGAGACCTGTCACACCTCTCTGTCCTTGTTGAGACTGACACCTCCTAGATCAGTCGGGTTATTGGAAGTCAGTTTTTTCTTCCTGTTCGTTGTGTGTTCTTGTTCTTTACATTGTTTGATTTTACATGTCAGTGATGTATGTGTGCAGTCATATAAGGTGCATGGTGCTTATATAGAAGACAGGACGCTAATTTTAAAAGATATGAAGGGGTACAGAAACTTGCATGAATAAATTGAATATAGTCAGTTATAATGTCCATGGTTTAAACCATCCTATAAAACAGAAAAAAATACTCAGTCAGTTGAAAAAAATACATTGTTCAATTGCTCTGCTGCAAGAAACTCATTTACATGACAATGAACATGTTAAACTAAGAAGGGAATGGGTTAGTCTAGTATATGGTGCTTCGCATGGAAAGAAAAGAGGTGTGGCCATTTTGATAAACAGAACTTTGGCTTTCAGTGCTGAAAAGGTGATACAGGACAAATTAGGAAGATTTGTTATGGTGGTGGGAAGTGTGGGAGAATTTTAATTCTCAATTGTAAATGTATATGCTCCAAACGAATATGACCCACATTTTTTCAAAGAATTAGCAAATACTGGTAACACACAATTCAAAAGGATTATTGATAATGGGAGGAGATTTTAATGCAATACAAGATGGAAAGATGGATAGGACGCCAATGGAAAAAGGATCTTCAAGCCTTAAAACACTTATGTTAAATAACTTCATTTCTGAATTGGGACTTGTAGATCCATGGAGAGTTAAAAACCCCAAGGGGATTAGAGGAGCAGATGGGGCTAGAAAATAAAATAAAGTCATTAGAGAAGCAACACAAAGATACAGGCTTAAGCAATGTCCTTACTGAACTAAAAGAAGAAGACAGGCTTTAGATAAATTATTAGCACTGAAGGCAGAAGGAGCTCTAAGATTTATTAAACAGAGGTATGAGAGTGGAAACAGAGCTAGCCGTCTTTTGGCATTCCAACTTCGCAAAGCCCAAGCTAATCGAACGGTCGCCAAAGTAATTCATCCAATAAATGGTAAAACAATATCACATCCCAAAGAAGTGGTGGAGGCATTTGCAACATTCTATCATAACCTATACAAGGAACCCAGGTCGCAAATGACAACTGATAACATTAACATTTTCCTTAAAAATTTAAAACTTCCCACGTTATCAGAGGAAGTGTCATCACAAATGATATCGCCCATCACAGATGCAGAAATAAGAGAAGCAATAAAGAGATTAAAAAATAATAAATCCCCAGGAGTTGACGGCCTCCCTGGAGAATTTTATAAGTGCTTTATCAATGATCTAGCACCTGTGTTAGCTGAGGTGTTTAGATATGCACTCTCTGAGGGTAACCCTCCTGAGACCTGGTCACAGGCCATTATATCTGTGATACACAAGGAGGGAAAGGTCCCAACACTGTGTGAAGGATATAGACCCATTAGTTTGTTGTGTAATGACCAGAAATTGCTTACAAGCATTTTAGCACAAAGAGTTCAAAGTCATATCAGATCATTTATTAAATCAGACCAAACGGGGTTTATTCCATGCTGGCAGGGTGCATATAATATAAGAATATAATTACCTGTGCAAAGAAAAGTAAACAGACATCAGTGCTTATAAGCTTTGATGCACAGAAAGCATTTGACACTGTGAACTGTGAGTTGTTGTTTCAGACATTGTCTGGGATGGGCTTTCATCCAGAATTCATAAGATGGGTAACAACTATTTATGAACAACCTAAAGCAAGAGTCAGAGTAAATGGATGCTGTTCGGAGTTCTTTGAACTGCAGAGAGGGGTAAGACAGGGGGACTGTCTTAGCCCCCTGCATTTTGCCCTTGGCAGCATCTATAAGACAGAATGAGAAAATATCAGGGATAAAAGACATGGGAAATACAGAACACAAAATATCACTATATGCCGATGACATTTTAGCTTACATAAGTGACCCTATTATTTCTGTTCCTGCTCTAATGAACATTCTTAAAGAGTATGGTGAACTCTCTGGGTATCAGATTAACGAATCGAAATCTGAAGCTATGATGTTAAAGGGACAATGGCCTACACAACTAACAGGAAAACTTAATTTTCGTCTGTCACAAACATTCAGATATTTGGGAATAATTCTTGCCAGAGATTTATCAAAACTATTCATGATGGGTAATATTACCACTTTCTTTGATGGGAAGAGTGGAGACTATTCGTATGAATATTCTCCCCAGAATGCCCTTTCTTTTCCAATCTTTGCCTATTCATGTCCCCTCTGTTACTATTGCCACTATAGAAAAATGGTTTTCTAAATTCATATGGCAAAGCAAACCCCCTAGACTTAGGCTTAGAAGACTACTGTGTACAAAAATTAATGGAGGCCTCAACTCAACCTAATCTGAAGCAATACTACTGGGCAGCCCAACTACGTTCCATGGTTTCCTGGATATCTCAAGAAAAAGATACTGTTTGGGTAGGAATGGAACAATCCGAGTGTCTAGATGTTCCATTGAAATCCTTCCCATTCCTTGACTTACATACTGACAAAATGAAAAAACTTACAAACATATGGGTTAAACATACCTTGAGAGTATGGTCCACTGTCAGGAAAAAAACACAGTCACCTATGACCATATCTAGAGCCATGGGCATAGCTAAAAATATAGAATTCATTCCAGCAAGGCTTGATCAGGGTTTTGAAAGATGGAAGGACAAGGGTCTAGAAATCTTGGATCAGTTATTTGAAGGAACTGTATTAAAGTCATGTGAACCACTTAAAGAAAAGTATGACTTTAAAAATGAAGACATTTTTAGGTTTTTACAACTAAGAGATTACCTGAAGAAACATAAAGAATGGGAAAAGCAGAAATAAGAAAAGAAAAGAAAAGAATAACTTGGATATTAAAGAAAAATGGGAGTTGGAGATGAATACAGTGATATCAGACAAACAGTGGCAGACTTCTTTTCAACAGGGACATAAGTTAACAAATAGCTTGAGTTGGAGGGAATAAGGTTGGAAGCTGAAGACGAGATATTTCAGAACACCACTTGTAATATCAAAATGGAGTAATACCCCACCTGGGTGTTGGAGGGGTTGTGGCTTACCAGGGGACCACACACATATATTCTGGGATTGCCCAAAAATAATAGAATATTGGAAAAATATACAAAAAGAAATAAATCAATGTGTATCTATAGATTTACCAATGGAACCAACACACTTTTTATTGGGCATATTACCTGAAGACTTCCCAGAAAATAACAACACGAAAATGTTACGGACACTCCTGCTAATCGCAAACAAAGTTATTACGGCCTCTTGGCTGAACCTGCAGCCCCCCACGGTAGCCCAGTGGGGGGATAGAGTTCAGGAGGTGTATTGTATGGAATATACTACCGCAGTTTTACAGCTTAAATTAGAATCATTCCTCAACAACTGGGCGTGTACTGTGTTACGTCTCCACTTAATGTAATTTCTTATTGATTTATTTTTATTTTTCTTATTCCATGTTTCAATTTGTAATTATTGGTGTCTTCTGTTAGAACCTGGTTCAAATTTGCAATGTACCTACTTAGTATAAGATGCTGATCAATCTTTTGAGTGTTTGACCCCTGAGGACTGTGCGTTTGAGCCGTGGACTGCCTGTTTGATGAGACTGACAGACTTGCTGTTCAGCTTTCAGCTGTGTGAGATTTTTGATGCACTGTATGACTGATATGACAACAAAATAAAAAGAAGTTCCAAAAAAAAAAAAAAACAATTTGTGTAATTTTCTTAACCTCGTTTCATTTCCACAGAATGGGAGGCTGGCAGCTGAAGGCTTTATTTTTAAATTTAAAATGTATTGTTTTCTTATAAGCAAAAAACACATTTCCTGCTTTCATTTTGTATAAACAAGCTATTATCTATGATGAAATGCTTTTGAGTAATGTCAAAGAGTTAAACTGAAAGCAACTGGACTTTTTCTTGGAGACATCTTTTGATTAATACATGCTGCTTCTTTAATGTTGTGCAATAATTAATTATGCCAATTTTTTTGGACCATCCTTCAACACTTATTTATCACCAGTTCATGTTTCTTTAAGTTTTTAAATAAAGAAAAGATCTCTGGTTAGAGAAGTTTTAGTTCTTTATCAACCTGACTGAAGAGCTGAAAAGGAACTAATGCTGTTTTTTTCCTCTCAATGATGAAGCAACCTTGGCTTGAAGGAAGGAGGAAGTTTAGTGTGTTTATTAGTCCTCAGTGTTTTATAAATATTATTATTGTTATTTTCATAGAAGAAAGGTTGATGTTTTTTATATTTTTCTTATAGGAAGATCTCTATTTTTTCTTTTAGCCTGTATTCACACCTTGTTGTTTAAAATCATCAGGATTTCTTTGAAGTTTTGACATTACAATCACACTGCCACCAACCATCCCCTATTGACAGCTAATCAGAAAGGCTCAGAGAAACTATACAGATATATCTTGTTACATCACAACTTCACATAAAGCCCAAAGTGTAAATATTGATCTTTGGACTTGCTGCATCTCTTGAACTAACTCAGTGTTAGGGTCAAAGTTTTTTTCTTTAATTATGTTTTTAATATTTTTTTAATGTACATGCCACTACCGACAGAATGCGCCATCAGACATTAGGGCAGTAATGCCACACTACCATACTAACGGTTCAGTGGAGAGAGGCTAATCCAGGGGAGATATAATCCCTTTTTAGAGTGCCAGGTAATTTATGCACGGATTTCCACTTCTCCCACTGATCCAAAATATTTGTGTTGTTCTTATCAACAAGCCTGGCTGTGACAAATGCAATGCATGGGCAAGTTTTTCTGCATCTTTTAGAGACAGGAAGTATATTCCCTTTGCTATCTTGTGTAGGTGAAAGAAGGCAGTGCTAGAAATATGTTTAATTTGAAAAGAGAATGACATATCTTGATCAAAGATGACTCCCAGGTTTCTGATAGTGGTGCTAGAGGCCAAGAATATGTCTTCCATAAACACTATATCACTGGGTATTGTCTTTCTCAGGATATCAGGCCTGAGACAATAACTTGTTTTGTCTGAATTAAGTATTAGAAAGTTGCGGGTCATCCAGGATTTTATGTCTTTAAGAAATGCTTAAAGTTTTGCCAGCTGGTTGGCTTATTATTAGAATCAGGCTTGAGGGTAACATGGGGCAAGTCAAAAGGCATCAGGTGATCATTGTTTACATGTAAAGGATACTTTCTGCAGTATCAGCCCAAACATTGTACATAATATGACATGTTTAGTTGTAGTTAAACTTACTGTAGGAGTAAATATAATAAAGGTTTGTGCATCTCCAGATACTGTCAAATCTTGAAACCTTTTGAAATCAGTTGAACCTAAAGCAAATCAGGATGATTAACCAAAATAAAATAAATGTCAATCATGTGCTTACAGAGGATTTTTATGTAATTGCATGGCATCAAAAGTAGTAAATATACTGTTACATAGTACAGTGGCTTGCGAAACTATTTGGCTCCCTTGAACTTTGTGACCTTTTGCCACATTTCAAGCTTCAAACATAAAGATATAAAACTGTAATTTCTTGTCAAGAATCAACAACAAGTGGGACACAATCATGAAGTGGAACACACTTCATTGGATATTTTAAACCTTTTTAACAAATAAAAAATGAAAAATTGGGCGTGCAAAATCATTCAGCCCCATTGAGGTAATACTTTGTAGCGCCACCTTTTGCTGCGATTACAGCTGCAAGTCGCTTGGGGTATGTCTCTATCAGTTTTGCACATCGAGAAACTGATATTTTTGCCCATTCCTCCTTGCAAAACAGCTCGAGCTCAGTGAGGTTGGATGGAGAGCGTTTGTGAACAGCAGTTTTCAGTTCTTTCCACAGATTCTCAATTGAATTGAGGTCTGGACTTTGACTTGGCCATTCTAACACCTTGATATGTTTTTGGTGAACCATGCCATTGTAGCTTTTGCTTCATGTTTTGGATCATTGTCTTGTTGGAAGACAAATCTCCGTCCCAGTCTCAGGTCTTTTGCGGACTCCATCCATCTTCCCATCAATTTTAACCATCTTCCCTGTCCCTGCTGAAGAAAAGCAGGCCCAAACCATGATGCTGCCACCACGTGTTTGACAGTGGGGATGGTGTGTTGAGGGTGATGAGCTGTGCTGCTTTTACACCAAACATAACGTCTTGCATTGTTGCCAAAAAGTTCGATTTTGGTCTCATCTGACCAGAGCACCTTCTTCCACATGTTTGGTGTGTCTCCCAGGTGGCTTGTGGAAAACTTTAAACAACACTTTTTATGGATATCTTTAAGAAATGGCTTCCTTCTTGCCACTCTTCCATAAAGTCCAGATTTGTGCAGTATACGACTGATTGTTGTCCTATGGACAGATTCTCCCACCTCAGCTGTAGACCTCTGCAGTCCATCCAGAGTGATCATGGGCCTCTTGGCTGCATCTCTGATCAGTCTTCTCCTTGTATGAGCTGAAAGTTTAGGGGGACGGCCAGATCTTGGTAGATTTACAGTGGTTTGATACTCCTTCCATTTCAATATTATTGCTTGCACAGTGCTCCTTAGGATGTTTAAAGCTTGGGAAATCTTTTTGTATCCAAATCCAGCTTTAAACTTCTCCACAACAGTATCTCGGACCTGCTTGGTGTGTTCCTTGTTCTTCATGATACTCTCTGCACTTTAAACAGAGCTCTGAGACTCACAGTGCAGGTGCATTTATACAGAGACTTGATTACACACAGGTGGATTCCATTTATCATCGTTAGTCATTTAGGTCAACATTAAATCATTCAGAGGTCCTCACTGAACTTCTGGACAGAGTTTATTGCACTGAAAGTAAAGGGGCTGAATGATTTTGCACGCCCAATTTTTTTTTTTTTTTATTTGTTAAAAAGGTTTAAAATATCCAATAAAGTGTGTTCCACTTCATGATTGTGTCCCACTTGTTGTTGACTCTTCACAAGAAATTACAGTTTTATATCTTTATGTTTGAAGCCTGAAATGTGGCAAAAGGTCACAAAGTTCAAGAGAGCCAATAGTTTCGCAAGCCACTGTACATGCTGGAAGATCCAGACAGAGAACCAGGTAGGTCTTTATGCTTTAACTAAGTTCATAGTAAGTTTGTACTACTACGCAGCCTTCTGCCACCTGGAGATCGTCTGTGAGCTGGATTCTTGATTCCCAGGAACAACACACACCTTGACCCATTTAGACAAACTCCACAACAAATGTGGATATCCATGATGTTGAATCATCGATCCCCATCATCGAAGCTTATTAGTGTAGCTCCTTTTCTCTTGCCTTTTTATCCTCTCCTATCTAGCAAATAACAAGGCCAAAATTATGAATGCAATTGGTGATATTACAATAAGGCAGAAAGCAATTTTTCCTGCAGGCAATTAGAAACAGCTGTTTGTTATCCTGGTTTGTTATTTATTGTTAATTACGTAACCGAATGTAACCAGTAGTATACTGATAGAATCACATATTGAACCAGTGAAAAATTACCTATATTAGTTGTGGAGGTTAATACGTCATCTATTATTGATTCAGGCTAATGTTGCTAACTAAGCAGTTTGCACTGGCAGTGGCTAATTAAGCAGTTAGCAGTGGCAAAATATTGTTCATCTCTTCACAACAGTAAAAAAATAGGTTAGGTTTAAGAGGCAAACTATACACTGGACAACAAGTTATGTTACCTGGCTCGAGTTAGGAGATGTGTGTGGGCTGCATGTTTATGGTGATAAAAGAGGGAGAGGGGGGATTCACATCAAATGCTTTTTATCACCCACAATTACTGATCATGTCAACATGGTCCAAACTACACTGTTTAAAAAAAATCTTAACTTTCAAAAGGGCACTTGCCTTGTCCAGAGGGAAAGGCCAGGTGCTTTAGCACCACCTGGTGTCTATCTGTGCATGCCACCATTGTAATATATGGTACGCTATGCATAGAATCCTGATCTGAATCTTTGTGATGAATTAGAGCAGAGACTAAGAGCCAGACCTACTCAGGCAACAGTGTGTCATCTCACCAATGCACTTTTGGAAGAATGGTTGAAAATTCCTATACAATCTCTGCACTGCAAAAGATGACTGACTTCAAATTAAACCCTAATGGTTAGGAATGGAATGGCATTGAGGTTCATATGTGAGTCAAGGCAGGTGGCCAAATACTGTTGGCAATACAGTGTACATTAACCACATCAGATCAGCTAAATGCAGGATAGGTAGCACATACAGTAACAACTGAAGACTGTATACTAGGCTAGCTTATAAACGATAATTCTTAGGTATTTGTAGGTTAGATCATTTTTCTATATTGGCAGAGTTGTAGACTTCCTTTTCATCTGATGTCTAACACTTTAGTCTGAGGATGTTCTAAAATGAACACCATAATGGCCACTTTTCACACAATCTTGAGTTTTTACCTACACTTGTAACATGCTGCTCATCGATATGACATTATAAGGTCTGAATGACAGCTAATAAATGTGGACTAGAGCTGTACATTTCATTAGGTCAAATCATGTTCTTAATTTTAGAAATGTTAACTTCTGAAATTTTGAATAACCATTAACTTTTGAATTTTATGACATTCATTAAAGTAAAATGTCTGAAAATAAAATCTAGCTATTTATGTAAAGTATCCAAATATAAATAATTAGTGTTTTCCTAGTCCACCTTTTGTTAATGGGTGTGTGTCTGATTAAACTGAATCGATGGAACATCATACACACACACATACACACACAGACTAAGTAAAGATTTAGTTTACAAAGATTCTGAAGGTAATTATCATGTTAAATAAGTAAATATTGTATATAATATTTGCGTTTTATGGAGAATAAACTGGAAGCAGATCACTGAAGTGTCAGATTGATAGTAGTTAAATACAGACAGAAATATTTTATTGTTATTTATTTATCAACTTTGTTTATATTTATTATGTTATGTAATGTTAAAGATGATGTCAAAGCTGCGCTTCTCTAATACAAGAAATGCTTCTAGTTGAGTATATGAAATAATAATAATACTTATTTTTATTATTATTATTATTGTTGTATATATTAGCATACATTAACATGTGTTTTAGTCTAAAAAATGAAAAAAAGGTTTAATATATCATGTTAGGGGATCAAGACCAAAAGTATTCATCAAGTTTCTTAAAATGTACATTTTTGCTCATGTTGGATTTAACTATTTAATATATATATATATATATATATATATATATATATATATATATATAACTATTTAATAATATAAAAATAATTTGTCAAATTAATATTATCCTTGCTTGTATCGGTACTTGTAACGGCTCCCTCAGCTTCCGGGATGCTGCGGCTCTACTTAGTCTCCAGCTGCCGCTGTTGACGATGTGGCTTACCTTTCTGATGCTGTGATTGGTTATTTTGCCTGGCAGTTACAGAATTGGATATGGTGATTGGCGGGTTGTGCTGTGAGTGGGCTGGTTGTGTGTTGCGGCCGTGGGAGCAGCACAGAAGCGAGTAGCGGAACCTCAACGGTGGCGGTGGCAAGCAGCGCGATACAGGCGGTATACAGCTGATCAAACACCCCGGGAGGAGAGGAACACAACCGCGGATCGATAACTGATCAGAAACACGCAGTCTGTCATGGAATCTTATGACATCTTAGCTAACCAGCCTGTGGTGATCGACAATGTAAGTAAAATGACGTCAGCCATCCACACCCAAACCAGGCCGCTGCTAGTTCGTTAGCTATTGTACTGCAGCAAACAATAACGAAGCTGGAGCCGGGTCCTCGTATTAATGTGCGGTAATCCTAAACAAAGTTTCACAGCCCGAACAGTTCCCACCGTCCTTTGCTAGCGCGGCTGGCAGGTAAAATGAGCTGAGTTAGTTGAGCTAGCTGAGCAACGGTGCAGCGGATTATCCGGTCACCGTGTTAACTGGTGACTTCAGAAGAACAGAACGAGTCGCTGTTTAGCAGCTTTAATATTTGCAACAGCCAGGCTCTAGTTAGCGCGGTCACCGCAACAACCGCAACACCGGCGAAGCTAAATCACAACGTTAATTCCATCTAAGAGTGAAGCGTCATCCCGGTGTTAGAGCAATTCACATTTTGAGATGTGTTTTTATGGAAACATGTTTATTCTGTATATTAAATACTGTTTAGATTAATTAGTGGCGATATTAATGATATTATTAGATATTCATCTCTTTCTGTCTCTCATTGAACAATTAATAATCTATTAATATGTCAATATTATGAATGTCGTTAGTCCTTCTCCCCTTTAAAGTGTTTGTCTCTAGCTGCACTTTGAATCAAGATCTTGAAATATTTGTGATGTCACAAACCCTACTCATGGCAGTGACTCCTAAATCAGGTTTACAGCATGGGGCGGTGCCAGGTGTTGAAGATAATTTTACTAGTGGCCAAACCGTGGAATAACAAGTATGGCACCACATGGGAACCCCCCCTCCAGCACAGAATTAATGTTTACCATGTTTGGAATTTTATGACATAGTCTATATCAACACACTGGTCCCAAAAATACAAAATTAAGATTTTAATCTTTTTTTTTTATTATATAGAAACCAGAGATAAGAGGGAGAGAGACAGATAGACAGAGATACAGTGAGAGAGAGAGAAAGAGAGATCTTGCTGTAAACAATTAAGAAGTAACAAAAATAAATGAAAGGAAAATTATGGTGTTTTTTGGAAGTTTGTTCCGACTTGCTGTTTGAGTTTGGTTGTGATTAAGAAGAACATTGTTTTAACTCGGTCAGCAGACAAGAGGACCGATTGAGTGTAATGCCTGCAGGCTGCAGGAATCACACTGTCCCTGTCCTCTGGTCTCCTGACTTCTGCAGCCTGCAGCCGTGTCTCATGATTCCTCCACAATAAACTGTAAATCTACAGGTCTGAATTCATGTCCCATTTCTCCTGTTTCGGCTCTCATATCCCCTGTCCCCATATACCCCTATCTCTGGTCTCTGCAGGGTTCAGGGGTAATCAAAGCTGGGTTCGCAGGAGACCAAATCCCCAAATACTGCTTCCCGAACTAGTAAGTCTTGGATTTCTCAACAAAATAAAATGTTTATTTTTTGTCCCTCATAAGTTTAAAAGATATTTGAATAATCCAAAAAAAGAAATATTTCTGTTCAAGAAGTAGAACATGTTTGAAAAGTAAAAACAACATTGTGTGGGTCCCTCGCTCACCCTCTCTCTCTCTCTCTCTCTCTCTCTCTCTCCCCCCCCCCCCCCCCTCCCTCCCTCCCTCCCTCCCTCTCCCTTCCCCCCACAGTGTTGGGCGTCCCAAACATGTGCGTGTAATGGCCGGAGCCCTGGAGGGAGACCTCTTCATTGGGCCAAAGGCTGAGGTACTGTCCAACAGAACAAGATATGTTTCTCTCAGTAGTATGACCTAAGGAAAACTGCTGAAATACTGTCACATCATCAACATCTTTCTTCCCAATAATAAAATCACTATTTGTACAGCCCTGCCCACATGTGCCCCTCTCTACATGTGGCCCCGCCCCTAGGTAGTCCTGTTTCCATGTGACCTCATTATAGGGTTGTAACAATAAGCATAAATGTATTAAACCAGATCAATAACACTACAAATTCAAAGATTTATGACACAGTTCCTGCTTTGTATAAGAAAACTACAATTCATCTGGACTTAAGAAGGTGTTTCTGTTGTGTGGCTGTTGCTTAGTCTTAGTCTTCGAACACAGATTAAGCTCTGTGTAAAAGCAGAATCATATTTCTGGGGGGAGAGGGTCATATTTAGTAGAATTATAACAGCAAACTGAAATATTTTTTCATCCATTTGTTACAATTTTTAATTTATATAGAATAAGCTATTAGTGTGATTGAGGGATTCTGATGTTTCATGGTATTTACAGTATATAGAACAGTTTTTGACTTATTTCATCAATGACTTTTTTGAATCAGAGATTTCTCGTGCAGAGAAGCATATGAAATCCTGAAGTGGCGTGAGACTACAGATGCTGCCTTTGATGTCATGTGAGAGTTTTTCTCATGCAGCTCATGAAAAACAGATGTGATTAAAACTGTCTTCAAGCTCCGTGAACAACAATGATGCACATTGTTGGTGATCATTTGATGATCAGTTAATAATCAATTAACAATCATTACCTCTCCATCAGAAAAAGATGTTGCCTATGCATCTTTTTCTGATGGAGAGGTAATGCTCGTAATGAAAGATTTAGTCTCATTTTTAGTTAACTGATTTAATAAAGAATTAATCTGTGGAAATTGTTATATATTATATTAAGGTTAAACTGTTATGAATACACTATGTACCCAAAAGTATTTCGCCAATCATCTAAAAGATCAGAATCAGGGTTCCTAATCACTTGGCCCGGCCATAGGTGTATAAAATCCAGCACTTAGGCATGGAGACTGTTTTCTACAAACATTTGTGAAAGAATGGGTCCATCTCAGGAGCTCAGTGATTTCTAGTGTGGAACTGTCATAGGATGCCACCTGTGCAAAGAATCCAGTTGTGAAATTCCCTTGCTCTTGAATATTCCAAAGTCAACAGTCTGCTTTATTATAAGAAAATGAAAGAGTTTGGGAACAACACCAACTCAGCCACGAAGTGGTAGGCCACTCATACTGACAGGGAGGGGTTTGTGGATGCTAGAGCACATAGTGCCAAGAGCACCAAATCTCATGTGACCTTTAAATTAGCCCACATACAGTATAGTGAGAGCTTTAAGGAATGGGTTTCCATGGCCCAGCAGCTGCATCTAAGCCATTCATCACCAAGTCCAATGCAAAGTGTTGGAATCAGTGGTGTAAAGCAGATCGCCACTGGACTCTAGAGCAGTGTAGATGCATTCTCAGAGTGATCAATCAGGCTTTTTCATCTGGCAATCTGATGAGTTTGAGTTTGGAGGTTGCCAAGAGAAAGGTACACTTTAGACTGCATCGTGCCGAGAATGAAATTTGGTGGAGGAGGAATTATGGTGTAAATAGTTCCAGTGAAAAAATTGGAATGCTCCAGGATACCAAAACATTTTGGACAATTCTATGCTCCCAACCTTGTGGGAACAGTTTGGAGCAGGCCCCTTCCTTGTCCTACATGACTGTGCACTAGTGCACAAAACAAAGTACATAAAGACCTGGATGACAGAGCATGGTGTGTATGAATTTGACTGGCCTGCACAGAGTCCTGACCTGAACGCATTTGAACACCTTTGCGCTTTAAGAATAATGGCCGAATATTCCTATAAAACCAGTGCTTCTCAATTATTTGAGCGCCCCCCCTCCCTATGGAAGAAGAAAACATCTTGCCTGCCCCCCCAAATTAGTATAATTTGTCTATAAAATAATTATAAGTACATCTGCATAACACTGTATCCTTATTAGAGTATACAAGAATAAAAAAGAAATATGGACCAACTTACAACAAAGAATAGATGTATTGACTGTAACAGAAAAGATTCATCTTATCAGTGTGATTGGGGTGTAATGTCTGTAATTTCTTTGTCTTCATGCTGCCAACATTTTAGACACAGTAACACACCCGTCTTTCACAGGGAACCAAGCGCTACATACGCTTCGTCATAGTTCCTCGTCTTAGCGTTCAGGAGACTTTCGTTTGTCTCTCTCCGCCTGTCTTCTCATCGCTGTTAAATATGTTTTTATGGTGTCACTTGAGAGTCTGCTACACTTTGTGTCTCAACCTCTTACTCTCTACACCTACACTACCGAGCGCATGCTCCCTGCGCACACTCTGCCAATGAGAGCGCTACTCCCCCTAATGTAGTGGAGGTGCAATTGCACTTTATTCTAGGATGTAGAAAAAATAAATAGATAAATAATAAAAAAAATTTAAAAAAGCATTTCTCCAAGGTCAAACGCGCCCCCCTTGATGGAGCCGTCCCACTATTTGAGAACAACTGCTATAAACACACTCCACAACCTTGTGGACAGCCTTCCCAGAAGAGTTTAAGCTGTAATAGCTGGAAAAAGTGGACAAACATCATATTGAACCCTTTAGGTTAGGAATGGGATGGCACTTCACGAGCCAAAGCACGGAGCCATACTTTTGACAATGTAGTGCATTTCTAACAAGAACAAAAAAACACATGGCCAAATTCTCTCTAAAAGTTTGACATGGCCCCCACTGACATTTCTTCTCTGGTCCTCAGGAGCACCGTGGCTTGCTGTCGGTCAGGTATCCGATGGAACACGGCATTGTAAAGGACTGGAATGACATGGAGAGGATCTGGCAGTACGTCTATTCCAAAGAGCAGCTGCAGACCTTCTCAGAGGAGGTGAACTTCTCTATTCTTCCTTCTTGTTGCATATGGAAGATGCATCAATCAAATTTATATATTTTCAGATGTGATGTTGGAGTGTCACTTTTATTCTGATTGAATAATTAGTTGATTAATTCAAGTTGATTAACTCTGTTTTGCTCTCTCGTGTGTCTGGCAGCATCCTGTTCTGCTGACAGAGGCTCCTCTGAACCCCAGCAAGAACAGAGAGAAGGCTGCTGAGGTTTTTTTTGAGACTTTCAACGTTCCTGCTCTTTTCATCTCCATGCAGGCTGTTCTCAGTCTGTAAGAATCTCTGTTTTCATTCATAGGTCTTACGATTCTCAATCCATTCACAAAGCCAAATGAATTTCTAAATTTCAGAGAGTGACAAAATTGAAAATGTGGAAAACCTCTGCAATGTAGCAACAAGATAATCTACATCACACGCCTGCTACAGTTACATGCTACACACAGTGACATCTGGTGGTACCCTGTCTGTCCTCTGGCCCTCTGGCACCCTAGTGGTTCTCAAGGTATTCTGGTACCTTGGTAAACCCCAGTCACTCAGTTAACCCCCAACACCCCAGAACTTATTGGTTCTCTGATAGTAAACCCTGGAGTTGGACTTTTGAGCTTTCCTTTATTTCATGTTTGTGAAAGAGGATTCTTAACCAAATGGACTGAACTCCTGTGGATAATAGGAGAAAAAGAAATAGTGAGGTGCAGGGAGCAGAGACAGGCTGGAGAAAACGAGAAACATTTTCTGAACCTTTAGTGTAAAAATCAAAATAAACAATCATAAGAGATTATCATAGATCATAGATTAATCATAAGAGTAAGATTTCATCTCAACAGAAAACGTCCAGTGGACACAAAGTACCCTTAATGTGAGCATTAGCCTGATTATAGCTTCTGATTACTCAATCTGTAGAATACTCAATTACTAAAATAAGCAATAGCTGCAGCGTTAACCCTTATTAAATGACATTCTCCATGTTCTTTTCATTAAGAAACCAGCAGATACGTTGACAGAAATTGAAAGGTGGATACTGTAAAAAGGCTTGTGTGACTGTCAGACATATTAGAGGACACAATAATACAGTAGCTAATCTAAATTGGGGATCCTAAACTCAGGACCCTGAAGAACTATTCTGTATCTCATAGGTACGCCACAGGTCGTACCACCGGTGTTGTGTTGGATTCTGGGGATGGTGTAACCCACGTAGTGCCAATCTATGAGGGTTTTGCCATCCCTCACTCCATAATGCGTGTGGATATCGCTGGAAGGGACGTCTCGCGATACCTCCGTCTCTTGCTACGCAAGGAGGGCTACAATTTCAACACTTCGGCAGAGTTCGAGGTGGTCCGCACCATCAAAGAGGTGAGGTGATGAGTGAGATTGATCTGAACTGTTAAACATAAATTACTCAGTCTAATCAAATGTTTCATTCTTTGCAGAGAGCCTGTTATTTGTCTCTTAACCCCCAGAAGGATGAGACTTTAGAAACAGAGAAGGCTCAGTATGTTCTCCCTGATGGAAGTGCTTTAAATGTGAGTCCTGACGATAATAAAGATTTATCTTATTTTAAGCAAGGCTATATATCCCTTTGTGATAACGCCTTCTCCTCCTTTATGTCCAGATCGGTCCAGCTAGGTTCCGAGCTCCGGAGTTGCTATTCAGACCTGACCTGATTGGAGATGAGAGCTCGGGGATCCACGAAGTCCTGGCCTACGCCATCCAAAAGTCTGACATGGACCTGAGACGCACCCTGTTCTCCACTATAGTGCTGTGTGGGGGGTCAACCCTTATCAAAGGTTGGTATTAATAATGAAGTCATAGAATCAGCATTAAATCTTTCATACTGTTTTCAAATATATCCTTAGATGCACAGCTTTAATTAAGTGTCCAAAGGGTTCTTTTCATCCAACTAATGGTCAAAACACCAAACCACACGGTATATGAAACAAGCAACTGATCCTTTTATGAGGAAATGACTAATACAATCAATCTATTACCAAAAGAGTTGCAAATTATCTTTCTGTTGCAACTTTAACATTATATGTGGTTTATAGCATATGTGACTTCTCTTTACACTTTCCTTTAGACATGTATTAGAATTAATTAAAAGAAATGGCAAGCATTCAAACAGTTATTGTAGCTGTAAGCATTTGTTCGGTTTGACTGTCTCTATTCAACCAAAGGTCCTCTGTGCAAGAAGCTGTTCCACTCTATCATCACCATACAAATAGTGTTTCAGTAGGAGACAATGGAATGAAAGCAACTAGATCTATGGGCTGTGTGAAAGGAAGATCGTGGTAATTGAATGGTCCTTTTTTTTAAGGTTTTGGGGAAAGACTATTAACTGAAGTCAAAAAGCTGGCACCTAAAGACGTGAAGATCAAGGTAGGTCTAGATTGTGTTTCTGGGCAATGACAGATTCATCCTTATTAGCATGTGTGGAGAGACGTGATTCTGATTCTGTGGTGGTTTCTTTTCTCTCCAGATCTCTGCTCCACAGGAGAGGCTTTATTCCACATGGATTGGGTAAGAATTATGTTTTCTGCTAAGGGAATGTGAGTGTATGTCTTATGTAGAAAAATGTTCATTCATTGACAAAATGGATTGTACAACCTGATCATTCATTTTATCCAATTTTAATTGACAAAATCTAAAAATGAAAAGGATGTTTTGTTATTTATTTATTTATATGTATTTCAATTTTTAGGCTCAGGTCAATAATACGAAAGTTCAAAAAAAAAAAAAGGGCACAGGACTGAATTTGATAGTTTTAATAATCGTTGGGATTATTCACTTTTTTCCTGCACATTCTCTTCTACATTCCTCATTTTACATCTTTCCTTCAAAATGAAGGAAATAATGAAACAAAGCTTTGTTTTATCACCATATAAACTTTGCAAGGCAAACTATTAGTATTTTAATTTTTTTGTCCTTTGATCATGAAGTGGAACTAAATTTACACAATTTTACTTTTTTTTAAGAAATAAATACACTGAAAAGTGGTCCATGTGATATAATTTGGCCCCTTTACTGTCAGTGCAGCCAACTCACTCCAGGACAGTGCAAAGAAATATAGTTTAATATACAACAAAGAATAACTTTATTAACATAACATAACATCTGTGCTCGTAATAACTGTGAAGCCGAACGCTATATCCTCGTCTTAGCTTTCGGGTTACTTGCTTTTGTCTCATTTTTTTTTTCTCTCTCCACCTTTCTTTTCATCCCTGTTTAATATTTTTCAATTCAGCTAATAATCCCTGCACACAATCTGAAAATATGAGCGCCACTGCCAACTAGTGTAGTGGATTTGCAATGACATCGCCCCCCACTATTTGAGAAGCACTATTCCAGAAGTTCCTCGAGGATTTTGAATGATCCAATGTTGACTTAAATCAGTGCTTCTCAATTAAATCAGTGCTCAATTATTTTCTGTCTCCCCACGTCTATGAAATTGTTATAAGTACACCTCTGCATAACGCTGTATCCTTAATGTATAAGAGAATAAAAAAGAAAGAAATATGGAACAACTTACAACAAAGAATAGCTTTATTATTATTATTGTAACAGTAAAGATGTGCATTGGAAATTCAAAAATAAAATTAAATCCATTAATTAAACTATTAACATTTTTGACTGACCATGTCAAACCATATGATATTGAAAAAAAAATTACATAAAATTGGCTTATCAGTGTGATTTTGGTGTAAAATTTTTATGGTGTCACTTGAGGGTCTGCTACTCTTCGTGTCTACACTTCATACTCATATTCTGTGCTGTGTACTCCCTGCGCATACTCCCTGCCAATGAGAGCTCCGCGCTGCCTATTCTAGGACAATAAAAAAAAAAAAAGAAAAAAAGCATGTTCCCCAAAGTCAAACGTGCCTGCCTTGACAGAGCCTCAATATTTGAGAACCACTAACTTAAATAAATGATAACAGATGACCAGTGTGTAATTTTTTCTCAGAATAAATGAACCTGCTCTGCAATAGTCTCAAGAGGACTGTTTAAAGTGCATATATCCTCATGAAGACCAAGGAATACACCAGGCATGTCTGAGATTCTGTTGTGGAGAAGTTTAAAACAAGATTAGGATATATATATATCTCTGGCGGCGGCTCAATTCCCGTGTTCCTCGGCGTAGCTGATAGCCTTCAGCTTAAACTGAGCTTTGTAAGCGTGTCTCTTTGCCATTTTCAGGGTTGTTAAGACAGCAATGTTCTGCATAAAGCACATACCTGTTCTTTTATACACAAATCACGCCCCATCCACACCCACAAGCCCCCCTTCTAACGCACCCATGTTCTCTATCACGTCCGCACCATCATGGTTCTCAACTACGTCTGCACACAGATAGGGCGCTCTGGACGATAGGGCGCGCTGCACATTTTGAAAAAAATCTAAGACGTTTATATGCGCCTTATATACGGTACTCACAAATCCGGAAGTATAGAAATATTTTTTCTTTTCTGTCGCAGTGTCCCCATGCAACTCAAAAAAGCTATGCTTTGTTTAAAAACCTTGTGTTTTCATACTCTCTAGCTATCCCTTATTTGGTCATACAATGGCTCATTGTCACATGAAGAGTTGCTGTGGAAAGTCCAATTCTTACCAGAGAATTGCCTACCCATCTTCCTAAAAATATTGATCCTTGTTAGGATTAATCGTACGCCTTTGTATCCCTTTTAGTATTGCATGTATTTCCTATCTGGATTCTCAGATTATCAGGCACCCTCCCTTGCAGCTTTCATATCCATATTACACGTTTGATCTTTTGATCTTTCAGTTCAGCACTTATCACATTTTGTTCTTTGATTCCTTACAGTTCAGTTATAATGTTCATTCATTGTTTCTCTTATTTATTATTAGCTTGGCTACAATGTTTATAAATAATACAATGTTTTTAATTCGTTGGTTAGTGGTTACGTTCTGAATTAGACACCAGACGGAGTGTGACCTCTGGCCCAACACATGCATCGGTCTATATCCACTCTGGCATATGTAGGGCCTTATTTATGGTGTTAAATGTATGTAGTTGTTTGTTTCCCTATATGCAAAATGACATATTGAGTCACCATAGATGCCAGCTTTGCAACTCTTTCAACACTGGGGAAAAATGCAAAATGTATGTTTACCATAAAGTAACATTACACATCACCCTGAACACACCATTCCCACTGTCAAACATGGCAGCGACAGTATAATGGTCTGGAGCTGCTTTTCTTCAGCAGGGACAGGGAAAATGGTTAAAACCGAAAATGCTCAAAACCTATTAGCCTGCAAAGTCTTTTACCTTCCAACAAGACAATTATCCTAAACATTAAGCAAAATCTAGAATGGAATGGTTCAAAACTAAGTTTCCACATATCCAGGTGTTAGAATCTGTGGAAAGATCTGAAAACTGCTGTTCACAAACAATTTCCATCTAATCTTGACCTTGAGCTGTTTTGCAAGGAAGAATGGGCAACAATTAGTCTCTAGATGTGCAGCTGTAATTACAGAAAAAGATGGTTCTACAAAGTATTACCTCAGGGGGGTAATCAACTTTGCACACCCCATTTTTTCTTTTATTTCATTTCTAAAAAAAAAAAAAAAAAAGTTTAAAACCTTATAAATTTCGTTCCACTCTATGATTAGGTCCCACTTGGTGTTGGTCCTTCAAAAAATTCCAATTTTATATCTTTGTTTGAAGCCTGAAACATGGCATAATGTTTAAAATACTTTTGTAAGGCACTGTATCTAGAACACAAATGAAATAACAATGCCCCTATATAATACAACACAGTTATGCAAAAGCTTCATAACTTCACATAACATAGGCATCAGGCCTGGTTTAAACATGAGCCAAACTGCATTTGCAGAATATTCTAACCTTTTAATTCTTTCCCGATACATAACAGAAATATGAAATACCACAATGCAATGCTGTATTTTTTTCCTTTTTTGTAGTTATTGGATCAGTCAGAGCTATTTGTCAATGACACACTTCTGCTGTTTTCTGCTTTTCAATTAGCGGAACAATAACAGCCCACTGTCCCTGCTTCCACCACACTTCTGCAAATTTGTGAAATTAATAGATAAAATCTTCAGTCAATCTTCATCTTCCATTTTGTTTTATATTGTTTATTTATCCCAAATCTGCAGAAATGTGAGTGTGACACCTCTGACTGGCTGACAGTAGATAAAATCACACCATGAACATGGAGCCTGTGTATTTTCTTAATTTTTTGTATTGTTTCAATCATGAACCACAACCCTTGTCTCCCTTTCCGGCAGTGGCTCTATCCTGGCGTCGTTGGACACCTTTAAGAAGATGTGGGTGTCAAAGCGTGAATACGAAGAAGACAGAGCACGTGCCATCCACAGGAAGACCTTCTAGTTAGGGCTGACGGCTTGTGATAGATGCCCCCCTCCCCCAAGAACTGCCCTCAAACCTCCAACACCGTTCTTTCAGAGACATCCTCATCCCTGCACAAAGTTTCTTCTGGATACCTCTGGGTACTCTGCCTCATCCTTTATTCAATCAGAAGTCCTCCTGCTTTACCCAACACTCAGAACTTTCATCTCTGCTTGTTTTCTTAGTTACCTCCTCCTCCCCTCCTCTGGAGAGAACACTCAAACATTCAGTCACAGAGGGTCACAGGGACTGTCAGAGGGCTGATTACCACTGTGGACTCCTCTTTACTTACAGGCCATCTGTACTATTAATTAGTCCATATTGAAGTATTGGTATTGCAAACAAACCTGCAAGGTGTAGAAAATCTTGAAATGTCAATAAATGCAAATGTTTTCTTTTTTTGCTGCTGTTTTTTGAAATTCAGTTCCGTTTGAAATTTCCATTCCAAACTGAAGTGCTGAAGTTGGTGAAGATAAAGATCGCCCTTCTATTATAACCAAACACAGGGGTTAAGCATTTTAAGTGACAGAAACCAACCTGTTAACTGGTTCCTTCATCCTTTGGTACCTTGGTCCTTTAATGACTTGTACCTTGGTTTGCTTAAACTTTGGTCTCCTGGTATCTTGGTCCTTATCTGTCCCTTGGTCTCCTGGTGCCCTGGTGCCTTGGTTCCCTGGTACGTTGGTTGATTTTCTGGTACCTTGGTACTTTGATCCTCAAGTGACCTATACCTTGGTCCCTTGGTCCTTTAAGTTACCATGGACCTTGGTGTCCTGGTACCTTGGTCCCTTGGTAACCTGTTAAAAATCTGCTGTATTTCCATTAGTCTGGTTTTTTGTACTTGCAGCCTGTTTTGTGGAGATTTGGGAATTATGACTTAAGTCTTAACATTGTGTTTATCGAGACAAACATGCAAGCGTCTAGCTGCTTCTAAATGAACATTAATTTCATGCCAAGTGATTTTCTCTCTCAGAGTTTACTAATGTAAACTTTGAAAGAAAGTGGGCCTGCTGGCTTTCTAAACTACCTGCCTAATGATCCACTTTAATACTGACTTTACTCTGTCAGTTAGACATCTTGTGAAGGCTCTGGAGGTGTAGGGAGGGGAAGAGTGAAGAGGTAACAAAGCTGTTATTTATTTGTAATCACACAGCTGATCACTCAACTCTTCCAACAACTGCAACTTTATTGCTGTCTCACAATCGTTACTGGATCATCCAACAAAATATTTCTACTCACATGTAAACAAATTGGTGTGTAGCTGGTTCGGTTCACTGTGTTTGTGTCATTTCAGATTTACAAGATTGTGTCATAAATATATTAATCATCCAAATTTAATCTTGTAATTTAGATTCATTGGACTCTTATCTATCATATAAAATTTAAGCAGGTATTTACTGGACATTTTAAGCTACAGTATTTCAACCCTCATTTGACCAGCTGTTGCTGGTCAAATGAGGGTTGTAACAAGGGTCAAAGTTGTAACAAGGGTGGTTCTTCCCATAGGAATTTCCCAACAGAGTTGACGAGTGCAAAAACAGCATGACCCATAGACAAAGTCGCTGGGGTGAAAAAAAAAAGTCAAAATTTCCCTTTTTTTTATTGTAGTTTCAAATGAAAAATCAGCAGACAAGCAAACAGTAGCTAACTGAGTGAGCCCTCCTCTCTTTTCTTTGCTGAGTTGCAAAGTTGCATTAGTTGTGTAAAGATATCACAGACATGAAGTGGAATCCACACAAGCTGTGTGGTGGATGGTTAATTTTTCTATTCTCTCTCACCCCTATATACTATAGCATTCTGGGTCTTGTGATTTGCTGCATCTTCAAAGGCAGTAAAGGGGTCGTGTCTGTACTTCCTGTGCCCGCCTTACTCCAGAGTGTCTGCGCTGGGGCATCCACATCATCTGCTTTTGGGTGTTTTTTTTAAAAAAAAAAAAAAAAAAAAAGGTTGTAAAATGTCATCAGCCTTGTGTACAGTGGAATGCTTTTCAAAAACAACCACATAGAAACTATAGGATAACATACTAAAAGTGTACAATGCAGAGTGTAAGTGTATTCAAGTGTAAGCTTTTACTTTTTCTTAAATTCAATATAATAAATAAGTTAATCACTTCTGTTTGGATGTCTTGCTTTTTACATAAGTGAAACTAAATCAGTGGAACTGAAAACATTTTGAGCTGAATATACTTTTGACTGTAAATGGTCAAATTTACACATTAAACAATACACATTTATAAGCAGATTCTGAATTTGAAACCAGTGGACACTTTGTTTTAAACATTCATTAGATTCATTAAATTTTGAAATTTATTTCTATATACATTAATCCACAAGTGAAAACACATTTTGTAAACTCATTCTGTAAATGAAAAATATATTTTAAAAATACAATACTAAATAATTCTGTAAAAAAATCTGTACAGCAAAAGAAAATAGTTTTTTTTTTTTACCTTTTGCCACAACCCAGGCTTCAGCAAAAAAGTAAAATAAATTTAAGCATGATTATATATATGAAAGATTTCACAAGCTTTAAACATCTTGTTAAACACTGTTTAAGCAATCATTGAAATGGAAAGATTATCAGATCACTGAAAACCGACCAAGACCCAGCCATGCTCTAAACTTTCAGTTCAAACAGAGAGAACAATGATCAGTGATGATAGATTTAAATTGTTAAAATTTATGTGAAGATGGATGGATTCAAATACATTTTGCCATTTTGGAAAAAAAAACCTGTTGGAGTCTGCGAAAGACAATGATCCTAACCATAAAGCAAAATGTACAATAGAATTTTTAAAAAATGGCCAAGTCACCTCTCCATCTAACATTACTATGGAAGCTGGGGCAAAAACTTTAGTCTCTAGTGTGAAAAGCTGATAGAGACAAACCCAATAAGACTTGCAGCTGTAATCACAACAAAATGTGTTTCTACAAAGTATTGGGGGCCAAATAATTTTCACCCCCAACTTTTCAGATTTTTTTTTTCTTTAAAAATCATATAAATTTCCTTCCACTTCATGAAACACGACCGGTGTTGATTATTCACAAAAAAATCTAATTTTATATCTTCATGTTTGTTCATGTCAGAAAATTCAAAACTGTATTTAATGGAACAGGCTAAAGGACACTGGGAGAGCGTTGCTGTAGCCAAACATCAGTTTTCTATCTTACAGGGAAATTTGCAGCTGCTACAAAAGACTGCTGCTGTCATTAATGTTAAATAAGGCAATACACGGTATTACATTCCAGTTTTCTGCAGCTAAAATCTGGAACCTACCAGAGAATGTGAGACAGGCCTCAACGCTGACAATGTTTAAGACCAGGCTGAAAACAGTTCTGTTTAACCGTGCATATGAAAACTGAAAGTATCTTATCTACACTCTTCACTCTTTTTTAAATTAATGATGAATTCTATGTTTTATGTTTTTCCTTTTGTGATTTTATGTATGTTTTGCTCTCCTTTTGTGATTTTGTGTAACTGTAAAGCACTTTGAATTGCCCTGTGTATGAATTGTGCTCTACAAATAAACTTGCCTTGCCTTGCCTTGCCTATTAAAAAATGGGGTATGCAAACTTTTGATCAAGGTCATTTGTGTAGTTTCTGTTCACATTATGATTTAAAAAGAGTAAACAGTTTTGATAGTAAATGGCTTCACCCAGCTACTAAACCTGAGTGAAGAAAAATGTTTTGTGTTATCATTCATATGATAACACAAAAACATCCTGGATCCTGCCAGGGAATGTAAACATGCACAACTGTGCAACTACATGAAAAAGTCAGAAAGACAGAGAGATGTAAGTGGACGGTAGGATCCTGAGACTTTTTGTACACCAGGTGTGTGACACCTGTCAGGAAGCCCTGGTGTGATGTGATTCTTCTCTGTAACTGACCAAAGACTTTCAGGAACAAACAGCAACAAAACTATTGATGATGTCCTGCATTATCAATGTTTTACATCCTGCATTCTCCATAATTTACATGTGACACTCAATATTATGTTGTGTGACAAGTGTCTGCCAACATTTGCTAAAATAGACCCCGAACAACTGCTCATAACTCAAAAAACGTAATTCATAATCACAAAATGAGCATATCATGTGAGAGGTGAGGGTCTCCTGGTCATGTTGATGTATATTTTCTTTCCGTAGCTTGAAAAGTGCTGCCCTTGGAGGCTATGAGCCTCCAAGCGCAGCTAACTAGACATAGTAACGAATATTGCCACCAAAAGACATACCACACGATTCCTGGCTGAGCCCGTCGATTTGATATAACTATTGTGGGGGTTTGTGCACTGGGAGGTAGTTGGCCTGGCTGCACCAGCCCGAACTAACTAGACAATTCCCACAGCAATTGTGAGAGTTCAGGCTAGGCCGTTGGGCATCGGGACTCTCCTGTGGCTTTTTAAAACCTTTTCATGCCAGGGATGTGATCCTGGGGTCCCGCTGGTCATTACTGCCAAGTTTGGTATGTGTCGGACATTTAGATCCAAAGTTATTAAGGAAAATCCAACAGCCAATCAGCTGTCAGTCTGTCATATTGCTGGAGTTACCATGGTCATCAGTTTGGTAGTTATAGGACCTTAAGATCCAAAGATATTGAGGAAAAACCAGCAACCAATCAGCTTTCAGCCTGATGGAGTAAACAGCTTAGCCACCAAGCTGTGTTGTTTCTGTGGTCATTATGATATCAATTACAGTATCTGTAAACACAAATCATATGTGCTGCAGACTATCTCCATAGAAATAAATGGGGAATGAATTTGCACTGAAACAGCGAAAACATCGCTGTAGTGGACAGAACTTAGCTTGTGATGGTGCAGAGCATTTATTTTATTGCACAAACTTTAGTGAGCATGCAACCTTCATATCAAAAGTTATTAAGGAAAAACCAACAGCCAAAATGCACTGTCTGTCCTGCAGCATTAGCTGGCACTGTTGCTATGCACGCACACACCTGTTGAAACTCTTTGATGTAAACGAGCCATCAAAGTCCCAATTGACAAATTCTTCTACCACAGTGTGGGGGAGAAACCACTGTTTCATGCTCTGAGAGGGCTAAAATAGACCCCGAACAACTGCCTGAGAATTATCGCAGGTTAGTGTAGCTGAGATAGAGGAGTGTGGACCAATGTTTATGGAAAAGCTTCTATTGTTGAGGTAGGATGTGAACCAGTTTAGAGAAGTGCAAATGCATCCTGGGCTATGGTAGAACAATCTATTAATATGATGTGGTCTATTGTATTGAAAGCTGAGGTCAAGGAGGATGATTTTCTATAATCGAAGAGGACTAAATCATTATGGACTTTTAGATTAGTATAGAATAACTAATAGAATAGATTAGTGGATTCTATGCTTTGGTGTGGCTTAAAACAGGAATGTTTTTTTTACATTCAATTCAATTAAATTTATTTGTATAGCCCAGAATCACAAATCATTGATCTGCCCCAACAGGCTTTACAGTTTGTACAAAAGCAACACAACCTCCCCTGTCCTTAGACCTTCACATCGTACAAGGTAAAACTCCCTGAAAAACCCCTTTGACGGGGAAAAAAAAAAACGGAAGAACCCTCAGGAAGAGTAACAGAGGAGGGATCCCTCTTCCAGGACGGACAGGCGTGCAGTAGATGATGTGTGCAGGTGGAAACATTACAGGGAAATTTGGATATTACAAACAGAGAAACAGAAATGTAATGAATTGGTAGTAAGTTGAGGATGAGGCGCAGGATCCATCACAGCTTCCAGGTGAACCAGGACAGCATCAGACCCTCCAACATCCGTAGATCCCTCAGTGGCTGCACTGCAGCATGCTCTGTGAATGAGAAAACACAGGGCAGAACTCCAGGGCCACAGCAGATTTAAAAGTACAATAGTGGTTCATCAGTATCACATGATATTGTTTGGGTGTAGATAGGAGCGTAGTTGATTAAAGATAGCCTGTTCAAGAATTTTTTACATAAATGTTAGTAGGTACTGTAGATCTGGGGCTGAATGACTGCATGCCTGAAACAGGTTGGGACAGTGCAGGTGGTGATTGAACTCTTGAGAAATGAAAGGGATGCATTGGCCTATGACTCCCAAGACATCTTTCAGGAGGGCAGGTTGTTTGTTTCATGCTGTTGATGATGTATGAGAAAGTAGAAGAAAGAGTAGGAGGTGACTTGCCAGAAGTTGGACAAGTTCACAAGGTTTTGGCCAAGTTTCCACTAAAAATAGAAAATCCATGTATGAGGATAAAATTAAGTAATTTAAATGAGTTTTATTTGAGAAGGATCTCATATTTTAAAGAGCATGTATGTTACAGTAGTTTTAAGGGGATGTAGTGAAAGCAGGAGTTTATAGGGGCAATTGTTGTGCACAGTGTCTTTTTGAGAGGACACCATAGAGGAAGAGGAAGGCACTGGTGGGCATATATCTTGTTAATCATGTGTGTATTGCACCAAGTCTTGCAAATTTTCATACTGTTGTATTTTATGGTTCCAGAGTTTATTGCGATGAATTCCACCAGATTTTAAAAAATGACTAGCAATTCCAAAATAAGTAAAACTGTCATTTATGCTATGCATAGAGACTGGTGCCAGTTGTGGCAGTAGAAGAGTTGGCTGATAAGACTGATGAGACTGATAAAACTGTTTGATAACCCAAACTTTTGAATCCCAGGAGGAGTGAATTATTAAAGGCATGTTATTTAAACCAAGTAAATCATCCAGAGATTTAAATTAAAATCGCACACATATACAAACATGCGGACAAGACACCTTTGGATTATTCACCATCAGGCGAATCAAAGTGGGTGAATTATCACTTTTTTTTATTACTTATTTAATATTTTCTGCTCCTTTGTTGAAGATATATTGAGATTAGGCTGTGTTTTGTGTGTGTGTGTGTGTGTGTGTGTGTGTGTGTGTGTGTGTGGCTCCTCCTCCTGGCTCCTCCGCCTGGCTCCTCCTCCTCTGCCTACGTACGGTGAGCGTATTGCATCACTCTCTGTTACTCTAAGCTTTGTTGTGTGTGTGGCAGCGTCTCTGCGTCGCTGCTTACTTTTTCTCTATTATCATTTCAAAAAATTCAATTGGCATCTCCAAAGTTAATCCTTCCAACGTACGATAGTGTCATTCACGCACCCTCCTACTGCCTCTTACTTTAGCGTTTCCCTCGCTCATATCCCGGTCGCTCGTTGTATTGGCTCAGCTAACCTAGCTTGCTCGGCTAGCTTGAATTGCTCAGCTAACTTAGCTACGATGGCTTCTCTCGCTCCCTCTCCTACTGCTTTTTCCTGCTCAGGGTGTCTTATGTTTAGCTATTCCCCTGCCTCCATTAGTAGTAACGGTACTTGTATCAAATGTAATGTTGTGTTAGACTTGGAGGCGAGGGTTCGTGAGGTAGAAACTCGGCTCCATATGTTAGATAGCCAGTCATATGCTAGGGTAGCTAGACGGTCCCTAGTCTCCCCAGACACCACCAGCGTAACCTGCAGCTCCCCGGCAGTAACCGCCGCGGTCCGAGTTATTAGCCCCGGGCCGAGCTAACGGTAGCTTAGCCTTTAGCTTAGCCGCTAGCGCCCCCGCAATTTTCGAGCCGCCGGAAAAACAGCGCACTGGGTGATTCAGTAGGCAACTTAAACTGAAGCCCTCGGGTACCAACAACACTGTTCACGTATCGAACAGATTTCTCCCACTCAGCGAAATACCCGCTGCTAGGACTAGGCCTAGATTTTAAAGGATTATTATTCACGTTGGCGGTAACGACGCCTGTGCTCGTCAGTCAGAGGTTACAAAGATTAATGTGGAGTCGGTATGCACCTATGCAAAGTCCATGTTGGACACTGTAGTTTTCTCTGGCCCCCTGCCGAACATGACTAGTGATCTCATGTTTAGTCGCATGAAGTCTTTCCTCCGCTGGTTTTTGGGTTGGTGCCCAGATAATAATGTGGGTTTCATAGATAATTGGTCGACGTTCTGGGGGAAACCTGGTCTGATAGCCAGAGACGGCACACATCCCACCCTGGATGGAGCCTCTCTCTTATCCAGGAATATGTTGCTCTTTATCACCCGAAAACCGTGACTACACAGAGTTGAGTCCAGGAGGCAGAGTCGCAGTCCTAGACGCTTCTCTGTGTCTCCCTTAGAGCAGTCACCCACTCAGAACTACATAGAGACGGTGTCTGTCCCCCGACCACTTAATTCACTTACATCATTTAAACCTTTCACATCCAACAATAGGAGACGAGTCACCCACAGCAACTTAATTAATATTAGCACTAATTCAGCCATAAAGCAACAGGACTGGAGCGTGAAATGTGGACTTCTAAACATTAGATCTCTGTCATCCAAAGCTTTGGTAATAACTGATTACTCTGACTTGCTCTGTCTTACTGAAACCTGGCTGCATCCTGATGAATATGTCAGCCTGAATGAATCCACTCCTCCCAGCCATATTAACACTCATATTCCTTGTGACAGCGGCCGAGGTGGTGGAGTTGCAGCCATTTTCAACTCCAGTTTACTGATCAACCCTGAACCAAAGTGTAGCTACACATCATTTGAGAGCCTTGTGCTTAGTCTCTCCCACCCAAATTGGAAATCACTACAACCAGTCATTTTTATCACTGTGTACCGCCCTCCAGGCCCATATTCAGAATTTTTATCAGAATTCTCAGAGTATCTCTCAAGTTTAGTACTCAGGACAGATAAAATAATCATGGCAGGTGACTTTAATATTCATGTCGATGTTGACGTGATAGCCTTGGCTCTGCCTTCCTCTCTTTACTGGAGTCAATCGGCTTTTCTCAGTAAATGTGAATAAGAGTAAATGTGCCCACCCATTGCTTTAACCACACCCTTGACCTCGTCCTGACATACGGCATCGAGGTTGAACACTTATCTGTCTTCCCACAGAATCCCCTTCTGTCAAAACATTATCTAATAACTTTTGAATTCCTGTTATTAAACTACTCACCACCTGAAAAAAGCATACTCACTCGATACCTAACTGACAGTTCTATATCTAAATACAAGAAGGTGGTTCCCTCAGTATTTAATTTACTGCCTTGCCTCACCACAGCTATGGATTTATATGCTGTTGCAGGTCCATCTAAAATAGATAAACTTGTTGAGAGTGCTGCAAGTTCACTGCGAATGACCCTTGACTCCTTTGCTCCCCAAAAAAAAGAAGTTATTAAACAAAAAAGAGTCGCACCCTGGTATAACTCTCTCACCCGTAGACTAAAGTTAACCTCTCGGAGGCATGAACGAATATGGTGTTCCAGCAAACTGGAAGAAGCTTTACATGCATGGAAAGAGAGTCTCAGAATGTACAGGAAGGCCCTACGTAATGCCAGAGCTGCTTATTATTCCTCACTGATAGAAAAAACCAAAAACAATCCAAGGTTCCTCTTCAGCACGTTAGCTTCACTGACTAAATGTAACTACACTATTGATCCACGTATTCCTACAACCCTCAGCAGTGATGACTTCATGGACTTCTTTAACGATAAAATTCTGACAATAAGAAACAGAATTTATCACCTTGTTCCATCCACTGGCTCTAATCTGCCCTCAGATGCTGTTATTGTAGAGACAGATGAAATAACTAATATTCACCTCGACACATTTACTTCAATCAACTTCGCTGAACTAGCTTCACTGATGTCGTCATCTAAAACTTCAACCTGTCTTCTGGACCCTGTTCCATCCGGATTGCTAAAAGACATTTTCCCTTTGATTAGTCCTTCCTTACTAGAAATACTCAATATGTCTTTATTATCTGGCTATGTACCACAGTCCTTTAAAGTAGCTGTAATTAAACCTCTCCTTAAAAAACCTGCCCTCGACTGAAGTTTTATGGCCAACTATAGACCCATTTCCAATCTTCCCTTCCTCACTAAGAATTTGGAAAAAGCAGTTGCTAAACAGATGTGTGACTTTTTACACAACAATAGCCTTGGCTCTGCCTTCCTCTCTTTACTGGAGTCAATCGGCTTTTCTCAGTAAATGTGAGTAAGAGTAAATGTGCCCACCCATTGCTTTAACCACACCCTTGACCTCGTCCTGACATACGGCATCGAGGTTGAACACTTATCTGTCTTCCAACAGAATCCCATTCTGTCAAAACATTATCTAATAACTTTTGAATTCCTGTTATTAAACTACTCACCACATGAAAAAAGCATACTCACTCGATACCTAACTGACAGTTCTATATCTAAATACAAGAAGGTGATTCCCTCAGTATTTAATTCACTGCCTTGCCTCACCACAGCTATGGATTTATATGCTGTTGCAGGTCCATCTAAAATAGATAAACTTGTTGAGAGTGCTGCAAGTTCACTGCGAATGACCCTTGACTCCTTTGCTCCCCAAAAAAAGAAAAAAAAAAGAGTCGCACCCTGGTATAACTCTCTCACCCGTACACTAAAGTTAACCTCTCGGAGGCATGAACGAATATGGTACTCCAGCAAACTAGAAGAAGCTTTACATGCATGGAAAGAGAGTCTCAGAATGTACAGGAAGGCCCTACGTAATGCCAGAGCTGCTTATTATTCCTCACTGATAGAAAAAAACAAAAACAATCCAAGGTTCCTCTTCAGCACGTTAGCTTCACTGACTAAATGTAACTACACTATTGATCCACGTATTCCCACAACCCTCAGCAGTGATGACTTCATGGACTTCTTTAACGATAAAATTCTGACAATTAGAAACAGAATTTATCACCTTGTTCCATCCACTGGCTCTAATCTGCCCTCAGATGCTGTTACTGTAGAGACAGATGAAATTGTCATGTCTCGTCGTAAATGTTAAGTTATCACTCGTGTTGTCTTGTCGTGCACTTTCTGTTTTATTTTGAAATGACTCTTCCCTCTTGTTTCAGGCACCTTTGCTTCCTGCCCTTGTGTGTTTCCGGCCACTGTGATTGCCTTCCCCTGCCCTGATTGTTTTCACCTGTGCCCTGTTACCTTGTCTATATATTGTCTGTGTCTCCCCTTGTCCTGTGCCAGTTCGTCATGCCCCATGTCTCATGAACCAGCGCCCAGCTCCAGGTCCTTCCAGGTTGTGTGTTTTGTGCCTGTCCACTTAGTTTCCAGTCTTGTTTTGACAGCCTTTCCTTTGTTACTTTTCCTAGTTATCATTAGTCCAGTTTTCCTCGCAAGAGTGATTTTTTTGTTAACCTCGCAAGAGTGATTTTCTGTTGGTACTTTATAGAATTAGTTTAGTAGTATTTTCCTCCTTGAGAGTGATTTATGTTTTGGTACGGAATTGTAATAAAGACTTTCCCTTTTTGAACGAACTGTGAAGAGTCGTGCATTTGGGTTCAGCCTCCGGCCCCCCGCCTTGTGTCAGTACGAACTGGCCAGCCATGAACCCAGCCGACTCCAGCCAGCTGACCGCAGCGGTCCACTCCCAGGAAGCACGACTAACAAGGCAGGAGGAACACCTGACATCCCTTGCCCGAGGGTTGCAAGGGTTGGCCAACAGCCAGGACAGTTTTAAGGCAGTTATGACCACGGAGATGAGGGAGTTAGCCCTGCAGATCAAGCAGGCCCTTCCTCGATCACAGCCTGAACCTTCTCCACCCCCGAACTCTTCTGCTACTCCTGCTTCACCTGGATCACCTTCAGCCTCGCTCCGGCTAGCCCCGCCAGAGAAGTTCTCCGGAGAAGGTGATAACTGTAAATCTTTTATCGTACAATGTGAGCTACACTATGAACTCCAGCACTCAGCCTTCCCGACAGACTCAGCCAAAGTGGCTTTTATGATTTCCCACCTTACGGGACGAGCGGCGGCATGGGCGACCGCAGAGTGGGCTCGAGGAGCGTCAGTTTGCTCCTCCATAGACTCTTTTAAAGACTCTTTAAGGAAGGTCTTCGATCGCACAGTACCAGGGAGGGAGGCGGCAAGAGAGCTGAGTACGATAACGCAAGGCAGTCGCACGGTGGCCGACTACGCCATCCACTTTCGCACCATAGCTGCTGACAGCGAGTGGAACGAAGCGGCCCTACGGGACACGTTTTTGACGGGGCTCGCTGCCTCCGTTCGGAGCTTACTAATCCCCCTGGATTTACCCGCAGACTTGGACTCCCTCATCGCCCTAGCCATCCGGACGGGCAATCGGCTGAGGGACTGGGAGAGGGAGACCGTGACGCCTCTTCACCACCGGATAGCTGCTCAACCCGCCACGCTGTCACATTTTTCTCCACAGGCTGCAGCACCCCCAGAGCCCAGGGAGGAGCCGAGGCAGTTGGGGCGGGCAAGGTTGTCCAGAGAGGAGCGACGGCGCCGGTTACTGGAGGGCAGATGTTTTTACTGTGGAGAGACTGGACATCTGCTGGCTGCATGTCCAGTGAAAGGTGGGCGCCCAGCAGGGAGGGGAGGTACTCGGGGGCGTCAGCTGTCTACGCCAGAAACTCCCCCTCGCGCACTGACTACTGTCCAGGTAATCCTGACGGATTGCTCTATTTCAGTAGGGGCTTTAATTGATTCAGGGGCCGATGAAAGCTTGTTAGACTGGGATTTGGCCCGCAAGTGGCAAGTTAAGACTGAATTGTTATCCCAGCCTCTGGAAGCCACTGCTCTTGATGGCCATTTTATTTTTAGGATAACCCATAAGACTGAACCGCTCCATGTTCAGGTTGGTGACCACCATGAACAGATGTCTTTTCACCTTTTTAACTCTGCTCGGCATCCAACGGTTCTCGGATACCCATGGCTGTCTAGGCACAACCCCCATGTTAAGTGGGAGACCGGAATTATCACAGCCTGGGGAGAGAATTGTGTAGAGAACTGTTTAGCCGTGGGTCAGAGACGGGCAATAGGTCAAGTCTATACTAGAGGGGCAGACCCATCTCCTGGGGAAGAACCAGACCTAGCAACTGTACCCGTGGATTACCATGACTTGGGGGAGGTATTCAGCAAAAGCAAGGCTGCGTCCTTGCCTCCCCACAGACCATATGACTGTGCCATTGACTTAATTCCAGGTGCTCCAATTCCTAAGGGGAGACTTTATGCCATTTCGGGCCCTGAGAAAAAGGCCATGAAGGAATACATTGACAGCTCACTCAAGGCTGGCCTTATTCGTCCCTCGTCATCTCCTGCGGGAGCCGGTTTCTTTTTTGTGGGAAAGAAAGACGGCTCCCTCCGTCCCTGCATAGACTATAGCCCCCTTAATGCCATTACAGTTAAGAACCGCTACCCTCTGCCCCTTATGGCCTCCGCTTTTGAACAGCTCCAGTCAGCGAAGGTATTCACGAAGCTAGACTTGAGAAACGCTTACCACCTGGTTCGGATTAGAGAGGGGGATGAGTGGAAGACTGGTTTTAACACACCATCAGGGCACTATGAATATTTAGTCATGCCATTTGGACTTGCCAACGCCCCTGCAGTATTTCAGGCTTTTGTTAATGATGTCCTCCGTGATTTTTTGAACTTGTTTGTGTTTACTTGGACGACATTTTGATCTTTTCCCCTGATCAGCATACTCATGTCCATCATGTCAGACTGGTTCTCCAGCGCCTGCTGGAGAACCAGCTATATGTTAAAGCAGAAAAATGTGATTTCCATGCCGATACAGTATCGTTCCTTGGCTTTATTGTAGCCTCGGGACAGATACGGATGGACCCGGCTAAAGTTAGCGCTGTGGCTCAATGGCCAACTCCTGATAGCCGCAAGAAGGTTCAGCAATTTCTGGGGTTTGCTAACTTCTATAGGCGGTTCATCAGAAACTTCAGCGCAATAGCAGCTCCACTCCATGCATTAACATCTCCTCTGACACCCTTCCAGTGGTCCCCAGAGGCTGACCAGGCATTCAGGAGGTTGATTGCCATGTTCACGACAGCGCCCATTCTCACAATGCCTGACCCAAATCGTCAGTTTGTGGTGGAGGTGGATGCCTCCAGTGAAGGAGTGGGGGCTGTTTTATCTCAGCGGTCAGAAGGACCAAAAGATGCACCCCTGCGCTTATCTTTCCAGACGGCTCTCATCAGCTGAGCGCAACTATGACGTCGGGAATCGGGAGCTACTGGCGGTGAAGGTGGCCCTGGAGGAGTGGCGACATTGGCTGGAGGGAGCTCAACAACCATTCCTCGTCTGGACGGAACATAAAAAATTAGAGTATATTAGAAAAGCCAAACGCTTAAATGCACGTCAAGCTAGATGGACATTGTTTTTTAACCGCTTTGATTTTGTCTTGTCTTACAAGCCGGGGTCCAAGAACACTAAGCCAGACACTCTCTCTCGCCTTTATGACCCCGAGTCTGTTGCCAAGGTCCCCGAGTCCATCCTGCCACTGAAACGTGTGGTAGGGGCGGTAAATTGGCAGATAGAAGCTGAGGTGAAGCAGGCCAACGGTGAGAGCCCGCCACCTAGTGGTTGCCCAGCCAATCGGCTGTTTGTCCCAGCGCCCCTGCGACCTCAGGTGATTCACTGGGCTCACACCTACCTGCTTACCTGCCACCCAGGGGTGAGCCGTACTATGTTTGTCGTCAGGCAACGCTTCTGGTGGCCTGCTATGGAACAGGATGTCCGGGAGTATGTGGAGGCCTGTCGAGTCTGCGCCCAAAACAAGACATCCTCGAGACCTCAGATGGGATTGCTCCATCCCCTCCCAGTTCCCAGTCGGCCCTGGTCGGACATTTCACTGGACTTTGTTACGGGACTTCCCTTATCTGAAGGTAACACCACTGTATTGACAGTGGTGGACCGTTTCTCCAAGATGGTGCATTTCATTGCCTTGCCTAAGTTGCCGTCAGCCAAGGAGACGGCTGAGATAATGCTAACCCATGTTTTTCGCTTACATGGCCTCCCTAGAGACATAGTATCCGACCGGGGCCCTCAGTTTGTATCACGTTTCTGGTCTGAGTTCTGTGCGCTGATTGGGGCCACAGTTAGCCTCACGTCGGGTTACCATCCCGAGTTCAATGGACAGACCGAACGCCTCAACCAGGAGCTGGAGACTTGCCTCCGCTGCCTCATCTCCCAGAATCCATCAACCTGGAGTAAGCACCTGGCTTGGGTCGAGTATGCCCACAACTCCCTTCCCACCGCAGCCACTGGTCTGACACCGTTTCAAGGCGCCTATGGTTACCAACCTCCACTGTTTCCTGACACAGAGAAGGAGGTAGTGGTGCCGTCGGCGCATGCTCTGGTTCGTCGTTGCCGGCGGGTCTGGGCAGCAGCCCGCAGGGCCCTCCTGCGGACCTCGGCCCGGATGAAGAGGGCTGCTGACCGGAGGCGCTGCCCAGCACCAATCTACAAGCCTGGCCAGAAAGTCTGGCTATCCACCAGGGATCTGGTCCCTTTGATCTTCCCTTTGATTAGTCCTTCCTTACTAGAAATACTCAATATGTATTTATTATCTGGCTATGTACCACAGTCCTTTAAAGTAGCTGTAATTAAACCTCTCCTTAAAAAACCTGCCCTCGACTGAAGTTTTATGGCCAACTATAGACCCATTTCCAATCTTCCCTTCCTCACTAAGAATTTGGAAAAAGCAGTTGCTAAACAGATGTGTGACTTTTTACACAACAATAACTTATATGAGGATTTCCAGTCAGGTTTTAGAATGAATCACATCACAGAGACAGCTTTAGTTAAGGTGTCAAACGATGCGTCTGATAAAGGATTCATTTCCATCCTTGTTCTGTTAGATCTTAGCGCTGCATTTGACACAGTCGACCATCAAATCTTGTTACAGAGACTAGAGCATCTTATTGGTATAAAAGGGACTACACTAAACTGGTTTAAGTCCTGTTTTTTAGAGGTCCCAATTTGTCCATATCAATAATGTTTCTTCTATCCATACCAAAGGTAATCATGGGGTTACACAAGGTTCTGTGCTTGGACCAATATTTTTCACTATCTATATGCTCCCATTGGGTAAAATCATTAGAAAACACACTATTAGTTTTCCACTGTTATGCTGATGATACACAACTCTATCTATCAATTAAGCCAAATGAAACCAATCAGCTAGCTAAACTTCAAGCCTGTCTTAAGGATATAAAATCCTGGATGACCTGCAATTTCCCTTTACTGAATTCAGACAAAACAGAAATTATTGTACTCGGGTACGAAATCCTGAGGAACTCAATATCCAGTGATATAGCTATCCTGGATGACATCTCCCTGGCCTCTAGCTCCACGGTGAAAAAACTGGGAGTCATTTTCGACCACGACTTGTCATTCTCTTCCCACATTAAACATATTTCCAGGACTGCCTTTATTCACCTACGCAACATAGCAAAGGTCAGACACTTCCTGTCTCTGAAAGATGCGGAAAAACTTATTCATGCATTTATTACTTCCAGGCTTGACTACTGCAACTCTTTACTGTCCGGTTGCACCAAAAGGTCACTAAGGACTCTCCAGCTGATCCAGAATGCAGCTGCACGTTTATTAACTGGCGCTAGAAGAAGGGAGCATATCTCACCTGTATTAGCCGCTCTACACTTTCTGTTTTATTTTGAAATGACTCTTCCCTCTTGTTTCAGGCACCTTTGCTTCCTGCCCTTGTGTGTTTCCCGCCACTGTGATTGCCTTCCCCTGCCCTGATTGTTTTCACCTGTGCCCTGTTACCTTGTCTATATATTGTCTGTGTCTCCCCTTGTCCTGTGCCAGTTCGTCATGCCCCATGTCTCATGAACCAGCGCCCAGCTCCAGCTCCAGGTCCTTTCAGGTTGTGTGTTTTGTTCCTGTCCACTTAGTTTCCAGTCTTGTTTTGACAGCCTTTCCTTTGTTACTTTTCCTAGTTATCATTAGTCCAGTTTTCCTCGCAAGAGTGATTTTTTTGTTAACCTCGCAAGAGTGATTTTCTGTTGGTACTTTATAGAATTAGTTTAGTAGTATTTTCCTCCTTGAGAGTGATTTATGTTTTGGTACGGAATTGTAATAAAGACTTTCCCTTTTTGAACGAACTGTGAAGAGTCGTGCATTTGGGTTCAGCCTCCGGCCCCCCGCCTTGTGTCAGAAATAACTAATATTCACCTCGACACATTTACTTCAATCAACTTCGCTGAACTAGCTTCACTGATGTCGTCATCTAAAACTTCAACCTGTCTTCTGGACCCTGTTCCATCCGGATTGCTAAAAGACATTTTCCCTTTGATTAGTCCTTCCTTACTAGAAATACTCAATATGTATTTATTATCTGGCTATGTACCACAGTCCTTTAAAGTAGCTGTAATTAAACCTCTCCTTAAAAAACCTGCCCTCGACTGAAGTTTTATGGCCAACTATAGACCCATTTCCAATCTTCCCTTCCTCACTAAGAATTTGGAAAAAGCAGTTGCTAAACAGATGTGTGACTTTTTACACAACAATAACTTATATGAGGATTTCCAGTCAGGTTTTAGAATGAATCACATCACAGAGACAGCTTTAGTTAAGGTGTCAAACGATGCGTCTGATAAAGGATTCATTTCCATCCTTGTTCTGTTAGATCTTAGCGCTGCATTTGACACAGTCGACCATCAAATCTTGTTACAGAGACTAGAGCATCTTATTGGTATAAAAGGGACTACACTAAACTGGTTTAAGTCCTGTTGTCCTGTGATACTGTTGAACCACTATTGTACGTTTAAATCTGCTGTGGTTCTGGAGTCCTTCCCTGTGTTTCTCATTCACAACGCATGCTGCAGTGCAGCCACTGAGGGATCAACGGATGTTGGAGGGTCTGATGCTGTTCTGGTGAAACCTGGAAGCTGTGGATCCTGCTCCTCATCCTCCACTTCTACCAACATTAATTACATTCCTGTTTGTCTGTTGTAATATTCAAATTTCTCTGTAATGTTCTCCACCTGCACACATCATCTACTGCACGCCTGTCCTTCCTGGAAGAGGGATCCCTGCTCTGTTACTCTTCCTGAGGGTTCTTCCTTTTTTTTCCCTGTTAAAGGGGTTTTTTAGGGAGTGTTACCTAGTACGATGTGAGGGTCTAAGGACAGGGGATGTTGTGTTGCTTTTGTACGAAATGTAAAGCCCTTTGGGGCAAATCTGATGTGTGATTCTGGGCTATACGAATAAATTGAATTGAATTAAATTGAAATGCTTCACAAGGTCATGGCTCCAGAGGCATGTCCCAGTAGCAGCAGCGTTCTGACATACCTGCCTTCAGTCACCTCATTGCTTCTGCACACTCGGCTGACTCCGCTTCCCATGCTCCAAGAGCCTCACCTTCCTACTCTTAGTGCAGCTGGTTCCTGCTCTAGTACTCCCTAGTGTTCAACCTACAGCCCCTACAACACCTACATGATAGACAGAGCTAAGGTGGCTTTCCTGGTTAGCCTCCCACCGGCCAAGTGGCACAGTAGACAGCTGCAGTGTTGGAGCACAGTCCCTCGGTCTTCTCCTCCTCCTACCAGACTTTCACAACTGAGATGTGGATGATCACCTGATTTGGGGCAAGGAATCTGTCAGCCGCCTGCTGTCTTTCCACCAGGGATTCGGGTCTATAGCTGACTTTGCCATAGAGTTCCTCCTCCTCACCACAGAGAGCAGATGGGACCAGGCGGCACAGTAGAGTGTCTTCACCAAGTCCCTGAGTGACTTTTGGATGAGCTTGTATGAGGAAGAGGCACAGTAAACCCGGTGGCAGACTGCTCCCACCCGTACAAGCTCTGGTTCCTGAACCTCCCACAGGTTTCCCTACCTAGGTACAGTTTCTTAGTTGCACAGCCTGCTGTAGAAAACATGCCACTGGGTTGCTTTCAGATGGAGCTTACAGAGCACAAGAGAAGAATCCAGGAGGGGCTCTGTATTTAAAGCGACCAATTGGGTCGTTTCTGAATGACCCTTTCTGCTAAACGCCTAGGCTCACATAAGGATGGAGAAATTCAGGTGAGCCGAGTCCAACCCCATCACACAGCTGCACTAGTGGACCTAGTGGGAGACTGTGCTTTTTGGTACTATAAGTCAATCCCTCTCACCTCCGTGATCCACTCTATCGTAGACAATAACTTCCTTGCCAACCACCTGGTCATGCAACACCCAGCCTCGCAGAGTGAATGCCTTGGATGGCCGGCCCCATGGCACACATCAGGATGGTCCCCTTCTCCTTCATTACACCCAATAACTACCAGGAACTTTTCTAGACTCTGGTCATTCCCTCTATTAACTCACCTCTAATCCTTGGCCTTCTCTGGTTCAAGCACAATCCCCATAATGACACACAACACCCATTTATGTCAGTTGGAGACAATGTCAGACACTGTAATTTTCTTTGGTCCCCTGCTGAACATGACTAGTGATACAATGTTTAATCGCATGAGATATTTCAAGAGTTGGTGCTCAGACAATAATGTGGGTTTTATAGACAAGTGGTTAAGGATCTTGGTTAAATCTCTTTTGAAAGCAAGAGACAGCATATATTTCCCTTTGAAATGTACCACTCTCTTATTTAGGAACATGGTGGACTTTATCACCTAAAAACCCTGAATTGAGTCTAGGAGGCAGTGTTGCGGTCCTAAACAACTCTCTGTGTCTCCCTAAGAGCAGTCACCCACTTTAAACTTTATTGAAACTGTGTTTGTCCCCTGACCATTCAATTTGGCCTTCTCTTCTCTCTTCTATATCAAACAACAGAAGGTGAGTTACACATAGTTATATAATTAGAATTAGCACCACGAAGCAGCAGGAATGGAGAGTAAAATGTGGCCTTTTAAACATTACTCTGTCATCGAAAACTGCATCATAAGGGATATGTTAGCCTGAATGATTCCACTCCTCCTAGTCATATTGATACTCAAGACACTGGCTAAGGTGGTGGAGTTGCAGCAGTTTTCAACTCAAGTTTATTGAACAACCCTGAGACAAAGTGTAACTATACATTGAAAGCCTTGTTCTTAGTATTTCTCAGCCAACTTGATAAACACTACAACCGGTATTAAGTCTTGAGTGTACTGTCCTCCAGACTCTTATACAGAATTATTATTATTTTTTGTAAGATTCTTTTAAGTCTAGTTTTTAGGACATATGATATAACCACAGCAGGTGATTTTAATCTCCCTGTTTATATTGACAAAGATAGCCGTGATTTTGCATTTCTCTCTTTACTGGAGTCAATCAGCTTTTCTCAGAGAGTAGACATGCCCACTGATTGCTTTAAAGACCCTAAACCTCATTCTGACGTACGGCATCAAAGTTGAACATTTATTTGTTTTTCCACAGAATCCCCACCTATCGGACCATTTAAAATAACTTTTGAATTCCTCCTATTGAACATCTCCTCACCTGACAGACATATATTCACTAGATGTCTAAGTGATTCCCTCACTATTTAATTCACATCCCTCAGCAGTAACAACTTCATTGGCTACTTCAATGACAAAATTCTTGCAATTAGAGACAGAATTTATCATTTTTTCCATCAACTGGCACCAATCTGCCCTCAAACACAGGGACAGACAAAAGAACTAACATTTTTCTAAACTAATTTTCTTCAGAGAGATCCCTTCTCTGTTAGGGAGGGATTTTTTCTCTTGACACCATCACTCCTCTAAAAAAAGAAGTTAGTTGAACAAAAAAATTGCACCCTGGTACAACTCAAACCCATAAAGTGAAGCTAACTTCACGAAGAATCAGACAAAAACCTAAGTTCCTTTTTTAGCGCTTTAGCTTCACTGACAAAATGTAACTACTCTATTGATCCAAGTATTTATACATCCCTCAGCAGTAACAACTTCATTGGCTACTTCAATGACAAAATTCTCGCAATTAGAGACAGAATTTATCATTTTTTCCATCAACTGGCACCAATCTGCCCTCAAACACAGGGACAGACAAAATAACTAACTAAACTAATTTTCTTCAGAGAGATCCCTCCTCTGTTAGGGAGGGATTTTTTCTCCTCAAGGGTTATTTTAGGGAGTTGTACAAACTGTGAAGCCCATTGGGTTAAAACTGTGATTTAGGATATACAAATAAAATTGACTGAATATATATATATATATATATATATATATATATATATAAATTAAACCCCTATATTATAATTAAACCCTCAAAAAATCTACATTTGAGGTAATTTTGCCAACTTTAGACCTACATCCAACCTTCACTTTCTCTATAAGATCCTGGAAAAAGCAGTCACCAAACAGTTGTGTGACTTTAAACACAACAATATTATTTACAAGGATTTGCAATCAGGATTTATAAATCCTTAGTGACAAAATCAACTATCAGGTATTATTACAGAAACTTGTATCTTGCTGTCATAAAAGGGACTGCATTAAACCAGTTTTAAGTCCTAGCTCTCACTTTTCATGTTAATAATCTTTCTTCTATCCATACAAAAGTTACACATGGAGTTCCGCAAGGTTACCCTGTGTTTTCTCATTCTTAGAACATGCTGCAATGCAGTCACTAAAGGATCTTCAGTTGTTGGAGGGTCTGTTGTTGTCCTGCTTCACCTGGAGACTGCAATGGATCCTATCACCTTATTCTCCAGATACAACACAATTCAATATATTTGTTATTCTATTTAATGTCATATTCAACATTTCCTCTTTGAATGAATTGTTTCCATCCGTGCACATCATCTATTGCATGCCTGTCTGTATTGGATGAGGGATCCTTCTTCTGTTGCTCACAAGCAGCCAAAAAATTGGTGGTTCAATTCCCGGCTCCTCTGAGTTGCATATCGTTGTGTCCTTGGGCAAGATACTTAATCCTGATTTGCAATTTGTAAGTGTGTAGCTTCCTGATGTACGGGTGGCTTTGAGTATTGCCATCAGTTTCAGTGTGTGTGACACCCACACTTGTAGTGTAAAGCGCTTTGAGTGGTTGAAAAGCTCTATATAAATGCAGGCCATTACCATTTACTCTTCTTTCTTTCTTCCATTTTTTCCCTCGTTAAAGATTTTTTAGGGGTTTTTTTCTTATAAGATGTGAGGGTCTAAGGACAGGGGTTGTGTGTAGCTTTTGAGCTTTGGTAAGAACTTGTAAAGCCCATTGGGGCGAGTCTGTGATTTTGGGCTATACAAATAAAATTGACTTGAATTGAGTCTACTGAACTCAAAATTAAGTTTTCCACTGCTTTTTCCAGTATTTAATAACCGTTGACCATATATTTATCCATCTATTTATTACTCTTATCACATCTAGCCTAGCTCAGTATTTCCATTAACACAAACAACTCCAGACATGACACATTTATAGCAATTAACATGGATATAGGTCATAGACTCATGCTTTCACAACTATTATAGGCATCTCTCAGTAGTTACTTTTCTGATTCATCACCATGACCATCGTGGACCATGAGTCTGACATCTCATTATACACTGCATGGCGGCTTGCCTTTACAAACCCATACACTTGTGAGTTTACTTTTTAGCTCCACATGTGTTGCACTTATAAGGCACTTTTGGCACTCAACAGGAGTGTTCATGATGTGTGGTCTGTACAATGGGGCCCTGTATATTCACTGGCATTATTTGCCAGGGTGCCAACTACTGAAGGGTAAGAGTGGTAGTCATTCTGTGATTGTACTGGTGGACCTATGGTTATACTGGATAGTCTGTGGTTAGGATTAGCTCCAGCTTCTAGGTCTGAATTTGTGTTAATGCATGTAATGTGGGGATTCAGTGCCTTTCTCTCAGTGATAATTCGCTGTCTAAAAAAATCCCCTTATTCTCCAATTATCTATTAATCACCTTTTCAGACTGATAGAGTGAGTACTCATCATAAAAAGAAAAGCTTTGTACCTCTATGTAGATGAGAGTTATAGCTTTGGAAATTTTGGTGACTGCTACTCGGCATAACAAGAAGGATTAATCATTATAAAGAAAAAGTCCATTTGATGGTGAATAGGAGGATTGTGGACCTCTGATCCATTAATTAAGTTCCATTGTTTTTATAATGTTCACTGCAAAATATTGCTTCTGGCTGTGAGCTTGGCAGGACAATAGGGAGGTAACATATACATGTAAAATAGTTGGTATCAAAACTTGGGCTAGAAAAATAAATAAATAAAAAAATCAGTTTTGACAATCTCAAGACGGGGTACCTAAAATCACAGTTTTCACAAGGTTTGATGTTTGAAGTTCAGAAATTTCAGTATGAAAGTGGAACTGTAACAAGTAATAAATTGTACAATGTCAAATTGCCATGTAGTGTAACCCCCAAAAACGTATTACCAGATAGTTTAACCCTCTTAAATAGGTTTCTTAAATTAAAAACACATATCAACTAGGTTTATATTTCAGGTAGATTCATTTTAAAAATGTATCATTTTTTTCAGTTACACCATTTGACATTTTGTGTAAAAAAAATCCCATAAAATCATGTTTTTTGTAAAAACAAATAATACAAATGGACTTTTAAATAAAAAAAAATGAAGTGATCACAACATATACATTTTTAGAGACCTGATGAACTGTTTTTTTTTAATTACTTTGTTTTCATTTTGCCAACCATGACTTATAAATGAACCAGATGCAACAACACTGCAACTTTCAGCTCCGAGAGAGAGAGAACCGGAGTCCACTTGGTTAGATTGTAAAAGTGATTATAATGTGAGCTGAAGCCAGGCCAGTTGATTCAGCAACTGTGGGGCTGAAGGATTGTTAAAGTTGCTGTTGTGTTGAAGTTGCTGCTACATTAAACTTACTGGTGTGTTACAGTTGCTAATGTGATAACATTGTTACATCATTAAGGTTACTGCTGTGTCAAAGTTGTTGCTGTGCTAAATTTGCTGCTATGTCAAAGATGCTCCTGTGATAAAGCAGCTGCTGCTGCTATGTTAAAGCTGCTGCTGTGTTAAACTAGCTGCTGCTTATGTTAGAGTTGCTGCTGTGTTAAGTTTCCTGCTGCTGTATTAAACTGTTAGTACTATGTTCAAATTGCTCCTGTCATAAAGTTGTTTCTCTGATAAAGCTGCTGCTTTGTTAAATTTACTGCTGCATTAAAGTTGCTGCTGCGTTAAAGTTGCTACTGTATTAAAATTGTTGTGTTAAAGTAACTTCTGCATTTAGGCTGCTGTGATAAAGTTCCGGGTCTGTTAAAGTTGTGGTTTTGTTCAAGTTGCTGCTATCTCAGTGTTACTGCTGTGGTAATGCTGCTATGATAAAGCTACTGCTGCATTAAAGTTGCTATTGAATTAACTTTGCCACTTTGTTCTGCTCTTTTAAAGTTGCTGCTTTAAAAAAACTGCAGTCAAGTTAAAAGTTGCACATTTATTGTGTTAAAGTCTCTATCAAAAGTTGTTAAAGGTACTGCTGAATTAAATCTGATGCTGCTGTGTTAACATTGCTGCTGCATTCAAGTTCCTGCTCTATTAAAGCTGCTATGTTAAAGTTGCTGCGGTGATAAAGTTGCACCTTTGTCAACATTGCTGCTCTGTTAAAGTTACTGCATGATTTACTGCTATGTCTGTCTTTCCCTGGTGTTTGCCCCTCCCGTTCTGTTTTTAGGTAGAGGCGGGGCACCATGTTGGAGTCCAGGCACACCTGTCACAAATTCTACCTCGTTACCCACAGCGCTTAAATACCGGCTCTTCCACCACTTATCACCAGAAAATTCCTGCCTCTATGTCGGTGACGTACGGCTCGTCATCGGAGCTACAGCTACAGCTACAGCTACAGCTACAGCTACAGCTACAGCTACAGCGTCTCTGTGCCACGATTATCCCCTTAATCAATTCAATTCAATTTATTTGTTTAGCGAATCACAAATCGCAGATTTGCCCCAATGGGCTTTACAGTTTGTACAAAAGCAACACAACATCCCCTGTCCTTAGACCCTTATATATTACAAGGTAAAACTCCGTAAAGAAAAAAAAACTTTAAGAGGGGAAAAACACGGAAGAACCCACAGGAGGCGTAACAGAGGAGGGATCCCTCTTCCAGGACGGACCGCACCGGACCCGGCGCTCTGTCCCTGTGACAGAATTGGCTGCGATGTTAAAGATGCTGCCTTGTTAAAGTTGCTCCTATCTCAGTTACTGCTGTGTGTGATAAAAGCGCTGCTGCATTGAAGTTGCTATGTTAAGGCTTCTGATGTGCGGAGCTGCAGTCATGATAAAGTTGCAGATTTGTTAAAATTGCTTTCAGGTTAGTTTTATTCGCAAGATGTTAAAGGTACTGCTGCATTAAATCTGATGCTTAAGTGTTGCTGTGTTAGATTTGCTGCTGCCTTGAAATTGCTACTGCGTTACTGCTGTGTTAAGTCTGCTGCCGCATTAAAGTTGCTGTTGTGTTAAAGTTGCTAACCTGTTAAAAGTCAAAGGAGCCACCGCATCTGGCTCAATGAGGAGTGGCTACTCAGTGATTAGTCTATGCATGTTTATATACACTAATTTTTATTATATATGGTTTATTGTATTCACTCACCTGCTTAGATCTAGACAGACCTCAGAAATAGTTTAAAGTTTGGGTCTCTGCATTTTAACTTATTTTGGACACAAATTTATTAAAAAGCCACCCCAGGTCACAAACTTGCCTTACCAATTTTCTGCAGAAACCCTGCCTGATTGCTGCCATGTTACACATTTCCGTGTTACAGTAAGTTAACCACATTGACAAACACATTTCAATTAGAGATTTATTGTTTTAATAAGAGGACATGGACCAAATGAACCTTGTACATACATTAAAGTAATTTGCAGGTGAATGGAAATGTTTTAAACGGTTGTGCCCCAAGCCACATATGATCCCTCTGTAAATCTAACCAACAGGTCATGTAAAGCAAAGACTGATGAGGTGAGCAGGTTTAAGGTTCAAGTACTGATAAAGAACAAGCTAAATAACAATCAGACTCTCGCCAGAACAGGAAATTGACTAAAGATGACAAATGTCTGATCCTTCTGCATGTGGTTCTGTAGGAATATTTCATGTAGAAGCTTAAGACAGAACAGCATCTGCAGGTAGATGGAAGATTAGTGCGGCAGCTCGTGGTGTATCAGCTTGTAGTGGGAACCACAGGACGGGCAGCGCTGGGCCTCACCCTCATGAAGCCAGAACCAAACCACAGAGGTAGCGTCTTCTTCACCTGCACAGAGATGATGTTTAGTAAACCTTTCAAGCAAAAGCCTAATATTTTATGGTTCCAACATATTCAAAACATTTAACTGAAAATCTTGAAATGTTAGTTTAAAAAACTCACAACTTTAAGGACTAAGGATTTTTTTATAGTATATTTTTCTGAATATTTGTCTCTGGTATGTTTCTAACCTTCATTTCCACCAAATATGCATCAATCATTAATAAAATTGATATATTACCGGTTAGAGACCTGTTTTCTATGATGAGCCACTTACTTCCAGCCAAGAAACAAACATGAACAAAATTTCCATAAAAAGTATCTGGAGGGAGGTGCAGGTGAAGGTGAAGTAGACACTGTTACTTTGTTCACTGATTTTGTGAAGTTTTATTATAATCTGCACCTAGACAAGTTGGTACTGAATGTTAGAAAAGTGTTGCAAAGTGTATGCTCTGAAGTTCAAGGAAATTTGAGTTAAATCTCTATGAATTATGAGGCAGCTTTAAATATGTCTAAGCGATGACAGATGTCCTGCAGTGCTGGAAACCCTACTGTTTTTTTAGTTTTTTTTAAGCAGTGAATGCATAGCAGGCTACCAAAGGCCCTATAGAAACTGTAGTGTTTATTACCATTATTCTTAATCAAAAGAAATTGTAATTTTGGGGACCTGCCCATACCTATAACCATACATCAGAAGTAGCAAAAATTTGATTTACAAACTTCGGTAAACAGTACAAAAACAAGACACAAAACAGAAGACACAAAAAAGTCTTATCGTCATAATGAACCATCCTAACAGGATGTTATCGATCTTGAATTTTCTTTTGCCAAGCGATATCCTGACTTCCCACTTTACGTATGTCTCAAAGTTTTTACCTTACCTGTTTTAACCTTAACATGAATTGATGACATCATTGAACTAAGCAACTTCATTCCACTTTAAAATGCAAAACAGGATGGTGAAGCTATGTCATGAAAACTGGTGTCTGTTACTGTGTGACAATGCAGTGATGGTGGATCAGCCGCTATGAAAATACTCATGGCTGTTTGACACCGTCATTGACCTCAAATCATGTAAATTGATACACAGGTCAAGGGTGGCATAGTCTTTGATCTGATAAACACCCATAGGTGGAGCTAAATGCCTCTGCAGCGCTTCCTGGAACTTAAAAAAAAAAAAAAAAAAAAAACTTTATATAAGGGTAAGTTTATCTAGTTGTCCCGAAACTCAGTATACACCTTAACTATGCTAAGACATGAGAAAATGTGCAGATTTTCCACACCTTGCATCTGAATGAAGTCATGCAACAGATTTTTTGTACCTCAATCTTTGTCAGTATGTTGTCAAGATGTGTGATTAATAGTTTTTTTGCAAAGTCCCACAGCCTGGCCAGGGCAGCCATGCAATTTACAGTCTTCAAACCTCACCATCAGATGGCTCTCACACCCACATACTTTATCCAGTCAGCTTCAAACTTACTTCCCACTTTAGAAATGGTGCCCCTTGGTAGTAACAGCAGGTGGCCTATTTTTATTTCAACATGCACTAAGGACACATTGTTGACCATATCAACTTCATTCCAGTTCTTAAACAACTAAATGATGACGGCTGCAAGGATACAACCTATGCAGTCAGTGTGGAAACTCTTCAACAATAGATCATTACCCTTGAAAATATGCCTCCATAGCACCCTCTTCAAAAGGGTTTTTTTAGCAGTTAGCACTGAAAAGTCTGGTACCAATGCCAAACAACAAGTCTGCTGGCCCCTGGTCAAAACACATTTAACTTGATTATTTGATCTGATCCAAACTCCACATGTGTGATCAGGATAGGACCCTCAACGCATGAGCTCACATTTGGTTATGGAGCTGCTGCCTCCTGATGGACAAACATTAACTTGTCATAACTATGGCACATTGTCTGAGCTGCTTCAAACTTAACATGTAAGGAGACTTCCCCCGAATGCAGACACATAATTAAGCTTTTTAATGGCTTAAGCTTTTTAATGGCTTAAACAAGCTTATATCATGAAAATTGAAAGTGTGGCAAGATCAATGGGTGGGTCTAAATGATTACAGTGCCCCCTTTTAATATTTAAAAGCCCCTCTCTGTAGGCCCCCCTATAGTAGGAACATGAAATCCGTGCACATGTACACCTTGTCTGGGAACACAAGTCTCAGGCACCAATTGTCTAAATCAGACAGGAAGTCTGTTGTGTCCCACTAGCAGACACACCTTTAACTTATAACCATGTGGTGAATTATATGATCTGCTCCAAACTTCATCTGTGTGACCAGGATGGGCTTCTGAATACACCGGCCCATGTTAAATTAGTGCTGCTGCTCCCTGATGGGCACAAACTTAACTTGTCATAATTCAATGGTGCATTGCCCAATCTTGCTCCAGATTTTACATGTGGGACAAATGTAACACTGGTTTTCCCCTCCAGCTGGGGTTTTAGTTCTCCCTTCTCTCACTGCACTTTGCCCACACATAGGGTCAGACCCTTTGGTGGCACGGTGTGAGGCACTATTGAATTTCTAAGGATTATTAGGGCCTGAGCAGTGACTGCCCCACAGTCCAGGAGCCATCCTGAAGCAGTCAGGTAGGACGATCTTACAACTTATATAATATTTTGTCCTATCTGCACCAATTTTCTCCTTCATCAGTGACCCACCCTGAATAGACCTGAACATTCAAATTGACACATTTTAATCCCTCACCATCAAAGAGGAAGTTATTATGGATCAATGCACACCCGCACATCCATATTGCTCTCCCCCCCTAACAGGGAGTAATCACCTGTGCCTCGCCATCAAAAGGGAATGCTTAGCACTGATTCAAAAGCGTGACGCCCAGACCTGTGTTGAGCGAGGGGCCTTAATGCTGCTTGCAGCTTTAAACATAATTGGTGTGCACAATGGGACTGGTGAAGATTTACCTATTTTTTTAGGTTTTGAATATGGGCATTGCAAACTGGCTCTGTAGTGCCCCACTGGAAATTTTTAAAAACCTGTCCTTATAGGAAATGTTGCAATTTCATAAATTTTAGTACACAAAATTATCATACCAAGATGGACAAAAAAAAGTTGTTTTTTTTTGAATGGTGAAATTTCAACAGGAAGTCTGTCTTTTTTAATCTAAAATTTCAAAAACTGCCAAAAAGTCCTAGAGCATTGATCAAGGCACCTTCAAATTTTAGCTGTCATTTAAAGGCCTTGGTGGTGAAAAGTTACCAAAATGGCAAGTTTTCATGGTAGGGCAGGGCCTTTGCAAACCGGTATCTGCTCATCTACAAAATAAACTTACAGACACATCCCACCACCCTCTTGTTTGTGATGGAGGGGACCAGGTGAGGATCCTCCTTGGAGCCAGTGTACTCCTTCGGCTTGAACATATTGTAGGGATCCTGAAACACAAGGATTGGCTCATATTATGACATTGATAATTCCAATCCTATTAATGTACTGCTTTGGTGCCGTTTCTAACTAAATTAGAACTCAGCTCATTGTCTGATTTAAAGAGATAGTATTCTTTCTAGAAACCACAGAACAGAACATTCCTTGATAGCATCACAGAAAATGTACAAAAATTAAAAACATTGGGCCTATATAAAAAAAACAATGAGTGAAAAAGAAAAAAAAAATATGGAGAGGTAAGCCATTATGGCACAAAGTTTGGGTCCCTGTATTGGGTTTTACCTCCTCAGAAAAACATTAGACCTTAATTGTAATTGAGCAGTATAAACATCTTTCCATACACGTCCTTTAGCTTCTGTTTTCACTACAGATTCCTCCATTGTCCTCAGTCACCAACCGTTTCACATTCTCATCAAGAGTATATTGCAAGCCGAATTACCTACAAACTTGAAGAACCTGATCAAATTGTTTCCAATAGTCTCACAATTAGTGAAATGAAGATAAGAGATGTCACTTTTTCTCTTCACCCACACCCTGCACCTTAAGTGTGCATTAGCTATGCATCTGTACATGTGGCTATGTGCGTGGATATGTATGTCCATATATATATATATGCAAATATGTGTGTATGTATGTAGGTATGTACGTCCATGTACGTATGTATATATGCCTTGCTTATGCATACTTTTTTTCTTACTATTTATTAGCATTTTTTCTCCATTCTGTCGATAATGCACACTGTGTATGCGGATTAACAAATTCTGCGAATTTGTACATTGTGTTGTGTGTTTTTTTTATAGTTTTTTTGTTTCTTCTACCTTATTTTTTCTTTTTCTTTATCTGTAACGCTGCAGTAACACACAAATTTCCCCGTTGTGGGATCAATAAAGTTTTATCTATCTATCTATCTATCTATAACCTGAGCAGTTTAGGAGTCTTTCAAGTGACTAAGGTATGAAACACCTGTGTCTGAAGGGTTCAGACTGGTAGATCAGTATACTTGGCTACCATTACACTATGCAGACAGAAGAACACTCCAAGCCACTCAGGGAAAGGGTTATTGAGAAGTACAATTTAGAGGATGGATACAAAAACATTTTGAGGGCATTTTAACATTATCCAGAATTCAGTGAAGTCATTTATCATATCTTTGAATGAAAAGATGGAACTTGTGTGAATCTGGCTAGATCAGGCCACCCTTTTAAACTGAGTGACCAAGCAGTCAGGCTCAGTAGACTACTGAGAGAAGCCACCAAGACCCCTATGACTACTCTGAAGGAGTTATAAGCTTCAGCTGCTGAGATAGGAGAAGGTGTGAAGTCAAAGCTTTATGAGAGATTGGCAATGAGAAAGACATTGTTCAAGGTTCGACATTAACGGATGCCCGCTTGCCCGGGGCAAGTAAAAATAACGGGCGGGCAAGTCGAACCTGTTCAGACTTGCCCGCTCGGGCAAGTGCCATGCGTGTGTGTACGCGTGCGCGCATGCGTGTCAGACCGCAGCAATGGCCGAGGGTTCCGAGACGAAGCGTAGAAGAACTTTCCTGCCTTCCTGGAAGCAAACTTTTCCGTGGGTCGATTACGATGGGAAAGTCATGTTTTGTGTGGTATGCAGGGAATTCCCGTCAAAGGCTGACAAAACCAGTTTGTTTTTCCGCGGGAGCGAAAGCTTCCGAAAAAACAACTTGGATAGCCACGCAAAATCAGCCCCGCACTTCGCTTGCGTTGAGGCAAAAAAACGCACTAATGTTCCTGGACCTATGGACCGTTGTGTCCAAAGGCTTAACGAGGAGAGCCAGAACCAGCTCAAAAGATGTATGACCACCGCTTACCACATCGCCAAAACGGAGCAGCCATTCACGCAATATCCATCCCTCTTAAGTCTCCAAAGTACAAATGGCGTTGATGTCGGGTCACGATACGGGTCGGATCAAGCATGCCGGAGGTAAGTAATTAAAATTCACGTTAACTGTTAGCTCAGTGTTTTACTTTAAGCGCAACAGCTGCAGGCTGTATTTAACACAAGCTAACGTGTTTAACCACAAGCTAACGTGTTAAGCTAACGCGTTTAACCACAAGCTAACGTGTTAAGCTAACGCGTTTAACCACAAGCTAACGTGTTAAGAGACAGCAGATACGTTTTTCTAACATTGAACACAGTACTTTTTTCTTTATCGTTTCCAGATTCATTGAAGTTATCTACGATGATATCTGGGAGCCTTGCTTAAAACAAATAAAGGCAGCACCCTTCATTAGTGTCCTGGCAGAAAAACTATTGCTTATTTGTTTTTTAAATGTAAAAAAAAAAAAAAAAAAACATTCCCAGAAATGCTGCCCATGTTCGGATATTATTAATTAAAGCCAGAAGGGAATGGAGAAAATGTCAATTTAAATTGAAAAAGAATTGACTGTAAAATTGACAGTATAAGTAAATCTTATTTTAGTCAGCTCAAAGCAGCTTAACATATAATTCCTTTGTGTTTTCCCTGATTACCATCAAGTGAATTATTCTTCTCCATTCCTACCTGAAATTGTATCATTCATTTCTTTTCTCTACATTTTATGCCACAGAATGAAGATGGAGCTGCTGAACAAAGTCCATGAAAGTCTCGTGAGGCGCTTCAAGAATGTGGAGACAGATGAGGTTTTGAAGGCAGCTTCGAATCTTGCAGATCCAAGAGAGTGGCCCACAGACAAGCAAGACCTGGCCCACTACGGCAGTGACTTCCTCCATACAGTTATGAGCCACTTTGCTGAAGTACTGGACCGTAATGGATGCGATCGCATTAAGGCAAAGCATTCAGAATGGCCAGCTGCAAAGATATTGATAAAATCCCTGCCACCAGGCCAGCAAGCCAGGGCATGGGAGGATTTTCTTCTCGACCCAGAACGAAACAAGTCTTTCTCCAACCTCCTGATGGTTGTAGAGGTGATCCTGGTGCTGCCACTGTCCACTGCAGCATGTGAACGTGGCTTCAGTCCAATGAAGAGGATCAAATCTGATTGGAGGAGCCAGCTGTCTGTTAAAATGTTGTCTAAGCTGATGTTTTTGGCTATTGAAGGCCCTCCTGTCCAAGATTTCAACAGTGATCGTGCTTTACACCGGTGGCTCACAAGTTCAGAAAGGGCACGGAGAGTGTAACATACACACACACTAATTTACTGATGCACTAGTTCTAACTGTACTTTGTTGTACAAAATGTTAAATGTAAAGAAAAAATAAATACTACTTTCTGAAGGAAGACATGTTGTGTAGTGTCATATAAAGTCAACAGACAATGGATTTTATTAAGATAGAATTCACGATGAAGATTTGAACAACACAAGCCAAAAAAAATAACGTCTTAGGTGGGGCAAGTAAGAATTTAAATGGGGCAAGTAGATTTAAGAAGTACTTGCCCGACAGGGCAGGTAGGAAAAAACCTTAACGTCGAACCCTGTTGTTGAAGAAATTTCATATTAGATCACAATTAGAGTAGCATGTGAAGGACTCCAGGGTCAAGTGGAAGAAGATTTTTTTATCTAATGAGACTAAAACTTTTTGGCCAGCAGACACGACATTAGGTTTTGCAGAAAATAAATACTGCACATGACCAAAACACCATCCCCAATGTAAAGTGGTGGTAGCATCATGTTGTGGGGATGTTTCTCAGTAGCTGGACCTGGAAGGCTTGTAAAGATAGAGGGCAGAATGAATGCTGCAAAATACACTTAAATCCTGGGGGACATTCCTATTCAGTCTGCAAGAGAACTATGGCTTTTGAGAAGATTAACTTTTCAGAAAGAAAAAAAAAGCACACTAAAAATCTACACAAGAATGGTTAAAAAAAATAAACAAGCAGGTAAATGTTCTAGAGTGGTCGAGGTAAAGCCCAGATCTCAATCCTATAGAGAACTTGTGGCTGGACTTGAAAAGGACTGTTCATGCCCAATAGCCACACAAGATGATAGAGCTTGACCAGTTTTGCAAAGAATAGAGCAAAATTGCAGATATACAAAACTAGTTGAGACAAATCAACAGAGTTATTGCTGTGATTGCAGTGCATCTACAAAATACGTGAATTATGCAAACAATTACCTTTTTTAAAAAATATATTTTCATATCATTGACATTACCTTGTAAAAAGTTGTTTTCACTTTGACAAAGGGTTTTTTTTCCCAATAAATTTCTGACAGACATCTGTGCCTTTATTTATCCTCACCAACAGCATGGATAAATGAGGTACACTATAAATGTCGCAGAACCTCATCTTTTCTGATAATGTTACCTCAGTACAGCTTGTACTGAGGTAACACCTTAGCTTGTAACACCTATCAAAAATATAGTAATCTGCTTGCAAAAAATTAGAAAAAGGTTAAATTCACAGAACAAAAATACAGTGAAATTATCTGAAAACTTGATGTTTTATTTTTAATGAATTTTAAAAACCTGCCTAAATAACCATACTTTATTAGTTGCTTGAGATTTCATCATAGGATTGTTTTTAAAAAAATAATGAGAAGTAATGACATTTTGGTTTGCAAGTGGGCATATGATTGTGCTAGACGAATAGCGAAACTGATTTATGACAACACACTAGAGACATGGTTTTATTTAGCATTTTAAATTAAAAGGAATTGTAAATAATACTAAAAAGTGTTCTAAAGTGGGACGAATAGATTGTAAACTGTGATTTATACATATTTGCGACTCAGTCTCTACAGTACTGGACTAATTCATAGTCTTCAAAAGCCTTCACTAATTAGTGAAGACACCTTCAATATCTATCAAATTTGAAATGGTTCTGCAAAGAGGAGTGGGCAAATGTTACCACATCAAGATGTGCCACACTGCTAAGTGTTCTAACCAAAAATGACAATGCTGTAATAAAATCCAAAGGTGCTTTGAAAAGGTATTAGTTTATAGGTGTGAATTTTTATGTGACCAGGTATTTAAATTTTTATTTTTTTTAATACAATATGCAATAAAAAGTTGGAAAAGGTTGTGGAATAATCTTAGTGTATTTTTTTTTAATATCACAAGACCCCATTTAACAGGGGTGTGTAGACTTTAATATACACTGTATATCTCACAATGGTAACATTGCCATTCATTTTCTTATATTTTCATTTATATTTATTTGTTTGCTTATATTGTTTCAACATTTTCATTACTTTATTTTGATCATTAAAAGGTTTGCAGTAAACCATGAAAACTTAAATGGAAACAAAAACATTTAAGAAACTTAATAGATCCTGCTGCAATGAAATCTACATAAATGCACCCATCAATGCCTGCTTCTTTAAGTTATTTATGCGACCATTCACCCTGAAGCTGCATTATTGTACAAGCAATTTAAATGGGAGCTTGAGTTCTTGGCATGAGATCTCTTATTAAAATATGAATTACACTTGTGATACATATTTAGTTACAGGACAAAAAAATACTCATGCTACCTTCTGCAGTTCAGCTAAAGAATGGGTCCTGGTCACATTCAAATAAAATAGGGGCTCCCAGACAGGTTGAGAATCACTAATACTAATAAGTGTAGTCGGTCGTTCTCTCGTCAGTTGTGAACAGAATATTATGGCTTATTGATAAAGTGATAGTACCGTTCCCTCCTTCATAGCCTTCATGATGATCTTCTCCATGCCAGTGGCTTGTTCCTCATCAGTAGGAATTCCTGCAACATATAATCACATTGCATCAGTGAAAATCCTGTAGGAAAATTCACTTCAGATTTCCTACAGCTGTGGTTAGTTACAGGACAAAAGGTTGACTCACAAAGCTTTTACTTTTGACAATCATCTTAGGAGTCATATGGGCTCTAAACACCAGTTTTCAGAAGCAGTAACGTTTATAAGCAGTGTTTACGGTAAACCCTAAACCCGGAAGGACGAAGCAGTTAATTCTTAAAAACGTCATATATGGTTTAACTTTAACTGTTCAGTGTAGCTGTTTTAACAGTTAAAGACGTTTGACCTCTTAGCTGCTAACACGGACATCGAACTTCTAAAGATGCTGACGCTATTAACACTGACAGTACCCTGCTAACGCTAACATTAACATGATAACTGTTACAGTGACAATAACCTGCTAACGCTTACATTAACCTCCTAACACCGCTAACTCTGCTAACGCTGGCGGTACGCTGCTAACTCTGGCATTAACGCTGACCTTAAGCTGCTAACGCTGCTTACGATGCTAACACGTTGTAGTCGAACCATTTATTTTTTATCTCGGCGGTGTTTCTAATTTCTGTCCCTCACCTCCAGCCGACATGTAGCGCCCCAGAGTCGGGGCCGGGGCCGGGGCCCGGGCCAGCCGGCAAGTTGCTGCGAATCGAGAAGCGGAGCGGAGCAGTAACCTTGCAGCCATTCTTCCTCCTTGCTATCAGGATGTGGTCGACCAGTGATGACGTGTGTGTGTGTGTGTGTGTGTGTGTGTGTGTGTGTGTGTGTGTGTGTGTGTGTGTGTGTGTGTGTGTGTGTGTGTGTGTGTGTGTGTGTGTGTGTGTGTGTGTGTGTGTGTGTGTTTATTAATAATAGAACAATATGTAAATTTGCAATAGCACTTGGCATAGTCTAGACTATAGGTAAGGTATAGCTTCTTTGGTACAGAAGATTTAAGTTTGCTAGTGAAGACAAGAAAAGATAAAGTGGAAAAGAACAAGGGGAATGCAGTAAGGTCATTGACCAATTAATGAAATTTCATAGCTTTTTTCCATATATTTTAAAGTATAGAAATCGTGAAGCAGTTAGTTTCACTCATTAGAATGTTCCTTTACATGTATACCTTACAGAATATTCTCCTACTTTACACTAGAGAAATTGGGAAATCCAGAAGGCAACCAGTCAGATTTTCTCAAAAACATTAACATATCTGCAATCATAGAACAAGTACTCTGTGGTTTTATCATCACAAAATGGACATTTGTTTCAATGAAAATCAAACGACAGTGCAAAAAAGAGGAGTTTATTCCAATGAGGATTTTAAAATGTCCATACATCAGTTTTAGTGCAATTAGAAGTTTAAAGGTATTTTCACTTCAAGTTCTCTGCTTCTTTCTTTGAGAGAAAGTTTAAATTAGGTTTCTGTATGTTGGAAATGGATTCAATTCTTTGATAAATGGTGCCGGATCACTACATTGGGTAATTTTATTTAATTCATTTTATGCATTTCACCCAAAAAGAAGTCCTTGACAATGGTTTTTTGTTAGTCATTAATACCAAATTTAATGCTGATATCTGAAAAGGGTTAAATATTTCCAGAGTCTCTCAGGAATCTCATATGTTATCTATAGATTGCTTCATATTAATTTCTCTAACTGTGAAATTGATATGGTTAAAAAAAAATTCTGAGTAGAACATACCTGCAATTCCAAACTAAAATTATGCTTAAAAATCAATTTCCAGTAATACCTTTGATGAAAGGCAGATATATTATCTTGGGATCTTTTTAATGTCAAAATCACACCTACGGAGAAGGTAATGCCTCCCAAACTCTAAAAAATATGTTTATATAGACCTCAGAGTGCTGCATTTAATTACCGTAGGACAAATAAGATCAATGTTGCGTGATGAATTTTTATTTTTTTTATTAAGTGGAATCTTTCTACACTTTTAACTCCATTACATCAAATAAATTTATAGTGATACATTCAACAATAAATAAATAAATAATCATGTTTGACAGTCAGCGAAGTACACAGTCAACAGCATTCCATATATGAATAATTTTTGAATGCAGCACTATAAATATTATGATAATAAAATCATGACTCTTCTCATCTTGCTTCTTCATCTTTTTCTTTTGAAATTCCAGACGTGCTTGACATGTAACATTTTTCCCCATTGGCTAGATCATGCATTAATGTGTTATGATGCTGCACACTTTGGGTCTACATGTGATGTTCATGCATTTTTTTAAACCACACGCATAAAGAAAATTGAGCATTTTTGTAACAAGGCATGATACATCACATGTAATAAGAAGCTGCATAACACACATGCATGTTATACAGATTCAACATTTCCTTTATTGTTGCAGTCCAATTACAAATTAAATAAAACCAAAGATCAAGTACTTAACTATTTGATATATTTATTCTTTGATTATATAGTACAGCTATATTCTTTGTGTCAGACATTTAGTAGTAGCTATATTCAATTTCATCTGTAAGACACTATACAATAATTATACTGTAACACATGTGCAGCTGAGGACGCTGTCCTCAACTGCACATAAAGCATATGTGACTGTTTCATGAGACATGATTTAACATTCATGCCAAAGCTCTCATGAATTTTGTCGATATCAACATTGCAATTTTGATTCTAGATATTTTAAATGCCTGATTTACTGTCAACATTAAATTATCGAATCACTGTCAGAACATCAGTTTGCCCCCTCAGTTAATATTGAAAAAATATTGGTTGAATAACTATAGACCAGGGGAGTTTCAATTGTATTTCAGTTAATGTGGATAATAAAATAACATGTAAAGTGTAATGTAAATACAGATCAATGTGCTTTTAATTATATTTCAATTTATCCTAGTAGAAATAGTTTTAACTTAATTCTAGTACACAAAATACTATAATCTATATCCTGCTTTATTTACAGCCAGGATGTTCCAGACAGCCTTATTTAATTTGGAAGTCGATAATGATGTAGTAAAAGTAGCAAACACACAAAAATCAACAGCTTCATTTATTTCATTTAGCCACGTTTTCATTTAATTCCATCACTTTCAACTCCTCCTGCAGGTCTGGTCCGTAGGTAAGCCACTTCTGTATGTATGGCTTAGGTAAACGCATAGTCACAAAACTAGGCAGCTGGGTGAAAGCATCTGAAACACAGAACAACACAAAACACACTTCAGGTTTGTGGGCGACCGATGTGGCCTCCCAAAAAAAGGGATCAGGGCAACCAGAAGAAGTCGAGACAGGAGGCAGCGGAACTCAGTTTTATCAAAACACGGCGGTTTATTGACAGTGGTACATAAAAACAACAACACAGCATATGCTCACGTTAGCATGGCGGTCCACCTCTCAGCAGGTGGACCACACAGGCAGTCCCACACGTCGCGTTACCTGTCCCGGACGCAAACATGTCCGGGGGAAACTCTCCTTCTGCCATGCAGTTCCCCCCTTATAAACAGGTGAGAAGGGGAGGGGTCATCACCTTCTCACAAGGTTACAAGAATGTCACCCCTGTAAAAAAATTTAACTTCAAGCAAATGTCAATACCGCTATCAGTGTAGGGGTGCTGTCCTCTCTCACTGTGTTGTGAGACCGACTACACATGACAATATTGCATTGTTTAGAAGATACACAGGTTTTTATGTTATCATGTTCTTCTGTTTTCCTTTGAAAAAAAAAAAAATGCAGTGAGGGTGAGAGAGTACAGTCCCACTACACTGACAGTAGTTTTGAAGTTTGCTTGAAGTGAGGTATTTTTCACCAGTGGGTATTCAGATAACCTAAAGTGTTCTTCTGTGTTTCATATGCCCTCGTGAATGACTACACTTTTTTTCCAAGTCATACATACAGAAGTGGCTTGCTACATGGCAGGCCAGGCCAGAAATTAGGCGAAAAGAAAGTAAATAAAACTGTTGAATGTTTTCTTATTTAAAAATGTGTTTGTTATTTTTACTACATCTAAATTGACTTCTAAAGGTAAGGTTGTCTAGAACATCCTAGCTGTAACAAAGTAGGACATAAATTAAATATTTTGTGTAGGAGTTTTAACGTATTAAAGTATTTCTACTAGTATAAACTGAAATATAATTGAAAGCACACTGATGTGTAGTAACGTTAAAAGTTATTTCAATACCCACAACAACTAAAACAAAATTGAAATTCCGCTGGTCTAAAGTTAATAAATCAACATTGTTTTAACATTAACTGAGGGTACAAACTTCAATCAACATCAAAATCTGACACTGAGTGATTTACTATATACAGTAAATCTGGTATTAAAATGTGTATAATCAACATTGCAGAGAGAGTGCTTTGCGAAGGTATTTGCCCCCCTTGGATTTTTTTTACTTTCTGTCATATTTCAGGCTTCAATCATAAAAAAATGCAATCTTTTGAGAAGAATCAACACCAAGTGGGTCTCAATCTTGAAGTGAATTAAAATGTATACAATATTTTAAACATTTTTTAAATAAAAAACTGAAAAGTGGGGTGTGCAATATTATTCAATATTATTATTACTGTCCTTTACAGTGCACTCAACTCACTCCATGAGTTCCCTCAAGATTTCTGAATTACCTAATGTTGACCTGTTGACCTGAAATGCACATGCTCTGTGATGGTCTCAGAGGTATGTTTAAAGTGGCTGTGTCTCTCTGAGATTTCCTTGTTTGTCTTCCTTGTCTGTTCTGCTCTTTGTGCTTGCCCCTCTATTTCCTGTGTTTTTAGGTAGAGGCAGAGTACAGTGGTGGAGTTCTAATACACTGACAACAATCTCTTCATTAACTGCAATATATGTATGTATGGCTCCCTATGCAACCATGAAGTGTTGCCTGTTACCACCTTGTTGCTTCTCCCTGTGTAAACTGCTTCTCCTCTCACCGCACCAGTCTTGCCTGCTTCATCAGATTTAGCCATGCCACTAACTTTTCGAACCCAGTGACTCAGTATTGTCTTTTTCCCTCTGCACATTTGTTAGGCTATGCCATACTCCACAGCATCTTCCCCTCCCCTTCACCAGTGGCAATAAAACACAATTTTTACCACATACAGGTTTTTTCATCTCTTTGTCCACTCAGAGGTTCAAACCAACAAAACTATCTGAACAAGAATGAACCCTGCAGACTTGGAGGCGGTATGCCATGCTTTGGTGGGCCTGGGCACCTCCATTGCCATTCTCAGACAACAGCTGGCTGAATTATCCTCCAGCCTAACACCCATTCTGCAGACTGGACCAGGGTGGCATATGTCACCAGCCTGCTCTCCAGACAAGCTGCACAACGGGCTTCTGTTGTTCAGGCAACTCCCTACTCACCTCATCCTACCTGACGTTACCACCAAAATGAAGACGGTCTTTGATCATCTGGTGTTGGGCAGTGAGCCTGCTAGCTGTCTAATTTCTATCTGTCAGGGCTACAGATTGGTGGCAGATTTTAGATCTGTGGACTTTCTTACCCTCACTGTTGAGAGTGGCTGGGACAAGCCGGTACTACAGGGGATGACCCACTCCGGGATGAGCTGGCAGTCCGAGTGGAAGCAGTATCTCTGGTGCACCACACCTCCATGTCTACCCGATTTAACAACTGGATGAGGGAGAGGGTACAGGAACAGGAAGGTCACAGACTCTTATTCTCAGGCTGCACCTGCCACAGTTCCCTCACTTGTGCATATAGGAGCTAAATTTGATTATTAGTTTGAATTTATAATCACTGAAAATGGTTGTTAATTATTATTAAAAATGTATTAATTTATTGATTAAAATGACTTACAAATGGGGCACCATTGGAAAGTCCGGAACAATAACCAATTTGGCAAAACAATCTCAATTATAAGGTGGTCACTTAGAAACACCAATATTTGTGGAAGTATTGATATTTTTCTTATGAAGGAAGAGATCAACTTTGTCAACCAGTCTTGTGTCACCGTATGCAAGCATAAAATACTAGTACAACTTCTTTTATCTTCCACAAAATCAATTTACAAATTAAAATCAATTTAGACTTAACAGATTCTACGATACACAACTACTATCTACCAACTACAGGTCAAAGGCAATGGTAATAAACAAACAGGAAAAGGGGGGGGCAGTAGTATGCAAATGTGTGTGTGTGTGTGTGTGTGTGTGTGTGTGTGTGTGTGTGTGTGTGTGTGTGAGAGAGACAGAGAGAGAGAGAGGGAGAAAGAGAGTGTGAGTGCGTGTATTTGCGCATTTGTGTGCGAGCGCGTCGCGTTTGTGTCTGAGTGCACGTGCGCATGAGTGAGAGAGCGCTCCCTGCACCAAATCAGCTGATCATAGTAACATCATGTAAACAACATAGCAGATGCAGTGATCCATACAAAACGTGTGGAAACACACAGTGAAACTCACTCTAACAGGTAAAACAAACAATGAAACAAGCAAGTGAAGCAAGTAGGTGAAAGAAAGGTAACTAAACAGCTAAAATTCACTGGCTAGAAGATAACCTCTTACAGTGATTTTGGGCTGGAATTGTGTGGAGGTCCAGAGCTCATTTATCTGGGTTCAATGATCTAGGGGCTAGCAGTAAGCTTGTGTCCTCTCACAGTCCGTGGCTCAGGGGGAGAGGGTCGTGACAAGAAAAGAAGCGTTTCACGGCTGTCCTTCTTTCGTAGGTGGGCTTCGCCCACGAGAAAAAGAGCTTGATCTGGTGGGTGCCGTTGATCAAGGAGAGGGAAGAAATGTCTCTTCGAGCAAGGATTTCTTCTTCAGGCCTTCTGGAAATGCATGCGTTGTTCACTTGTCTCGGCGTCTACTCATGGAGCAGGTGGAAAGAACAAGGATATTTTTGCCTTATTGTCCCGCTTGGCTGCGAGACTGGAAAAGTGTAGACTTGCCTCCTATTGTCCTACTTGGCTGTAAGACTGGAAAGCATAGACTTGCCTCCCATCTTCTCACTTGGATGCAAGACTGGAAAAGCATAGATTTTGCTTCCTATCGTCCCACTTGCCTGCAAGACGGAAAAGCATAGATTTGCCTCCTATCTTTCCGCTTGGCTGCGGGACTGGTTATTTAGTACCTTTAAATCTTTGTTGTCACTGCCCAGTGGTGACACTATGGCCGACGGGAGTCTGGCCGAGAACCCCCTGATGGGAATCTGAATAATACTTTGAAGAATATTTGAGGTTCCATCGTGTCTGGAGTGTCACTGTGTTGAAGGAATATTAATTGTCTTAGGGGACCATTTGTTCAATGTTCTATCATGCAACTACAAATGAGATCACTAGAAGAAGACCAGAGAAAATTGTGTCCGACATGATTTTTTCCGGGAGGAGGCCCCGGGGAAGACCCAGGACACGCTGGAGGGACTATGTCTCTCGGCTGGCCTGGGAACGCCTTGGGGTCCCACCGGAGGAGCTGGAGGACGTGTCCGGGGTGAGGGAAGTCTGGGAGTCCCTGCTTAGACTGCTGCCCCCGCGACCCGGCCCCGGATAAAGCGGAAGACAATGGATGGATGGATGGATGATTTTTGCATACCAACTCCACTGAATCTTAGTTATCTCTGAATGACCTACACGGGTGTCGTTACCATCGTCATGAATAATAACTCTATCATATCTTCCCCTAGTTCTAGCTAGCAGCTTCGGACTTGATTCAATGTCTGGCATTCTCTGGCCCCTGGGATACAGCTAACTGTACACCCTGGTGTCGTTAGCTTCACGTATCGGATTACAGAGCTTCCAGTAACCAGAATTTTTTTCTCAGTGGGTATTTCACTGAGTGGGAGAAATCTGTTCAATACATAAACAGCGTTGGTACCCGAGGGCTTTAGTTTATGAGGTCTATTCCCCCTTTGAACAGTCACCCAGTTGCATGGTTTTCCGGCTGCTCGGAAATCGCTGGGGAGCTAGCAGCTAAGCTAGAGGCTAAGATAGCGTTAGCGGGGTCATAACGTGCTCCATGGCGGTTATTGCCGGGGAGCTACAAGTTATGCTCGGGTAGTCGACTAGTGACCATCTAGCTACACTAGCATATGACTGGCTATCTATCATACGGAGCTGAGCATGTACTTCACAATTAAACTAGTGTACGTTAGATAGATAAGCTTTAAAATGAGATTTTAGAAATGAGAGCAAAGGAGTGAAAACTAGGCAGCGACGCAGAGGATCTGCAGCACACAAGCTTCAAAAAACAGGAAGTGCCACAATACGCTCACCCTACGTAAGCGCAGTCCACTTTTCGACCAACATCCCAAACACCTACTACACTCCTCCTACACCTACTACAAGCTGTTTTCTCTAAATTGCGAGCGCTCTCCCTGCCTCTGCAATGCCCTTATGACTGTAGTGTAGACCTCCTTCTGGGGCCTCCTAACCAGCCAATTCTACAATCTGTCATGGCCGGAGAGGAAGGCCATAGAGAAATATATTCAGGAGTCACTAGCTGCTGGAATTATCTGCTCCTCTTCCTTCCCAATGGGAGCTGGCTTCTTCTTGTGGAGAAAAGGACAAGACTCTCAGCCCATGCATTGACTATCGAGGTTTCAACAGCATCACAACAAATATCCCTTGGCCTCTTTTCACCAAGCTGGATCTACGCAGCGCCTATCATTTAATGCACATCTGGTGGGAGGAGCAATGAGTGGAAAACGGCGTTCAACAAACCCCTAGGGTACTTTAAATATTGGGTCAGGTGATTTGGCCTTACCAATGTCCCTGCAGTTTTCCAGGCCTTATTAAATGACATACTCGGGGCATGTTAAACTGGTTTCTCTTCATGTAGCTGGATGACATCCTGATATTTTCTGAGACCCTGCTGAACGTCAACACGTCGGGCTGGTTCTCCAGAGACTCTTAGAGAACAGCCTATTTGTGAAGCCTCAAAAGTGTGAATTTCACATGGAGTCAGTTTTATTCTTGGGAGTCATCATTAAGGAGGGGCAAATTCGCTCTGATCCAGCAAAGATACAGGCTGTGGGTTAAAGATCTGAAAACTGTTTTTCACAAACACTCTTCAATTAACCCGACTGAGTTTGAGGTGTAGCTGTCATTGCAGCAAAAGATGGTTCTAAAAAGTAAAACTCATATTAGAATAAAATGAGTTTTGGACAGAATAATATTGCAAGCCCCACTTTTCATTTTTTTTGTTTCAACAAAAAGTTAAAAATATTGTATAAATTATGTTCCACTTCAGGATTATTACAAAGTATTGTATTTAAGTACAGCATATAATATTCTGTCAGATTTTTTTGTTAAGATTTGAGAGGAAGTTGCATATGAATATAAAAAGAGACATGATACACTGAAACATTATTATGCAGTTTAACTAAAATACCTCAAACAGGTTCCAAACTGATAAAATAAAACATATATGTTCTGATTAACACAATATTTACTGTATAATATACTGTTATAATATATAACAGTCTGCAATAGCAATATTTCAGTACTTTGAGAGTCGAAATACGTTTTACTGGTTGTGTGTGTGTGTGTGTGTGTGTGTGTGTGTGTGTGTGTGAGAGAGAGAGAGAGAGAGAGAGAGAGTCAGCTGGTGCTGGTCTATGCGCACATGCTCAGTAAGATTATTTTTGCCACGGCGGGCGCAGCGGCGGCTGGAGACATACACACAGACACACACACAGACACACACACACACACACACACACACACACACACACACACACACACACACACACACAAATACGCACACTCGCGCGCGCGAGAGAGCAGCCGGACCCGAGCCGAGCTCGACGGACAATCAACTGTGCTGGTTGAGCAGATGATCCAGCGCAGACGCAGGCCGGCTCTGCGCTGGGTCCGGGATTTTAGGCGCATGATTTGCGCCGAACGGCTCAAATCCAAAACTTATGGTTTGAAGCTTCATTGATCCCTGATCATGGTTCTGGGGAAAATTAGGACACTGGTGGTCTGCTTCGATAGCCTGAACGACCACAGCCTGCCGGTGTTCTCCGGGGGGGACCTGGTGTCGGGCCGTGTGCTGGTGGACGTCACCGGCGATGTGCGCGTGAAGAGACTGGACGTCACCGCCAAAGGAGTCGCGAAGGTCCGCTGGACCGAGTCCAGGAACGCAGGAGCAAACACAGCTTACACCCAGAACTACACAGAGCAGCTGGAGTATCTACATCACGACGAGGAGCTGATCCGAAACTACACAGGTAACACATGGTACATGTATTATACATCACACACGTTTCATGTAGTATTCATCACACGATACATGTCAATTCAACACATGGTTGATGTATGATACACTACCGCTATACGTGCATCAAACATCACATGATCAAATCTATGATCCCTCACACGTATCATACTCTGTATGATGGATCATACATACGAACCATCATACACAGTGTTTCCATGGTGTTTAGTTGATCAAATGATCGAACTTTACATAGGAGCTGATGGCTGACATTTTATTAACACAGAAAGTTAAAAAAAATCAGTCAGTGATGTGGTGCTGATGCAACAGCTGACCTATGATGCAACACGCTGCTCCTCTTCCTCCTCTTCCTCCCCTTCATCCTTAACCTCCACTTCATGTCATATTGTGTGTGTGTGTGTGTGTGTGTGTGTGTGTATGTGTGTGTATGCGACAGGAGAACTTTTCTGTTTATGAAACAGTTTTAAATGTAAAAGAGTGAATTAACTCAGTCAAAGTTTTTGATGATAAAATGCAGCAGAATAACATGTTTCGCTGCAAAACAACATAAAGAAAAAGCTGCAGCTCAGGCCACTGCCTTTGTTAGAGGCGGTTTAAACCTGTTCAGAAACTGCTGGAGAGGGGGGGCCGCAAGAGGAGGCTGACTGTGACTCTTTGAGTAATAATATTGGCTGCTACTGCTGTTTTATGTATATATTTACTACATTATCTGACGGCTGAAATAATATATTATGAGCTCATAGAACACAATAATAGGTTCAGTTACACATGGAATTTTTGTTCCTCTGTGTGGATATTTGTGTGTATTTGCATTTGCATTTAGTTGTGTGAATTTTTGTGTATTTTGTCTTTAACGTGTAGTTGTGGATATTTATGTGTGGTTGTCATATTTCAGATGTTTCAAGAATCAGATCTGAATAAAGAATCAGATCAAAATCTGACTACAGAAAGGCTCAATGTGGCTGTATCACAAAAAAACATCTTCATCATCTTCATTGTCATTATGATCATCATTTTTATATCACCGTTATCACCATAGGGTGTGATAGGGGACATGTTGGTTCAGTGGGTACCGTTGTTGCCACACAGCAAGGAGGTCACAGCTTGTGTTCTCCCTGTAATTGAGGTAATTGGAAAATATATAGGTATGAGTGAAAGGTGTGTGTGCCCCAAAATAGGCTGTTGACCTTCCTGGGGTGTATCCCTTCCTCTCACCTGTATAGGCTGGGATTGGCTCTAGCAGACCCCTGCAACTCTAATGAGGAATAAGCTGGTATAGAAAGTGACTGACCTTCATTATTATCACCTGCATCACCATTATGATCATCATGTGATTTTCATCATTATCAACATCACCACCATCAACATAATCGACTTTATCCGCTTTATCATAATTATTATAATTGTTGTTATCATCATCATCTGCATCATCACCAGGATTACTGCAATTAAGCTGTAATTGGAGTCAATCAGATATGTTTGGGGTTAAAGGTCAGAATGAATAAGGCCCTTGGAAGTTTGTGTTTCTGGAGCCTTTGTCTGTGTCACATGATACAAACTTGCATGAAGTTTTTGTTTTAAAATGTAAGAGTTAGTGTGATAAATGGTATATATTATTGATTGTTTATTTTGACTGTTGTTGAAAATGATGTTTCACTTGAATAATAATGCTTAAGTTCTGAGATGTTCTTTCCCTCTTTTTGATTTTTTTTTATAGATTTAACAATTAATATAATAATGAAAATAATCATTAGTTTTAGTGTAGCTATTAACTAATAAATAAGAAGTTGTAAAATACAATATAATTAATTTACAATAATGTTAATAATATTACCCAATAAGCAAATATTCATGGTTAAGATTATTCAATGACTCATTTAGTTGTCCAATATTTTCTCCATTTCACCATAAAATATCAAAAATGTGGAATATTACATCTTTAAACATGAAGATGAGTATTTCACTATCCTATCAGAAAAAATAGCAGATTTTAACTTTGATCACATTTTCTGAGTGAATTGTGATGCTGTTTTTTTTTTTTTTTAAACTCTTCAAACTTTTATTGAACAAGCTGAATATTCACAGAACAGCTGTGACTCAGCACTGACAGTTTCTAGGGAAAAACACAAGGTGCTGTTTTCAAATGATATGTTTTTATGAATAAAACTATGAAAGATATTTTTCTAATGTCTTTGTTTGTATGAGAGTTGCATTAGTAGTGTACAACACCCTTCTCTTTCTCCTCCTCTTCACACACCACATGGCTCTACTAATGTGGGCAGGACATATTGAATGTACACCAATCAGAGACCAAGCTGTTTTTCATCCTAGGGTCTCACCCAATGGGAGGCCAAGCTGTAATGCAGGCGTTAGAGTTTCCAGCTGAAGGAAGCTGCTCAGTCTGGTTCATACCGGTCTGCTCCTGCTTACTCTGTTTTGCCGGTGACTTGACATACAGACATACACTCACACACACACACACACACACACACACACACACACACACACACACACACACACACACACACACACACACACACACACACACACAAGCTGTTCATGACAGCTCTCACCCTGAACACATAGTGTATGACCTCACCCCCACGCACGCACGCACACACACACACACACACACACACACACTGCTGAGGTGGCAAGAAACATTCAGACATTTACAGGCGATTTAAAAACAAACAATCAGCAGAATGAGGAAGTAGATGGATTCATGTTCTGTTCTCAGGGTTTTTGTCTCTGTGGCAGCTGGTGTTTTTATTTGAAGGTTTAAACTTCCTGGGTGTGAATTTTCAAATATGTATTTTTCAAAAATATATATATATATATATATATATATATATATATATGCCCCACGATTGGCTGGCGACCATCTGGGGTGTATCCCTGCCTCTCGCCATAAAATGCGCTGGGATAGGCTCCAGCAGACCCCTGCGACCCTGAAAAGGAATAAGCGGGATAGAAAATGGATGGATGGATGGAGGGCGACACGGTGGAGCAGTGGGTAGCACTGTTGCCTCACAGCAAGAAGGTCGCAGGTTCAAGACCGCCTTGGGGCCTGGGTCTGGGACCTTTCTGTGTGGAGTTTGCATGTTCTCCCCGTGTCTGCGTGGGTTTTCACCGGGTACTCCGGCTTCCTCCCACAATACAAAACATGCTCAGGTTAATTGGCAAATCTAAATTGCCCATAGGTGTGAGTGTGTGTGTGAATGGTGTGTGAATGGTGTGTGTGCCCCACGATTGGCTGGCGACCATCTGGGGTGTATCCCCCTGCCTTTCGCCATAAATGCGCTGGGATAGGCTCCTGCGACCCCGAAAGGGAATAAGCGGGATAGAAAATGGATGGATGGATGGATGGATGGATGGATATATATATATATATATATATATATATATATATATATATATATATATACCCATAAATTCATATGTGGGTCACTGAATAGTAATGGTTGACCAGATGATTTTTAAAATGTTGGTTTCCTCTCATCTGAAATCTCATTTGTACCATTTCTTTTGCAAAAAAGAATGATCAATATTAGTTTGCTAAATAAATGAAACACATGAACTATCATTGTCTTCTCTCTCTGCAGGCAAAATCCCAGCTATTCTAGCTGTAACAAAATTCAGTTTCAAGTTGACAAGATTGACTTTCCCAATGATTAATATAGAGAACTTAACCCATAACCATGAACAGAACCAAACTGTGGATTTTGTGGACCCTCCTACCCCTAATATACAGCTATACAGTGAAGAGAGCAAGTATTTGAACAGCTGCTATTATGCTATTTCTCCCATTTAGAAATCATGGAGGGGTCTGAAATTGTCATCGTAGGTATTTTTGCCACTATATCACACAAATAAATCATTAAAAAATCATGCATTGTGATTTCTGGATTTTTCTTTTTAGTTTATCTCTCTCACAGTGGACATGCACCTACGATGACAATTTCAGACCCCTCCATGATTTCTAAGTGGCAGAAATAGCAAAATAGCAGTGTGTTCAAATACTTGTTTTCTTCACTGTATATAAAAAGTGCGGGACCCCTCATAATTTCAAAAATTTTACTTTATAAATCATTGGTTGTTCAGATCAGCAATTTCAGATAAATCAATCATATAGCAAAGTTGACCCAGTGGGTGGCACTGTTGCCAATTCGGTGGTGGCTCCATCATGCCACGGAGCTATGTGGCCAGTACAGGTCCTAGCAATCTTGTTAATGTTGAAGGTTCATGGAATCGAGTCAGTATCTGAATATTGTTTGTGTTCAAGAATTAGTGACAAAGTTAAAGTTCATGCTTGATACTTGAACAATCCTAAACACTGCTCAAATTCTCCTAAGGCATTCATGAAGAGAAACAAGGACAATGTTCTGGAATGTCCATCTCCCTAAACTTGAATAATACTGAAAAAAATGTGATTTAAAGCATGCTGTCCATGCTCAGATGGTTTGTGTGTTGCACTACTCTTGCAACAGAAATACCTTCAACCAGAATCCAGTCCCTCATTTGAAGTTATAGGAAGCATTTAAAATGCTGCTATTTCTGCAAGAGTAGGATCTACTCAATATTGATGTAATTATTTTGTTGGGGTGGCCCAACTTATCGACTTGCCTATGCAATTACCGAACACTTAATAATCTGTAAATCCTTCTTCATTTCACTTCTCAAAAATCATGATGTTCCTATGCTATATAACATATTTACCTGAAATAGCTTGAAACTTATCAGGGGTGCCCGAACTGTTTAATACAACTTTAGTCCATCATTTTCCATACCCACTTATTCCACATTAGGGTCACATGGATCTACTGGAGCCAATCCCAGTGCATCACATAGGAGAGGCAGGGTTACACCCGAGATAGGTCACACACAAACCATTCACACACTCATACCTCCACACTCATTCTCCAATTAATCTCAGCACATGTTTAACTTGAGGGAGGAACACCCAGAGAAATCAGACAAAGGGAGAAACTACAAATTCTACACAGAAAGGCCCAGCCCAAAGATTTCTCCTATTTATTTGCATGTTTGTCACATAAAAATGTTTCAGATCATCAAAGAAATTTAAATATTAGTCAAAGACAACACAATGCCATTTTAAATTGCAGATTTAACTCAGCCTATATTGCCCTGTGTGAAAAAAACTGCCCCCTAAACCTAATAACTGATAGGGCCACGCTCAGCAGCAGCAGCAACTGCAATCTAGCTTTCTAAATGACTTGAGGACTTTGACTATGCCACTTCAAAGTCTTGATGTTTTTCTTCAACCATTCAGAGGTTGACTTGCTATTATGTTTTAGATCATTGTCTTGCTGCAGAACCCAAGTTGATTTTATCTTGAGGTCACGAATAGATGGCTGGACATTTTCCTTCAGGATTTTTTGTTAGACAGCAGAAATCATGGTTCTATTTATCACAGCAATTCTTCCAGGTCCTGAAGCAGCAAAATGTCCCCAGTGCATCATACTACCACCACCATATTTTACTGTTGGCATGTGTGAGAAGGTGATGACCCCTCCCCTTCTCACCCGTTTATAAGGGGGGAACTGGATAGCAGTGAGAGAGTTCCCCCCGGACATGTTTGGGTGCGGGACCGGAAGCGCGACGCAAGTGGAGCTGCCTGTGTGGTCCACCTGGAGCGAGATGGATTGTTTCCTGCTGGCGTGAGCGTTTTGTTTTCTTTTGTATCACCGCCAATAAATGTTTTTTTTACGTGAGTTCCTTTGCCTCCTGTCTCCACTTCTTTTTCTGGTTGCCCTGATCCCTTTTGTGGGGCGACCACGTCAGTCGCTCACAGCATGACATACTTTTTTGAAATGTGGCATTACTTTTTCACAAGATATAATAGAAAACACACCTTTTTTCTTTGTTCGACCACAATATATTTTCCCCTCTCGCCTTCAAGCCTCGTCTATGGCATTTGCTGTTCAGACTGTCATACTTCTCCCTCTTCCACTCAAAGGCCCCTTTATATGTTTGTCACAAACAGGACAGTAAATTCCAACTTTGTTGTTGCCTCTGACAGTGAACAATGTTAGGTCTGAGGGTGGTCTTTGTAACATGTTGGAGGAACTTCAGTCAGTTGCCCATATCCACTGACGGCTGCCAGTCCTGTGATGAGAAACCCTGATGCTGCTTTTTGGGTTACTCTTGGTGTATCTCCCGTGCTTTCTATCAACCAAACCCCATTGGCATTGGCAGGTGTTGTCATGGAAGGCAATGTTACCTAAGATTGTTTGCACTCCTGAATAAAGCCCACAAAACAAACACCAGAATGGGGTCAACAGGAATTGGGCAGGAGGGCCACACCAACAGACTTCTAGGATAAGTGGGTGAAGAACCTATTCCAGAGCTCACTTAAAAAACCAGGAAGGGAGGAAAAAAGAAGGTCATTGTTATGCTACATTTGGCAGGTTTATCTGAGAAATTCAGGAAAATCTTCCAAAGTACAATATCAGGGTCACTTTAAAACTCGGCCAGACCCTAAGACAGATACTGGTCCACTCCAATGACAAAACACCAAAGGAAAAACTCAGTAATGTTGAATACGCAGTCTAATCTATCGAGGATTGCTCAAGACTTTAGAACCCGTCAATGAAGAAATCTCGAGAATCTCATGAAAGTTTTCTGTATGCTGGTAAACCTTTAATCTCAGTGGTCTACTTAAACTTTTTGACATTTCTGCCTTTAAGCATAAAGATATAAAATTGGGAGTTTTTGTGGAACAAAATTCAAATGATATTTAAAACTTTTTTCAGAAAAAAAACTAAAAAAGTAGGGTGAGTTAACACTTTCTTAGAGCAACTTAGAGCAATATACTGTGATATAGCTGAAAGTCTTTTGGTGTATATCTCTATCAGTTTTAGACATTAAGAGACTAAAATCTTAGCCCATTCTTCATACAACTTGAGCTCAGTAAAATAGATAGAGACTGTTTAGGAAAAAAGGTTTTCAGATCTTTTCACAGACTTCAATTGGATTCAAGAACTGGAGAATGACCTGGCTTTCTAACACCTAGATACTGTATGTTTAGTTTTGAACCATTCAATTTTAGATTTTGCTTTATGTTTAGGATCATTGTCTTGTTGGAAAATGAACCTCTGTCCCAGGCGGCTTATGGCAAACATCAGCAAACAACTGTGAATCTCTGCAGTTTATTCAGAGTTGTCATGGGCCTTGTGGCTGCATCTCTGATCAGTGCTCTTGTTCTTTGGCCTGAAGGTTTAGAGGGATGGCCGGGTCTTGGTAGGTTTGCAGTGGTCTGATGTTTTTTCCTTTTCAATATGATTGCTTGAACAGTGCTCTGCTTGTAAAAGCTTGTGAAATCTTCTGATATCCTAATCCTGCTTTAAACTTCTTCATGACAGTATCTCAGACCTACCTGGTGTGTTCCTTGGGCTTCATGATGCTTGTCATTTAGACAGATGCCTGAGACTATCAAAGAGCAGGTTCACTTTTCTGAAAATGATTATACACAGGTGGACTCTATTTATAATCATCAGCCCTTTAGGTCAACATTGGCTCATTCAGAAATCCTCAGGGAACTTTTGGAATGACTTAGTCGCAGTGACGGGCGACACGGTGGTGCGGTGGGTAGCACTGTTGCCTCACAGCAAGAGCTGTGTGGAGTTTGCATGTTCTCCCCGTGTCTGCGTGGGTTTTCACCGGGTACTCCGGTTTCCTCCCACAATACAAAAAACATGCTCAGGTTAATTGGTAAACTCTAAATTGCCCATAGGTGTGAGTGTGAGAGTGAATGGTGTGTGAATGGTGTGTGTGCCCCACGATTGGCTGGCGACCATCTGGGGTGTATCCCTGCCTCTCGCCTTAACGCGCTGGGATAGGCTCCAGCAGACCCCTGCGACCCCGAAAGGGAATAAGCGGGATAGACAATGGATGGATGGATGGATGGATGGATGGATAGTCGCAGTGACAGTAAAGGGGCCGAAAATTATTGTTTCAGCCCCACTTTTTAGTTTTTTTCTTTATATTTGAAGCCTGAAATGTTGCAAAAGGTTAAAAAGTTAAATACTTTTGCAAGGCACTGTAGTACGATTTTGTAAAGTTATCATTCTAATAGCAGTCATTTCTGCCACAATTCCGTAATTTGGAATAAGCACTAAAAAACTTAAGGTTTGTCCATGAAGTTTGTGTGTATGTATAAGTCTCTTTTGACAATGTGAATGTGGGACTACATGTTGATGACCCTGTCTAGTAACACGTGACCTAGAATACATACCATCCTTTTGGTAAATAATTCATAAGCCTTTTGGTAGTGGTATGGAACACTGAATGATCATATTGGCAAACTCTCTGAAATCAACAGAAACTGATTAGAAGTATTGTGTAGGTATCAGTCTTGGGATATTTGTAAGGGTAAGAGAATGGGAGTGTTGCAAATATAGCAGTTGGAATAAGGTTGATTACAGTATATTTTCCTAGGTTGGGTTAGGGTTAGGGTTAGCTACAGGGAGAGCCACAGAGTTTATAGGCACCATGTGACAGGTGGGCTGAGTTTAAGTGGGCAGGGCTAAAAAACAGGAGTCGTCCTTTTGTGCTGTGTGGAATATATCTACACACAACATTAGTTCTTAAGATTTGGGCTAATAGCAGCTTCCATTTTGGTCAATAGGGTGTATGTTTTTGTTGATGTCTGAGTGTTGTTCATCCAATGTCATTAGCTCTTGATGCCCCCATTTGTATTTTTTCTCTTTTGTTGAAGCAAGCACTTATATTAAGTCTTTCCTTGGCCATAGAAGATGTTTTTGATGTGGTGTATTTCATCTTCTTCTGGGCTTTCAGTGCTCCTTTCTCCTACTGTCACAACCTGGTCTTCTGCTGCTAGTCTTGTTGCTACTCTGCTGTGCTGTCTTTTTTTCTCCTGGTCCTTTGTTGCTTTGTGGGCTGAACCCCTGCTTTGCTATCTGCTGAAGGAGTTGTCTGGCTGCTTCCACAGATGATGAGGAAAAGAGCTCAAAGCATCAGGAAAAAAAAAACCTTGATTCGTGGTGCATTGTGGAGGTGTTGTCTGCTTGCAATGGTAGGCATGAGTCCACGTTGGACAACCTTCAGACTTGACTCCTGTGTTTATGGTCCGCAGTATCAGCAGGGTTTGAGGGCGTTACTTCTTTGGAATTCTCCCTCACACACACACACAGTCTCCTGGTTGGATGTCAGGCACAGACGATTAGTAAGAGAATAGCTTTAACTTGTCTGTGAATTGAACAAACAGCAATTGTTAGAAGAGAGCAAAAAAAGATAGAGAGAAGAAGAAGAGCCATATCATTAGGAGAAGCAAAGTTAGACATTTGAAAGTTGTTAGGGAAGGACAAAGCTTTACATGGGAAATGGGACCAAATTTGGCAGTTGCCTTGGCTGCATTGTCAGCTAGGCTATAGTCAATGTAACAAAATCATAAAGACATCCAAAGGCATATCTGCAGTCTGTATAATTATTAACAGTTTTGCATTTTGCCAGATGGCCTTCTTTCACCAATGTGTATAACTCAGCTACTTGGGCAAATCTTGAGGATGGCAGGGCAGCAATTTCAACAATAGAAAAATTATCACAAATTGCAGTGTTCCATTATTGCTATAAGCAGAGCCATCAGTGTAGAAACAAGTAGGTGAGGATGAATTTACTTGAACATGAGGTTATATCCATACAGTTATGAGGGTGTTGTGCCTCGCCATCATAAGACTGAGTTTCAGGCCTGAGGCCTGAAGCCTGACTATGAGTGTTTGAACACATGGTCCCCTAAGACAATAGAAACCCCCACCACGTGGCTCCCTACACAATGGGGCCCCTGGCGTTGCTCAGCAGCGCCCCTGCATTTCCGGCGGATCCAGCAGACATACGTCAATACGTCACAGGTATTTCCCAGCAGGGGTTCCCCCCGAAAGCGCACCCCAATTGGCTGCAGTGTGTCACTGGGCGGTGACAACACTGAGGTTATAAATACACGCGTATACCTGAGGACGGCGCTCTTTCCAGTCGCGCTGACGGGCGTGACGATCGGAAGCACACCACTCTCACTCAACCCGCCTGCTCCCACCGAGTAGTCCTGAGTGAAAAGTTAGCGCGCATCTCCAGAAGGCCTGAAAGAAGAAATCCTCGCTGGCCGAGACCGTTCTTCTACCTCCGTTTGCCGACGGTCACCCCCCGGACCAAACGTATTTTCCCGCAGAAGTAGGCGACGAACGCCTATAAAAGAAGGACAGCCGAGAAACGCTGTTTCCCCCCTTCCTTCTCCTGCCGCGACCCTCTCCCTCCGAGCCACGGACTGTGAGAGGATACTAGCTAACCGCTAGCCCCTGGACCGCCAGCAAAGGACGTGCTGCGCTCCAGATCAACGGAGTCCGGATCAACGAGACCCGGATCAACAAACTCCGTATCATCGCAACTCCAGCCTGCATCACAGTAAGAGGTTATCTTCTGGGCAGTGAATAGTAGTTGTGTTGTTTTATTAGTGAATACTAATTGTGTTTTATTTTTATTAGTGTTTAACTTGTTTTGTACGGATCGCCGCATCCGTTGCACTGTTCGTTTTGTTATTGTGATCAGCTGACTGAGCGCTGATCTCTCTCTCTCTCTCTCTCTTTCTCTCGCTCTCTCTCTCTCTCTCTCTCGCTCCGTTTCCAATCTGCCTGTTACGATCATCTGCACCTTCATTCATATAAACACCCACACGACACTCTGCGCGCGATTGTGCTTCTTTGTTCCGGATCACGTGTCGTGGACAAGTCGCCATCTTGTCCCACGCACCGGCATCCGTAAGTGGGCCGTCACAGCGAGACCGCTAGTGACGTAGCCTCACGTTTCTGCGCGGCCGCCGTTTTGACACGTCATCACGGTCTGGCCGCCATCTTGGGGAGGTCCTGTTGTCCCGGCGTAGCCGCCATCTTGTGACCTCCTGCGCGCACACGCCCGCATACTCGCGCACGCACGCACGCGCACACACACACATACACACATACACACATTCACACACACACACACACACCTATATACAACCCCACTGTAAGCTTGGTTTCATCTGTGTACATCAATCATCCAGTAGTCTGTTTATTGCACGGTTTCATTAGTTTACTTGTTTGTGTTTCATTTAGTTATAGTTTAGCGGAGAATATTAACACCAGTATTGATTGTAAATTGATTACTGATTGTCAATAAACTCTTTGTATTTTAAGAAGAAGTTTCCTGGTATTTTGTCTGTGTATTGCAACAAAGAGCTGGTTGACTGGGCCTGTGTACGAATTCACACCTTCCTTTCAGTTTCCTTTTTAACAATTATGTTTAAACATAGAGTTAATTATAAGGCAACTATTTAATGAGACTGATTATTATAGTTATTAGTCCGGTTAACCCGGTGGTGCCCCGTTTATATTATCAATTATAACTCAATAAAATTGATAACAATATTACAATTAATAATCATCTTTGATAATTATTAATTACGCTAATAACTATTTATACCCCCCTATTGCATGCACAACAGGGTCCCCATCATCTTCTGTAGACAATAAAGTAAGTTAAGAATAGAGCATCTTTTAAGTGTCATGTGTGGAGCATTGTTCTCTGGTTCCTCTTATATGTTTGTATGCCTCTTGGGTGATCAAGGTGAGTGCATTGTGTGGAATCATGACAGTTATCGGGCAACCTAGAACAATATCAGCTGTTTTCTGAATTGCAAGGACAGCGGTCTAGCATGGTGAAAGTCCCTTCTCTACTGGATCTAATCTTAAGGAAAAAAAAGAACAGATCAGTAGGAAGAATTATGGTGTTGGATAACAACAGATTATGCAAAACATAATATAGTCAGGAAGGCCTAGTGCGGGTGCAGATAGTAGATGCTTGTTTTAGCTTGTTGAAATGACTCATCAGCATGTGAAGACCAGGTGACGGATTGAGTACAAGTAGAGGGTTGGGATATCTCTTGAAATGGTGCAGCGAGTAGAGAATAAATAAGTATCCATTGTCTACAATAACCTGTCATTCCTAAAAATATCTTCATTTGAAACAGTTGTGTAGGCTTTTGCTTTTACTCTAGAAGGCGTAAGGACTCTTGTAGAACCATATAGCATATGTCCTAAATACTGAACTGCATTCAGGCATAGTTGAACTTGTGTGTGGTCTTTATCAGCCAGATATTTGATAAGATAATTGTGTCAGTCATAAGTGGTTATGTTATATGTGGTTAGGTTATAACAAGTTTTACGCCATTGGTACCATAATCTCTTACATGTATTTCATAGGACCATCCAGATTTTGCTCTGACTTCCCATTTCTTCTCTAACACAAAACAACCGCATGAACCTTCAAATAATAGGCAATTTCAACATTCAACAGTTGTTTGAGATACCTTGCCAGCAATTTACTTTTTCTTGTCCATAAAACTTTCAGATTTTTTCAAGCCCCTTACCAATGAGGAGGACACTCTCTGCGGTCAACATCCGGAAAGCAGCGGGTCCAGACAACATCTCTGGTAGGGTGCTGAAAGACTGTGCAGAGGAGCTGACAGATGTTTTTACAGACATCTTCAACACCTCCCTGAGGCAAGCCATTGTGCCTTCAGGCTTCAAAACTGCCACCATCATTCCTGTGCCAAAGAAATCCTCCCCATCCTGCTTCAACGACTATCGTCCTGTGGCACTGACACCCATTATCATGAAGTGCTTTAAACGACTAGTCCTGTCACACATAAAATCCATCCTGCCCCCCAGCCTGGACCCTTACCAGTTCGCTTACAGGGCAAAGCAATCCACAGACGATGCAATTTGCTCTGCCCTCCACCCAGCACTCACCCACCTGGACAAGAAAGACTCATATGTGAGAATGCTGTTCTTAGACTTCAGCTCAGCATTCAACACCATAATACCACAACAACTCATCTGCAAACTGGACAAACTGGCCCTCAGCACCTCACTCTGCAACTGGCTGCTGGATTTTCTCAGCCAGAGGCCTCAAGCGGTGCGTGTTGGCAACACCATCTCAGACAGGATCATCCTGAGCACAGGGGCCCCAGAAGGCTGTGTGCTCAGCCCCCTCCTCTTCACCCTCCTGACACAGGACTGCACACCAACCTACAGCTCCAACCACCTTGTGAAGTTTGCCGACGACACAACACTGGTGGGCCTCATCACCAACGGCGACGAGACTCACTACAGGAAAGAGGTAGAGCTTCTGACCAGATGGTGCAAAGACAACAACCTCCTGCTAAACATCAGCAAGACCAAAGAGATTGTTGTCAGCTTCCAGAGAGGCCATACCCAACACCCCCCTTTGACCATCGACGGTGCTGCAGTGGAGAGGGTGAGCAGCACCAAGTTCCTGGTGGTGCACATCAGTGATGACCTCTCCTGGACCACCAACACTGCATCACTGGCTAAGAAAGCACAGCAGCGTCTCTACTTCCTGAGTAAACTGAAGCGGGCAAGTGCGCCGCCACCCATCATGACCACGTTCTACAGAGGAACCATCGAAAGCATCCTGACCGGCTGCATCACCGTGTGGGGCGGGAGCTGCACTGACTACAACAGGAAGGCTCTGCACCGCATCGTGAGAACAGCTGAAAGGATAATTGGTGTAACACTCCCTTCCCTGCAAGATCTTTACACCACCCGCCTCAGCCGCAAAGCCATCATATTGCCACGGATACAAGTCACCCTGCACACAGTCTGTTCAGCCTCCTGCCCTCTGGAAAGAGGTACAGAAGCCTCTGCTTCCGCACCACCAGACTCACGAACAGTTTCTTCTACCAGGCCGCGAGACTGCTGAACTCTCTCCGCTCCCCACCCACGGAACAGCTGAACTCTCTCCCCTCCTCCGCTCACCCCCAGCCCCAGCCAGAAGGAACACCAGGCTGGCAAATCAAGTCTAGGTCACTGGACTGTCTCCCCCCCACCCACCCACCTAAATTGAAACTCTGCACATGCAAAAATTTGCACACACTTGCTGCTGGTATATTTATTTATTTATTGTTATTGCACTAGTCATTACATTACAACAACTACCTCATAATGCACATAACTGGGACAATCAGTACTGTCTTGTTTTGTCTTGTTGAATTTGTCCTTCCACTCCCTACTACTTATGTCCTGTCTTGGGGTACTCATGTCTTGTCCTATCATACGTGTTTGTTTGTTTCTAGTTTTAGTTTAGCACTTTACCATTGTAGTTTAGGATTGTCTCGTCTTGCGCACCTGCACTTTGATGTTGTTGTACATGTAAAACGCATTGGATAGTGAGAAACGAAATTTCGATTCCTTTGTATGTCAAGTACATGTGAAGAAATTGACAATAAAATTGACTTTGACTTTGACTTGACAATTTCTTTCAAAACAACTTGCTCTAACACTTTTATATTGACAATCAATTCAGGGCAAAAAAAATGAGTCCGGTTAGGCCTCTAAGTATGAACAATATCAGAGGACTTAATCTTTTCTTCTCCCGGAACACAGAATCACAAAAAGCATCACCAGGAGTTAGAATTCTGAGCAAAGCAAAAAAATGCACCAAAAGCAGTCTGAGGTTTTTGAAGGCTCTGCTCCTTCTTTTATAATGTTGTGCCTACATAGATTATGCCTTTTGTTCATCCCAAACATAGGTCACACCTTTTGTCTGTCCTTACAATTACACCAATACAACCCCATCATGTCACTGTTGCTGGGTCTTAAACTTAACTTAAACTCAGGCATGTCTGGGTATGATCATTCCAGTCTCTTAGGTTGTTTCTCCATAAAGTTAGCACCTGATCACCTATGGTATAATATAACACATCGCAATTATTTCTTTGCATTAGATTTTGTTTTCTTACCAGCATGTAGCAAAAATAATATGACACACTCTCAGCTCTCTTATCAGTTTCTCAGAGACAGTAGGAATAACTGTTGCTGCAATAGAGAAACAGAGCTTGTGTGCCACTTTGCTTCAATGACTTTTTTCAAAATCATGGATCTTCATTTTGCTGGCTTGACATCATAACTCATCCCATTAGTCTCTCCAACCCTGTATATGTATACAGCATATGAATACATACATAAATACATACATAAATTTCCTACACATTGACTATTGTGTGCTACTGTGCCACACAATGAAATCATAGCTGCACAAATTGAATTCACCTCTTGATGTCATTGTTGCTCATATGCACAATGAGCGAGTGAATGCAAGTGAGTGAGCAAGTGTGTATAGGTAAGCAAGACTGTGTGGGTGAGTGAGTTCCTGTGGGTTACCGAAACTGTATAATTGAGCGAGCAACACTGAGCGAGCATACATATAGATGAATAATTAGTAGAGAATGAGCCTGGATTAGTTAGTGTGAGGAAACCAATTGTTTTCTCGTATTGCCGCTGTCACATATAAAACAGCTGAGAGGTGAAGTGATGATGAGTCTTTGAACATATAAATTAAAATCTGTTGTTTGGCTTCCAGATGACGATGGTCCAGAGGAAGCTGTGACTGTTCTGCACTCCGGCCTCCATGAATTCGCTTTCAACTTCAACCTGCCTCAAATGTGAGTAGCATAGATAATATATTATTCATGCAGCTCAGTTTTAGCTAACACAGGTATGTTTGAGACATAGTCATGTAGTTCATTGGATGGTCCTCTTCAGTTCCTCTTCTTTCAGCAGGAGGAGGTTGGATGTGTGGATAGATCAGTGCTTTGTTTAATGAAAAAATTGTAGCAGAGTCTGTTCAACACCACTGTGATTTAATGTTAATTTTAACAAATATGATGTTTTTCTAAAACTAATTTGAACCACAGAGTTTCAGCATCAAACATACATACAATATAAGCAAGTATGAAATATGTTGCTGTTGTATTGTTGTTATGATTGGTTCAGAAACGTGTTTCTCTCTGGGAATGAGCTGCATGTATAAAATAAAAAACAAAAATAAGAATAAAGTATAAATCATTTTATATGTTTGAATCCGTAGCCTCAGTTAAATCTGACACATGTTTAGTAGAGACACGCTGAATAGTTATTACCTGATGTGAGTCGCTGCCTGAATCACACATGTTGGGTCCAGCTGTTTCGACAATCTTGGACGGCAAGACACAAACAATGCATGAGCAAACCCCCTCTGGAGCATCATTACTCAGTAAAGATTTGCGATATGTGACAGAAAGTGATTTCTATTTTATCTCAACATATTTTATAGCATTATCTATATTACTCATTAAAAATGTTGAGACAAACTGATATATTTCTATTTTAGCTCAATTAACATTAAAATTTTGCTAAAGTGAACTTGTAATTTTACTTATATTACAAGTCTTAATTTCTCCACACACATAGTATAGTAATCATAAATAAAACATATTGATTTATTTTTATGTCCAAAGGATAACAAGCAAAAGACAATAAGAAATTGCAAAACACAATACATCAGAGACTTCAAAATCACTAAATTTGTATGCATCATATTTTTCAATAAAGATATTCCCATAATGTTCCCATACTTACATAATAGGCAAAAATAAAGAATGGTACCATTAGTATGGTTTACTAAATCTGGTCATATTTTGCAGTAATCAAGCGAACCAAACTACGCTATTACATAAGTCCCTGTGAGAAGGTGATGAGCCCTCCCCTTCTCACCGGGTTATAAGGGGGAACTGAATAGCAGAGAGGGAGTTCCCCCCCGGACATATTTGCGTGCGGGACAGCTGACGCGACGCATGGGACTGCCTGTCTGGTCCACCTGGTGCGAGGTGGACCTTTCCTGCTGACGTGAGCGTTTTGGGTCTTCTTTTTTTGTATCACCGTCAATAAATGTTTTTAACTGAGTTCCGCTGCCTCCTGTCTCCGCTTCTTTTTCTGGTTGCCCTGATCCCTTTTGTGGGGCGACCACGTCGGTCGCTCACAGTCCCCGGTAGGTCACTAACTGCAGTAGAAGAATTTTTCCCCTTTTTCCCCAAACTTTATTAAATAATAGGATTGTTGAAAACTACAAATTTAACTAAGAATCTCTAAATTGTGCATTCCTACATAACATACATCAACATAAACATGAGCAAAGCATAAAGAAGAATAAACCTCAAGACTATCATCTGAATAAATGGACTGTATTTGTATTGTGCCTTTCTAGTCATTTTGATCGCTCAAAGCGCTTTACACTACAAGGCACTCTTTTGCAATGAGAAAATCTCACCATATCATTCACATTTCGACAACATGAAAATGCAGGTTAAGAACAAATCACAATGTTGCAACAAGTTATTGAAAGTTTTTGTATTGCTCCATATTTTCCAGCTAAGAGTGATAGACGAAAAAAAAGATTTAAATTTTGTTTTCAAAACATGGTATTGAAGATCTTAGAATTTTCCTTTTACATGCATGTATATATTTTCCCGTGATTACGACAATATGTTCATATCAGATATTTCTTTAGTGATGTCCTTATGTATATCAAGATTTGAATCATATCAAACATGTGATATTCTTTATTGTAGACCTTCACTAATTATGCAAATTCTGCCAAAATTGAGTTGTGACTCTACATAAGAAGAACTTTTTCCGGCAGTGCTATACTCCACCCTTAGAATATCTGGGGTCAAAGGATGAGCAAGATGGTTGCTACATAATAGCTACTACTGTGGCGGTGGAGTAGTAGTAGAATGCAGCCATGGATACCTCTCATCTTCATGTTTCCTCTATCTGTCTCCTCTTGCTGTTTAATCTTCTTGCCCCCGCCCAGGGCTCTGGCGACCTCCTTTGAAGGGAAACATGGCAGTGTGCGATATTGGGTTCGAGCGGAGCTGCAGCGTCCATGGTTGCTGCCTGTGAGGGTGAAGAAAGAATTTATTGTGTTTGAACACATCGACATCAACACGCCGCTGCTGCTGGTAGGATAACCGACAACTCCAAACTAAGCATGGGAATCTCTAGTTTTCTGGACTGTTGTCCTGTTTGAAACCATGTTTGTCGTCAGGCTCCTCAGACTGGGACCAAAGAGAAGACCTTGTGCTGCTGGTTCTGTGCTTCAGGTCCAATCTCTCTCAGTGCCAAGATCGAACGAAAGGGCTATACCCCAGGTGATCCTCCATCTCATGAGATTCACCATATTTCACTTCTCTCAGTCTGTCAGACTAATGTCTTCTCTCTCTTTTCAAGGTGAATCTATCCAAATCTTTGCTGAGGTGGAGAACTGTTCATCCCGTGTCGTGGTTCCTAAGGCTGCGCTGTACCAGACCCAGACCTTCTTTGCAAAGGGGAAAGGCAAACAAATCCAGCAGCTAGTGTCCAACCTGAGAGGAGACGCCCTGCTGCAGGGAAAGAGCCAGAACTGGGAGGGAAAACTGCTGAAGATCCCCCCGGTGTCCCCCTCTATCCTGGACTGCCCCATCATCCGGGTAGAGTACACCTTGGTGGTGAGTCCCCCATATGATGAGGATAAAGCAGCTAATAACCTTGTAATAACCAAATAAAGTACTACAGGCTACTATAACACACAAATAGCTAACTAACTTTGTATAGGATGATGAATAGGATGATATAGGATTGGTGTAGGTTGATGTCGATTGATATAGCATGGTGTAGGATAATGTAGGATGATGATGATGTCCTGTTAACAGCAAGGTGACAACCAGCAACACTTAAGGCTGTAAATTGAATGACAGGTCGTATTATGGAGAATATATGAAAATATGTGTCTGCATATGGGCTGAATGTGATGTGAACAGGTGCAACTCTCTCCACATGTTTGTTGGGCCTCCCTCTGTGCCGGCAGGTGTATGTGGACATTCCTGGAGGCTTAAATTTATCTCTCTCGCTGCCGTTGGTGATCGGGACCATCCCGCTCCACACCTGCACCGCCCGCAGCTCCAGCATCAGCAGCACCTGTAGCGTGCTGAACTGGCTGCGCCTGCCAGAGATGCCTGAGGGTATGTTCAGTAACACACCAGTTTCTATCTTACGAATGCTGTCAGTCCCATCTGATTTTATCACTGTGTGTGTGTTTGTCTAACTACAGCGCCACCGAGCTACAGTGAGCTGGAGATCTCAGAATCACACAGGCGGAACTGTCTGCAGGGCTGTGATAGGTCTGAGCGGGAGGGACAAGACCAACAATCTCTGCTCACATATATCACAGAGTTCAGATACCAGCCCCCACCACTTTATTCAGAGGTACAGTTATGAAAGACACACAAAATATGTTGTATGTGTATATGTGTTAATGAGGGTGAGAGAGAGAGACCGCCCCCTTTCCCCACCAGTAAAACAAGCAGGTGAAACAAACAAGTGAAACAATAACAGGTGAAACAACTAACAAGCACAACTAACATTCGCTGCCCAAAGAAAAATTCTTACATTGATGTGGGCTGCAGTTGTGAGAATCCGGAGCTTGTTGATTGGCGTTCGGTGATCCGGAGCTGCAGCATATATCTTTGCTGGTGGTGACTTGATTGGAGAGGGTTGTGACAGGAAAAGAAAGGAGGAAGCAGTGTTTTTTCGGCTGTCTTTCTTTTATAGGCGGGTGTTGTCTACATCTGCAGGGATACAGCTTGAACTCGGGGGTGACTGTCAACAAAATGGAAGGAGAAGAAATGTCTCGTCCGGCTAGGATTTCTTCTTTCAGGTCTTTTGGAAAGCATGCGTTGTTCACTTGTATTGGTGACTACTTGGTGGGAGCAGGTTGGTTGAAGAATAGCTTCCTATTGTCACACCCATCAGCATCTAGAAAGAACGTCGTCCTCAGGTACTTCCGTGTATTTATACTCTCAGTACCATCACCATCGAGTAGTGCACTATGGCCAATCAGAGTCTGCTTTCTGGGGAACCCCTGCTGGGAGTACCTGTGACGTAGAGGGATCAGCGGGAAAGCAGGCAGTGCTGTTAAAAAAATCCCAGGGCTCCAGTGTGTTTGAAGTCCTGTGGTGGGGGAAATTTCTATTGATTAGGGTACCACGCTTTTAAGCACTGTATTCCAGCTTCAGGCTTCTCAGTAGGCCCGAAACTTGTCTTAAATAGTCTTATGATGGTGAGGCACACACACACACACACACACAGATATAAAAGCAGATGTAACATTACTGTTCAGTATTTGTCAACAATTTAAACACTTGCACCTACAGTGAAGAAAACAAGTATTTGAACACCCTGCTATTTTGCTATTTCTCCCACTTAGAAATCATGGAGGGGTCTGAAATTTTCATCGTAGGTGCATGTCCACTGTGAGAGAGATAAACTAAAAAGAAAAGGTTCCCCTGCTTAAATCAGCACATGTCAAGGCCCGTCTTAAGTTTGCATATGACCATTTGGATGATACAGAGGAGTCATGGGAGAAAGTTTTGTGGTCAGATGAGACCAAAATATAACTTTTTGGTCATAATTCCACTAAGCGTGTTTGGAGGAAGAAGAATGAAGAGTACAATCTGAAGATGAGATTTTGGGGAACAACCTCCTTCCCTCAGTCAGAGCATTGAAGATGGGTCGTGGCTGGGTCTTCCAACACGACAACGACCCAAAGCACACAGCCAGGAAAACCAAGGACTGGCTCCGTAAGAAGCATATCAAGGTCCTAGCATGGCCCAGCCAGTCTCCAGACCTGAACCCAATCGAAAATCTTTGGAGGGAGCTCAACTCCGTGTTTCTCAGCGACAGCCCAGAAACCTGACTGATCTAGAGAACATCTGCGTCGAGGAGTGGGCCAGGATCCCTCCTGCAGTATGTGCAAACCTGGTGGAAAAACTACAGGAAATGTTTGACCTATGTAATAGCAAACAAAGGCTACTGTACAAAATATCAACATTCAGGTGTTCAAATACTTATTTGTCACTATATCACACAAATAAATCATTAAAAAATCATGCATTGTGATTTCTGGATTTTTCTTTTTAGTTTATCTCTCTCACAGTGGACATGCACCTACGATGACAATTTCAGACCCCTCCATGATTTTTATGTGGGAGAAACAGCAAAATAGCAGTTCAAATACTTGTTTTCTTCACTCTACATCTGAAAACAACTCACAACACTTTCTATAGGTAATGGTTATAAAATGTAATCTGAATAGATAATAGCTGCAATAATTATTATATAACATTTGAAAAACAAATGACACAGAAGGGATATACTGTACGATAATTGATGTGACTTTGTAAACTTGCAGCTGTGACTCCACTCCCCTAGGTCGACCCATACCCTGACACTGTGGACGAGTTGGGGGACATCCGAAGACCCAACATGTGTCCCTCCCGCTGAGCTTCAGCAAAAAAACATCTTGTCCTTTTTGGATACAGGTCCGCATCACCAGCTTCTCACCTGATTAAATATCACAATAAAAACGCTTGACTGACCCACAACAGTGTCATTCAGTAAGCAGACAGAGGATTTGCTTACTGTTGGGACCAGGATCACCACACCTAATTGGATCCTCCGTAACCTTTGCTCAAGATGATCTCTGCCTCCGTGCCACCATTGAGAGAATGATCAGCTGAGTGCTCAAGAGATGCCGCCTCCTGCCTCTCAGTAAATTTTGCACATAACCATAATAACTGTTAGTCTCTGGTGGAGTAAAGCCAACATCTCCAGCAGATTCTGTCCACTGATGAAAATTTCTCTTTAAATACTCAGAGGCACATGTGAGGACATCAGTCAACTTTTTCAGCTGAGGGAATATGTCTGAAAAAACAACTCAGACATACAGAAAATAATGTGTCACCAGATTTACCAATGTAGAAGTCATTGAAATTGTATCACTTAGAATCAAATTTCAATAACTCATTTTCACAATTTCAGAATTAAAAAATAAAAATAAAGTACCAGTTATTTTATATTTAATATTCAATTTCACTCCAAAATTCTAGTTAAAAAATGATAATTTTTAATTCTTATAAAATGTTTAGTTTCAGAAGAAAATATGATTTTAGGAAGAATCAACACTTCTCCTCCTTAGAAAAGGTTTTTCTTTTCAATTTTCTTTTTTTTTATTCAGAAGTAGTAGGGATTGAAAATGGAGGTGAAAACAAGTTATTGAAATTGTGAAGTAATAAATTCAGTGTTGGAAATTTTAAATCTGATAGATTAACTTCCATGAAAAACAAAAAAGACAGATGTTTCTGATGATAAATCACAGAAATGTATCAAATGACACCTCATGCACTTAAAGTAAATAGTGTGTTTGTGTGTGTGTGTGTGTGTGTGTGTGCTTGCGTGCGTGTATGTGTAAATGACCAGGTTCTAGAGAAAAGCACAACTCCAACCAACCCAGATAAAAAAGTACCACAAGTCGCCTGCTGGTTTCTTCTCTGAAGCTTCACTGCTGTCAATGTTTTTGTTAAGAAGTGACAAGAATAAAAGCATAAAAGATTTTGAAATGTTTACAGATATGACATATATGAGAATGTTGTACAATCATGACTTCTTCCACCTAAAAAGTGCAATATATTTTTGTATGTGATTTTTTTTTTGCACTAGTTTTTTCATATCTACTCTGTTGTTTATTCCATTTCTGTGCATTCTATTATTGTCATGATCAACTTTTGATGAAAAATAAAACGTTTATTTTATGAAGTAATGGCACTGTCTCAGTGTTTTCATACTATTTGGTGTAGCAGGACACCACTTGTGCAATAAAAACATATCTTTATGTAAATGTGTGAAATTTCTTGTTTGTGGTCCAATATTAGTCATAGATGCTCTGACACCCAATCTATCAGTCTGAATAAGACTCAGAGTCAAAATAATAGAGTAAGAATGCCAATTAGTCAGAATGTCAAACAGTCTGAATAACAATGCGCTCCAAAAATGCAGGTGTATTAGAAGTTCCCAGAATTTCTAAACTAAAATGGGATGCAGAGCCTCCAACTACATGCAGAGCTCCTCTACTTTGGAATTGTATTTCCCATTAAGTCCAGGGGACAGAAACCCTTTCTACATTTAAAAACAGGTTAAACTCTTTCTGCTGCAATAGGTTTAGACTGCTGGGACCTCATGAGATACTCTCAGCTTTTCTGAGCTTATATTTCTGTTATTCTATTTAATGTCAAATTCAACTTTTCCTGTTTGAATTTATTTTTTCCATCCTGTGCATACACCATCCTTTGCAGCAGGTCCATTCTGGAAGAGATATTCATCCTCTGTTCTTTCTGAGGTTTCTTTCATTTTTTTTCACTGTTAAAGTTTTTTTAGGGAGTTTTCAGACAGGGAGTGGTGGACTAGGCCAGTAAAATGTGGCCCAGAGGCCCACCACACTTTTGGTTTTGTCCACAGAAAGTTCTCTCATTTGTTTGCAAAAGAGTTTTTAAAAAATGAAATAGCAGAAATAAAAAAACTTTGTGCAAAAATTGAGATTTATTCCAATTTTAAGTGATACAGAATAGAGACAAAACATCACTGATACAGACTCTAATCCAGAGTCATTCTCCATTCCCTGGGAGAGACTGCTGCCCATAGACTAGAAAAGTGCTATATAAATGCAGGCCATTTACCATTTACACAATGTGAGGTCACATAAATAATGTTTGTTAAGAAAAGATAAGATAAAACTTTATTGATCCCACAACGGGGAAATTTGTGTGTTACTGCAGCATTACAGATAAAGAGAAGAAGATAAAGCTGAAGAAGATAAAAAAACTATAAAAAAAAATAAAAAAAAACAAAAACAAAAAAAAACACACAACACAATGTACAAATTTGAAGAATTTGTTGATCCGTATGCATTATCGACATAGAATGGAGAGAAAATGCTAATAAATAGTAAGAAAAGAGTATGCATAAGCAAGGCATATATACAAACATACATACACATACACACATATTTGCATATATTTATATGGACATACATATCCACGCACATACCCACATGTACACATACATAGCTAATGCACACCTAAGGTGCAGGGTGTGTGTGAAGAGAAAAAAGTGAGCAGTGAAAAAGTGACAGAGTGACTACAGTGAGGTTTATGTTTATGTTATGTTATAAAGTCTTATTGCTGTCGGGATGAATGATCTGCGAAAGCGCTCCTTCTTGCAGCGAGGGTGTTTGAGTCTTTGGCTGAAGGAGCTGCTCAGCGCACCCACCACCCCATGCAGAGGGTGATGGGGGTTGTCCATGATGGATGTCAGCTTTGCCAACATCCTTCTCTCTCCCACCACCACCACTGACTCCAGAGGACATCCCAGTACAGAGCTAGACTTCCGTACCAGTTTGTCGATTTTCCTTCTGTCCCCGTCTGAGCATCCGCCCCCCCAGCAAACTACTGCGTAGAACAGGGCAGATGCTACGACGGAGTCGTAGAAGGTCTTTACCAGAGTCCTGCACACACCAAAGGACCTTAGTCTCCTCAGCAGGTGAAGTCGACTCTGGCCCTTCCTTTACAGGACATCAGTGTTTGTGGTCCAGTCCAGTTTGTTGTTCAGGTGAACACAAAGTATTTGTAAGAGACCACTGTCTCAATGTCTTTTCCCTGGATGCTCACCGGTGTGGTGGGGGGGGACTTTCTCCTGAAGTCCACAACCATCTCCTTTGTCTTGTTGGCGTTGATTTGGAGAGCGTTGATCTCACACCAGCTGACAAAGTCATTGATGACCCCTCTGTACTCCTGGTCGTTCCCATCTGATACACACCCGATGATGGCCGTATCATCTGATAACTTCTGTAGGTGGCAGTTGTCCGAGTTGTAGGTGAAGTCTGAGGTGTACAGACTAAACAGAAAAGGTGAGAGCACTGTACCCTGTGGCGCCCCCGTGCTGCAGACTACCACCTCAGACACACAGTCATGAAGCCTGACATACTGTGGTCTGTTGGTGAGGTAGTCGATGGTCCAGGCCGTCAGCTGCTCATCCACTCCGGCTCCCTCCAGCTTCCCTTTCAGCAGTGCAGGCTGGATGGTGTTAAAAGCACTGGAGAAGTCAAAAAACATGATCCTCACCGTGCTTGCCGCTTGTTCCAGGTGGGAGAGAGATTGGTGCAGCAGATAGATGACAGCGTCATCCACACTGATGCCAGGCCGGTAGGCGAACTGCAGAGGGTTCAGTGCTGAGCTCACCAGTGGGCGAAGGTGGTGCAGGATGAGCCTCTCCAAGGCCTTCATCAGGTGAGAAGTCAGGGCTACAGGTCTGTTGTGGGCTCCCTGGGCCGTGCGATCTTAGGCACTGGAACCAGGCAGGAAGTCTTCCACAGTTCAGGAACCCTCTCCAGGTTCAGACTCAGGTTAAAGATGTGCACCGGACAAAGCTGGTCTGCACAGTCCCTGAGCAATCTGGAGCTTCTTTAGCTGACTTCTCACCTGTCAGCTGTGAGGCAGATCTGTGGCTGGTCCGGGGTGGGGGGTGGGGCTGGCTTTGTTGTTAGTAGGTGTAACGGGTGGGGGGAGGGGCTGGCTTTGTTGTGGGTAGTTCAGGAACCCTCTCCAGGTTCAGACTCAGGTTAAAGATGTGCAGGACCACCTGACAAAGCTGGTCTGCACAGTCCCTGAGCAATCTGGAGCTGATTCCGTCTGGACCTGCTGCCTTCCTGACCTTTGTCTCCTTTCAAAGTCAAAGTCAAAGTCAAAGTCAATTTTATTGTCAATTTCTTCACATGTACTTGACATACAAAGGAATCGAAATTTCGTTTCTCACTATCCTATGCGTTTACATGTACAACAACATCAAAGTGCAGGTGTGCAAGATGAGACAATCCTAAACTACGGTAAAGTGCTAAACTAAAACTAGAAACAAACAAACATGTATGACAGGACAAGACATGAGTACCCCAAGACAAGACAAGTAGTACCGAGTGGAAGGACAAGTTCAACAAGACAAGACAGACAAAACAAGACAGTACTGATTGTCCCAGTAATGTGCATTATGAGGTAGTTGTTGTAATGTAATGACTAGTGCAAAAGCAATATATATATGAAATATAATTATACAAGCAGCAAGTGTGTGCATATTTTTGCATGTGCAGAGTCAATTTAGGTGTGTGTGTATTTAGGTGTGTGTGTGTGTGGGGGGGGGGGGGGGGGGGGGGCAGAAGTCCAGTGACCGAGGCTTGGTTTGCCAGCCCGGTGTTCCTTCTGGCTGGGGCTGGGGGTGAGAGGGAGGAGGGGAGAGAGTTCAGCAGTCCCGTGGGTGGGGAGGGGAGAGAGTTCAGCAGTCTCACGGCCTTTTTTTTCACGATGTGTTGCAGAGCGTTCCTGTTGTAGTGAGTGCAGCTCCCGCCCCACACAGTGATGCAGCCGGTCAGGATGCTTTCGATGGTTCCCCTGTAGAACGTGGTCATGATGGGTGGCAGGGCAATTGCCCGCTTCAGTTTACGCAGGAAGTAGAGACGCTGCTGTGCTTTCTTGGCCAGTGATGCGGTGTTGGTGGTCCAGGAGAGGTCATCACTGATGTGCACCCTCAGGAGCTTGGTGCTGCTCACCCTCTCCACGGCAGCACCGTCGATGGTCAAAGGGGGGTGTTGGGTGTGGCCTCTCTGGAAGCTGACAACAATCTCTTTGGTCTTGCTGATGTTTAGCAGGAGGTTGTTGTCTTTGCACCATCTGGTCAGAAGCTCTACCTCTTTCCTGTAGTGGGTCTCGTCGCCGTTGGTGATGAGGCCCACCAGTGTTGTGTCGTCGGCAAACTTCACAAGGTGGTTGGAGCTGTGGGTTGGTGTGCAGTCATGTGTCAGGAGGGTGAAGAGGAGGGGGCTGAGCGCACAGCCTTGTGGGGCCCCTGTGCTCAGGATGATCCTGTCTGAGATGTTGTTGGCAACACACACCGCTTGAGGCCTCTGGCTGAGAAAATCCAGCCGCCAGTTGCAGAGTGAGGTGCTGAGGCTGTGGTGGTGGTGTTGTGGTATTATGGTGTTGAACGCTGAGCTGAAGTCTAAGAACAGCATTCTCACATACGAGTCTTTCTTGTCCAGGTGGGTGAGTGCTGGGTGGAGGGCAGAGCAAATTGCATCGTCTGTGGATCGCTTTGCTCTGTAAGCGGTTGGGCTCCCTGGGCCGTGCGATCTTAGGCACTGGAACTACGCAGGAAGTCTTCCACAGTTCAGGAACCCTCTCCAGGTTCAGACTCAGGTTAAAGATGCGCACCGGACAAAGCTGGTCTGCACAGTCCCTGAGCAATCTGGAGCTTCTTTAGCTGACTTCTCACCTGTCAGCTGTGAGGCAGATCTGTGGCTGGTCCGGGGTGGGGGGTGGGGCTGGCTTTGTTGTTAGTAGGTGTAACGGGTGGGGGGAGGGGCTGGCTTTGTTGTGGGTAGGTGTAAAGGGGGTGTGGTGGGATGGAACGAGGAGAGTGCACCTGGCAACAGCACAGCGCCAGAAGAGGGGGGGACAGCACATGGAGGGGGGTTGATGGAAGCTGGGGGGTGGGGGAGGTTGTTGGTCCAGAATCAAATCTATTAAAAAACAGATTCAATTCATTAGCCCACCCCCGGTCGGTGGACACTGTTACTCCTCCATTGTCCTTGAGATGACCAGAGATCTTGTTCATGCTTCTCCAGACCTCTCGTACATTGTTTGCTTGGAGCTGCTCCTCCATCTTCCTCCTGAAACTCTCCTTGCCACTCCGGATTTTATATTTTAGTTCCTTCTGCACTCTCCTCAGTTCCACTTTGTCCCCCGACCAGAAAGCCCTCTTCTTTTCATTTAGCAGGGCCTTCAACTCTGGGGACACCCATGGTTTGTTGTTGGAGAAACACCATACCTTCTTGGCACAGTGTTCTCCACACAGAAGTTTATGTAGTCTGTGATGCAGTGGGTGAGGCTGTCGATGTCCTCACCATGTGGCCTGCAGAGTTCTTGCCAGTCTGTACATTCAAAACAGTCTCTCAGGGCCTCACTGCAGTCCTCAGACCACAGCCTGATCACCTTCTTGGTGGGAGGGGTCTTCCTCACTAGGGGGGTGTAGGTGGGTTGGAGGATGACCAGGTTGTGGTCTGAACAGCCAAGTGGGGGGAGGGGTGATGAGCTGTAAGCCTCCTTAGTTTTATTGATTTATTGTTATACAGGCTCTATTAATTGAAATTCAGTAGCTGTAGCTACATTTCAATGTTATTTCAATATCCACATTAAATACAACTGAAATTCTGCAGGTCAGTAGGTAGAAACCCAAGATTGTTTCAATATTAATTCAGGGTGCACTGCTCAATCAATATCAAAATGTGACATTCATTCAATGATTTAGTGTTGACTCAATAAGCCTTTGAAAATATGTATAATCAACATTGCTATTTTAATTTTACATAGTTTCAGTGCAGTTTTTGACAGCTGCTAAAAATGTGTTAAAACTCACCTGTCAAGTAAAATGTTTCCAACCAATAGCTCTACCATTACCAGTTTATCAAGTTGAAATGAAAAAATAGTATAGTCAACTGACTTTAAATTTCACACAGAGGTATCCAGGGGAAATTTTTCCAACACAAAGATGATAGGGGAATTAAACTGAAATCTTCTGCATCAGAGAGCAACATTTTAACCCTAAGCTCTCATCACTTCATACCTCATGGTCTCTCTCAAAGATATTTAACAGATATTTAAAAATACCCTAGAATTACTGGAAACTGTATTAAAGCTTTATATTGTATATTATATATTGTTATTGTTATTATTTATTCACTACTGCCATCTACTGGGATGAAATTAGAGCCAAAGTTCTGTGTCCAGAGTCTCTTAGTGGATCATAGAATATAATCAGTCAGCTGCTGTGTGTGACATCAGAAGTAAGAGTATGGTTTGAGTTCTGTATCATTTATCAACTACACTACACTCAAAAAATTCAGGCCTTTTCAGAGGTTTCTAGAATTTCTAAAATTAAAATGGGAGGTATAGCCTTTAACTACCAGGCTTCTATCCTGTGGAATTACTTCCTGTTACAGTCCAGGGGGCAGACCCTTCCTACGTTTAAGAACGATGGCTGGCCCAGAACATTGTTATGCTGATAATATCAGGTTCCCCACACAACCAGTCAGGAAGATCTTACAGTCCGGCAACAGCAAAAGCCCTGCAAGGAGACTGCATGTCTCAGGCGGGGTTTGACTGGCTAACCCTATTGAGAAGACCAAGCCTATCAAATTCCATAAAAAGGATTTCGCGGGGAGGTCCAGACTACATGAGGCTCAACTTCAAGAAGTCATTTTTGAAGGTGCCTACTGGGTAGGAAAGGAGATCTACACCAACAGAGAAAGTGAACCATACTTAGTAGATGCAGGAACCACTTGGTCTATGACTCATCACAAACTCACACCAAAAGGCATGCTTGATTTAGTAATTGCTAATGGAAGAACAAGAAGAATCTAAGGCTCAAACCTAAAAGAAGTGCAATGGTTCAAGGAGGTTGATGTAAAGAAACTACAGAATAGAATATCCAAGCGAGTCAGGGGATAGATCTCAATGTATCTGAACTACTGGAGCAATGGGTGTCAGAAAAGAACAAAACCTAGTCACCTACAGTCCAATACAGGTTGTACAGAAGTCTGCTGTCAGTGGAGCATACATTGCAAGATCAAAAGCCAGGAAGTAGAGGCCTTCACGAAACACAAACTTAGTCAACAGCTACATCAAGTTCACCAGGGAGCACTCCAAAGACAGAAAACTACCTTTCCTGGATTGTGGAGTCCTTGCAGAAAAAGAAGATGGGGTATCAGCACAGAGGTCTACAGGAAACCCACACACTGATCAATATTTCCTCTTTGTCTCTCATCACCCACTGGAACCCACTAGGCTAAACTAGTCTGTGATCTCTTAATGGTGTTTGAGCTGTTGTCATACATGGATTCCTAGGTTCATAGGCTAGGACTAATATTTGGGTGTACAAATTGATCCATCTCTGTGTCTGGTCTTTCGGTTGAGTGGCTTGTAGCAGTCTGCACCTGACAAAGTTAACCAGCACCCCCCCCCCCATTGTTTGTATATGGAGCTAGCAGAGTAACAGGCAGATACAGAACAACAGCACAAAGCTCTGTACAAGAGCTGTGAATTTGGTTTTGAAATCCCAGGTAAATGGTTGTCAGATATTCATGAGAGTTCACTGGGAGAAGTTTTGCTGCAAATGAGAAACTTAAGCTAGGCTGAAATGCAGAAATATATACAATATATGATTAATTAATCAAGTGACCTACTGTGTTTTTTGACCACGGCCCAATTGTTGTAACAGATACAGCCAAAAAAAAACCTAGGGTGGGGTGGAAGCTTCTGGTTGGCCGTAGAAAGGGTCAAATGTAAGATGCATCAAAGGTGAGGGGGCAAGCATCATTGGCAGCCTAAGATACCCTGGTGACAATGACCTTGGACTTTAATGTGGAGACATACTGATGACCCTAGAAGCACGTTTAAGATGCACCTACACACGTGGACAGAATTGTTTGTACCCCTTAGTTAAAAAAGGGAAAAACCCACAATTCTTGCTGAACTCACATGAAACTTACAAAAGTAACAATAAATAAAAATGTATTAAATTAAATAATCAAAATCAGCCATTACTTTTGAATTGCTGATTAACATAATTATTAAAAAAAAAAAAAAACTAATAAAATAGGGCTGGACAAAAATGATGGTACCCATAACTTAATTTTTTGTTGCACAACCTTTTGAGGCAATCACTGCAATTAAATGATTTCTGTATTTGTCAATGAGCATTCTGCAGCTGTCAACAGGTATTTTTTCTTGATAGTCTTCAGATTTCATTTTACCTTGGACACATTCAAAACACCCTGTGCCAGATGCAGCAGAGCAGCCCCAAAAACATTACTGAGCCTCCTCCATGTTTCACCGTAGGGACAGCGTTCTTTTCTTCGTATGCTTGGTTTTTGAGTCTATGAACATAGAGTTGATGTGCTTACCAAAAAGCTCCAGGGTGGTCTCTGTCCAAAGGGCATTCTCCCAGAAGCTTTGTGGCTTGTCAACATGCATTTTTGCAAATTTCAGTCTCGCTTTTTTATGATTTTTTCCAGCAGTGTTTTTTTTTTTTATTTTTTTTTTTAAAGATGGCGCCACGGTAGGCAGCCTGTTACGCAGCTCTCTAGTCTTTTCTTTCCTTTTTCTGGTTTATTTATTTTATTTCAAGTTCTTTTTTGCTTAATTTTGATTTAATTTGCGACAAGAATGGACCCGAGTAGTCTGGTGAGAGGAGTAGCCTTCTTTCTACTTCTATCAGGACTTTTCACCGCCGCATCTGGTGATAACGTGAGCCAGTCCATCATCTACAGCCGGGATCAGCTGTTGGCGCTA